>CM029597.1:65302239-65702239 GCA_017311375.1 Mytilus coruscus | reverse complement strand
GGTAATTCTGACTTGTTTTTGTCAGAGATGTGACTGATAGATGTGTAGCTTGAAATTTAAGTTTTTAATGGACTGTGCAATTGTGTCCACTATTGAGAGTGGTCATGACAAAATCCCTAATGACTATAGGGTACATGAACGGTCTATGTAATTTTAAATCTATATCCTACATTTATGTATATTAAATTGTCATCCGATCCCTGTAGTTCCATATGACTTTCATTTTTTTTATTTAAGTTTTTCATTAATCAAGACGAATCTTTGTCCATCTGTATCATGTTTCACTGAGATTCAAAATTGCCATTTAATAATGGTTTCAATGACATAGATACCATGATACACTTTATAATTCACTTTTTGAAATTTTTCGTTTTAATGCTCTTGGGTTGGCTTCAAATTGTTTTGATTGTAGCACCACTGGTGACTCCTACGTCCAACTCTAAGCATGGTATCTTTTATGAGTTTTTAACCCCAAAAATGACTACTAGTATCCTGTACGATTGATTTTCCTTTTGTTTGCATGAAAGTTCCAAACACATTTAAGATAGAACTTTTTATGTATGCACTCTAACCCGAAAAATCAATGTAGGAAAACAAAACTTGAAACCAGTTTGACCCCTACCCCACCCTCTAACTATGTGAATTAAGTTTTTGTTTATATCCTACATTGATCTTTTGATGTTGTCCTTTACGGAAAATGAAAAAAAAACAAATTTTCAAAATTTTGCTATGGTTACAATATGTTGCAATCTTTTGATCACGAAGAAGCTTCTGTGCAAATGTCATAAAGTTCCGTGAAGCTCTGAAGCTCATGAGGTTTGACAAAGATGTCTGAAAAACTTATCATGCCACAGTCAAGTAATCAGCCATAAGTCAGAACTTGATAGAATTGCTTATTAAATATTCATGGATATCTCACTTGTCGGTGATCAAAGTTGTACTATAGAGTAGTCTACATGCTGACTCATGATATCGGATTATAATCAAGTGAAAACTTGAGAAGAGAAAATCAGTAAATCGACATGATGTTTAACCCCGCCGCATTTTTGCGCCTGTCGTAAGTCAGGAGCCTCTGGCCTTTGTTAGTCTTGTTTGTTTTTTTTAAACTTTAGTTCATTTATATGTTTTGGAGTTTAATGTGACGTCCATGTTCACTGAACTAGTGCACATTTTGTTTAGGGGGCAGCTAAAGCCCGCCTCCAAAGGTAGAGACAGTGGGTAGGTAGGTAGGCATTTTCTTTTTTTTCTGCAAAGAGAAATTGAAATGTCAGATTTTATTAGTCTTCATGCCTATCTGATTAAAAAAACCCAACTTTTTCACATCAGGACAAAGATTTTGAGTAGGCAGTTTTTTTCTGTGTTGGTAGGGTTAGCACAGTGTAGATACTATTCTGTACGCTATCCGGAAGTCGCGATTTTCGAAGCGATGATTTCCAACTGGCTAACAGGACGGTTTTGCCTACGATGACTTTTCTCATCATTTGTTTACTCCTATGTCTATAAAGTGCTTTGAACATCTTCAAGGTATGTATAGCATCATAAATATGAGTAACTGTAACAAAAACATGCATTAGAATATAAAATATACGTGTGCATCACACCAACTTGATAGAAAAAAGTGAAATCGATGGACAATTTTGCTCTCGTAGTACAAAGCAAATGATCTTTTATTGCAAATATTTGCATCAGTTTACAGTTAAATATATACTGTTTCAATATTCTTTTCGTATTTAAGTAGAATATTCGTATTTCCCATAAAAAAATATGTTTTCCTTGAGGATCCCAAAACAAATTACTGTACGATCAGTTTAGAACTGACTGTATTCTAGAAGCGATTTCAGATTTTTTGACTGTATGACCAGTCGTGATTTTGAAAAAAAAAAACAACGGCAATTTGAAGGTATATACGTGTCTATGTGATATTATGAACTGTCCAGGGAACTATAACGTGTAATTTCTTTCATCAGACAATAGAAATATATTTCTGATGATTTTTGTATACAACAAAATAATTGTATTTTGTTCCGTCAGTCTTATTTAAAATCAAATGCCTAAAAATACATGATTCGCTTGTGGACTTTGTAATAGTGTATCGTTGCAGTTATCTGTTTAGCTATTACATTTTAAAGACTATTTACACCGTCCGCCGTTGACCAATTGATGATAACATAAATCAAGCTTGTCTCTTTTAAAATTACAAAAATGGATAAAGAAAGCTTTGCGTAGGGGATAATTCATGTGATATAATTTGGGTAAGTTTACAGAAATCATTACCTGTATCAATAACGAATGAATTTAAAATGAAAAGGATTTTATCAGTTTGCTTAAAGTGATTTCTGGGTTAATCCATATATGTCATTGTACTGATTGCATTTGTTAATTGCGTGGCAACTTGTGAAAATGATAATAATTTGCTTATGTACTTTTACCCTTTTAACAGGATTTTCCACAGAAAAATCGGTTGGTAAGTCTAAGGTTGGTGCGACCATTAAAACGTTTAAACCCGCTGTACTAAAATTTTAAAATAAATTGGGACTTGGATTGAGAGTTGTCTCATGGGCACTCATACCACATCTTCTTATTTATATTATTTTGGTGATGTTAGAATGCTGCCAAACATTGTCCATGCCCTTTACTCATGAACCGTTCAATTAAAGCCTTTAAAATGTTAATTTGTCGTTACTGATGCCAAAATGGAGGTCAAGTTTGATATTGACGATTTTTACTGTTTCTGATCATGAGGTATGCTTCTTGAAAGATTTAAAAATGGTGTTTCCAGTCGTGTCCGTGCGTTAACTCATGAATCGTTCAATCATACAACTTTTCAAACTTTAATATGTTGTTACTGATGATAACATGGAGGTCAAGTATGATATTGATGATTTTCACATTCAACGTTCAAGAGAGATGGTTCTTGAAAGATTGAAAAATGCAAGATATAAATAAATTAAAAAATCTGGATTGCTGTCTTCTGAAAGGCTCTTGTTTTGATTTTCCTTGGGAGTCGGCTATGTTTTTTTATCTTCATTTTTCATTTACATCTGCCCCATTATAGAAACATTCAGGCTAAAAGTTGGTATTAGTCGATTCATTAAGTTATGACAAGTGTCTGAAGGAAGTTGTGGATATAAAATAGGTACGCCCAATATAAGGCTATGGCAAATAGATATAGGAAGATGTGGTGTGAGTGCCAATGAGACAACTCTCCATCCAAATAACAATTTATAAAAGTAAACCATTATAGGTCAATGTACGGCCTTCAACACGGAGCCTTGGCTCACACCGAACAACAAGCTATAAAGGGCCCCAAAAGTACTAGTGTAAAACCATTCAAACGGTAAAACCAACGGTCTAGTATATATAAAAACGAGAAACGAGAAACACGTATAAATTACATAAACAAACGACAACTACTGTACATCAGATTCCTGACTTAGGACAGGTGCAAACATTTGCAGCGGATTAAACGTTTTAATGGTACCAAACCTTCTCCTTTTTCTGAAACAATAGTATAACATCACAACATAGAAAACACACGATAAAACATCAATTGGAAGGCTTAACTCAATCAAAAACGTAAATTAACACACTATGAACGAATAAATTCGATCTGTGATACCTGAAAGTAAATACATAGTTAATAAAATATTAGGGACAAACATTCAAGGCCAAAAGCAAACAAACAAGTCCAAATAAAGCCATGGCAAAACACTACCGCGAAATATTAAACCCTTAGAAAATAATCACTTTTGAAAAACCGGTTTTCATAATATATACAGGTAAATGAAAATAACTTTGTCGTTTTAGGTATACTTTTCTGTCTATATAAAATCTTCCAATAATTAGGAATACCAAGAAAGGTCTGTCATATAAATACCTAATTTAACACTAGATACATAAGGGTAAATATCAACAATAAAACTTCCTGTACAGATTAAAGGAGAATAATCTTGATGTTAATACAAATGTAGTACGAAGAAGTGAAAATTAGTAGATATTCCAAATAATCAAAGCTGGTATACAGACAAGATCCATATTAATATAAAATAACAAAAAGTATTAAAAATAGTATCAACAGGTCGAATTAACAAGAAAGTACGATTTGACAGTACTGCAGTTACTGACAGTTAGTTAAAAGCCAAAAACAATTAATGATAAAAATCATGCATCAGAGACTAAAATCAACTAAAACACATCCCAGGGATTTAGTATTTTAACGTCATGAACAGTCAGAGAAGACATGACTTGTGCAATGCCAAAATAAATGTATCGACAGGTAGTAGGATAGTGAGGAGCTACTTCTTAAGAGATAAAATTAACGTGTGTGTCTCTAAACATCCCGCCTCAAAAGAAGATACAACTTAGTTATGTTTTAATTTGCTAATGACAAAATCGATATTAGTGCCAATGTAAACTATATTCAGAGATCTAATTACAATATTGGTACGATAACCCTTACTTATAAGTTTGTTTAAAGGTTCGATGAGTTTACACGGATCACATAGTGATTTCCTCGCTTTAAGTACAATATTACCGTAAAATTTAGGATGTGAAATACCATTTTTAATAAGTTTTCTACAGGTACAGCCAAATTTACTAATCAAATATTTGTATCTATGAAAGAATTTAGTAAAAGTTTTAAGTAATTTATGGTATCGAAATCCCTGACACAATAATTTCCCAGTGATGCATTGATTACGTTCGTTAAAATCTATGACATCAGAACACACACGGGCATACCGAACGAGTTGGGATATATAAACACCGTACAAAGTCCGTATTTTAGATATAGAAACATCAAAAATATTTTTACCAAAAATTCGAAATAGAAGGTCCATAATGCATTAATTGATTAAAAATGGAGCAATTTCAGAAAACTTTAATAATTGTTTTAGGAGGTGTTGGAAATACCTGATGGGTGCCCCCATATAATGCAATGTTAAAGTCCGTATCTTATATAAAGAAACCCCATAAAAGATTTTTACTAAAATTCCAAATAGACGGTGCACAATACAGTCATTATCATTTATGATAAGGAATCCGAGAAAGATTAATTAATAGTTATATCAGTGACGGATCCAAAAAGGGATCCGGCGGTTTGAAACCCTTTTAACTATCAATGCATTTGTATGGGAACATATATTTGGAATCCCTTTTCTCCTGGATTGGACCCTCTCCATTTAAAATGGCTGGAACCCCAATGTATATTAAGTGGTTTATGAGGAGATGCGCTTACAAAACCGGCGAAACATATTGTACCGGTCCAACGGACGAACGGAAAGACGGACTTCATTATCACTATAAACCCCGCTTTACAAAGTGGTGTACAATTGAGTGTCAAAGAGACAGCTCTACATCCAAAACAAAGTGAAGGAACTATGATCAATTATAGGCTACAGTACGGCCTCGTATGTGTGTAAATACATGCATTTTTATATAACAATTAAATCTGTGTGTTTGTACAATTTTAAGTATAACGGAGGACATTTCTGAAACTTATATATACAACAAACCTTCCTCTTATTTTAGCAACATTTAAACATCCTTATACTTAATGTAGTAAGTCGAGTACACTCTATCAAGCTAAAACATGTTTCATAAGTTTTCAGGATGTGAATTTATTGAAATATATTTGTGTTATTTAGAAAAATGCCACCTTCTAATGTGTCGTAAATAACTTTGAAATCACCACTAGAATACAGTGAAATAAAGACTGATCATACATTTTCAAAATATACAAGCGAGACTGATCGTACAGTGAGAAATTCAAACAAGTGTAATTTTCTTATTTCTGGCTTCAAAGATCTGGTTGAAACTTTACCATCACTTGAAATATACTTCATTTAGTTAATTAAGTCTGGTTTTACGTTAATTTGTACACTAAGAGGGTAAACAGATTGTTTTAGGTTCACCGACTGATTTTCCTTAGTGATGCACTTGAACATCTCTTGATTAAGGCAAAGATACGAATAATGAATGTGCTGAATTTAATTCTAAACCATTTGAGAATATCGATGTCAGCTGAATTAATCATTAAGCAATGTACAGTTGATCAACTTACCGTTTAATTCAAGATATCCATCAAATTTAAAATGTGATCCAAAAGTTCTCGCTTCGAAAATCGCGACTTCCGGATAGCGTACAGAATAGTATCTACACTGTGGTTAGGGCAAACACACATATTCTTTTTTATTGTCTGTCAAAATGACACACCAAAGAAATATAAATCAGCTGAATAACATCAAAAATATTTATAAACAAAAAATAAAGATAAATACTAATCAGCTACATAATACAGGCAAATAATTTCAATTTTTTAAAATTAGATATAAGATACAATGTAATAGTTTAAAATATGTGGTTGTGTAAAATGAAACAAAATATATTATATCAATAGGCGTAATATTTCCAGGTCAGTCAATTATCAAGTACAGCCAAGCTGACTATGCGATATGGGCTTTGCTCATTGTTGAAGGCCGTACGGTGGCCTATAGTTGTTAATTTCTGTGTCATTTGGTATCTTGTGAAGAGTTGTCTCATTGCCAATCATACCATATCTTCTTTTTTATATCATAAGACGTCATTGTAGAAAGCAGTGGCCGTATATTTATTCCACACGAACTTAATAAAAGGTTGGCATGGATGATCTCATGGAATATTCGTTTGGTGAAAAGTAAAATTGAAGACACATGATCATGAGTGTTGTTTCCAGTGACATAAATGTGTTTGTCTGGTCTGTTAGATTGCAAGACATTTCAAGGTAATTTTCGCCCATCAGCATCAACATTTACTCCCATTGACACAATTTTCATCTTAGAATGTCAATATTAAAATGTCCTGCCCTTCTAGAATAAATCAAATAAATATTAATGTATAATTGCACAAGCTAAGGTAGATGTTACTCACCATGAACATTGATTGTATAAGTTGGTGTGTCTCAGTAAATAGGGGATGGATAAAAAATATGCATATTGAGTTTTAAAAACGTACATTACTGTACATCAAAAAATAAATTACATATCTTGATTTAACGCTTAAATCGTCAGGAGTTCGCCGGGCGATTTTGTCATCACACATTAGGACTAAAATTATTATGTGCGTTACATTAGCCGACATCATTGTAATCATTAAAATTTTTATTAAAGATATGAGAATAGATTAAAAGAGTTAGAAATATCAAGAAAATCGATTTTTAACTGAATACAGTACTGTTCGGTGTCAGTACATGTATCTGTATGATCTAAACGTCGAAGATACAAATAATTACTTGATTTTACGCGACTTGGTAATTCAATCGATAAAATGTTGATTCACTTAAATCAGAGAAACATAATACAGTTTCTGTTTATACAAATATGTTTTATTTTTTCATATCATTACCCTGGGACTATTAGTATAATAGTCCCAGCATTACCGAAGATTTTTTAGATAAAGACCGTGTGTGTGTGTATTTATATTTCTTTGCTCTTTTGGTCTTTAGTCATATCTTTCAGACGCGTTCTCCTTGAGGGAGTTTGTTTTAGTGTAATTGTTTACGTTTGGAATTTTTTTCCCTTTCTCTCAAGATAAACAGCAATGGGAACTGTATTTCAAAGCATATCTGCGGAATTATCCGCTGAATTCGAAAATTTGTTGTCCAATAATCACGCAAGGAACTTTTTAGAACGAGTTTGCGATTTGACAGGGACCCTGATGATCAGCAGTTCAAATAATCCCCTAGTCGCACCCAATTCTTTGAAAATCTGTGGTTCGTGGGCTTCTGTATCAAACGCACACAATATTCTTTCATCATACACTATTGTTCGTGACATGATGAAATCAGATTTTGAAGATAATGATAATTCGTGGAGTGAAATTACTGCAAGTGAATATTTACCCACCCCTAAAAGAAAAAGAAAGAGTAGAAAAATTTGTAACCTGATTCGAGAAAATGATGAGTTTAGTTCAAGCATGAAGCTGAAAACATCCCCTGCTAACCCTGAAATACTTGACATTTGTCCAGATTCTAATACAGTTTCACCAGTACCTGTTCTCTTGTCATCATCGATTGGGAACAGTCAGGCATTTCCAGTCAATTTGTCCAAACAAAAGGAAGAAATGCCCGGGGAGCCTGTTCCTTTAACACCAGAAGATGGCGACATGTATTTCATTGAAAATACAAATAATCAAGCTACTGATTTCCAGAATAGTGACAATCAAAGTAACAATGCAGAAGAAGGTGGTAAAGGTCGATATCCCTGTACATTGTGCAAACATTATACAACAACTAGTGCAAAGAATTTAGAAGCGCATTTGGATCGATTCCATTTCAAACCCGTTACTTGTCATATTTGTGGAAGAGGTTTCGGTTATGAAAGAGACCTCAAAAGACACTTATTGAAAAATAAATACAGCTGTTCCACTGCAAAACGATCGTTAATAAATAAACATTATGTCACTATTACCAGATCTGAATATGATACGGATGAACAATCAAATTCTGGTGTTGGTAACTCAATTGAAGATTTGGTTAACTTATCAAAAGAAGGTCAAGATGAAAGTTGCAATGATTCAAACATCCATCAGGAAGATTTGCAGGCATATAACACGAAAGTATTTGAAACAGAAGATTCTGGCTTCAATCTAAACCTAAGAATTAAAGAAGAACCTACAGAAGTAGAGGAACCAATTTCGTTAGAAGTTATCCCTATTCGGAGTTTATCAAAAAATTCAACATCCCCACCAAAAGAATGCATTGAAGCATTACCATCACCACTAAGGCAGAGCAGAAATTTGGATAGTAGTACAAATTCACCTGAAGATGTACATTTAGATGAAAGAAATGATTCTTATCAGGATTCTACGATTCAAAGAGCACACATTCCTTCTCAGGATCAGCTAAAATTAGTGGAACCAGAATTTGGTTCCAGCAATTTTGACATCAATGTTGAGGAAGATTTCACAACAGAGACAACGGGTGAAGTGACAAATTATTACTGCAAAATTTGCACTTATATGGCGCACAAGAAACAACACATGATAGATCACATTTGTCGTATGCATAAGAAGCAGTTTGCCTGTGAGCATTGTAATTCAATGTTTGGTCTTGTAAAAGATTTAAACAGACACCTTCGTAGAACACACGGTGTAGATATTCCCCTGAAAAATTCACGAGGGATGATTGTCAAACCACTTATACCTCTTTGATTTTAATTAAATGTATGTATGTACATGATGTACATGTAGGTGTACATTTTATCTTTGTAAGTTTATATCATTTTTATATTGTTAGTTCTTTTGAATTTTCCAATTAACCATTTAACATGATTAATGACACACATTACATTGGGAGCATTTAGAAACATGATAAAGAAAATATAGAGTAACACCATGTTTATAAATACTATTGAAAGCTTATCTCTAGATTATAAATAAATGTACATGTATATTGTTGTATGTTTTGTCACAGAGCAATTAATCCTTATAAGGCTTCACCAAACAATAAAAGCTGAACACATAGTGTATTAGAAATGATCTCTCCCAGCAAGAGAGGAATAAACTTTCTTTTTTTACCTGAACTTTTTGTGATAAATAATTAATTTTCTAGATCTTACAGTCAGGTTTACAACTTGTACAAGTAAAATAAAATTGAGAATGGAAATGGGGAATATGTCAAAGAGACAACAACCCGACCAAAGAGCAGACAACAGCCGAAGGCCACCAATGGGTCTTCAATGCAGCGAGAAAATCCCGCACCCGGAGGTGGTCCTCAGCTGGCCCCTAACTAAAATTGTGTGCTAGTTCAGTGAAAATGGACGTCATACTAAACTAAAATCTTTATTTACTTGAAGAAGTAAATAAAATATACTTATACATGTTATATAAGTTAATTATAATGTTTGAATAATCTCCCCTTAATTTTCTCAAAAATTTACTTGTATCAGTAATTTTTTTTTACAATCCCACAAAAATTCTCAAGTTTTCAGATGTAAAAACATGGCTTTAACAATTTTTCTCAGGTTAGCTCATAATTTTTTATTAGAGTTCAGTGTTTCATCTCATTAATTCAACAAAGAAACTGATTGCTCAAAGATCTTAAGTATTTGGCCTTCAAAAATTGCCCCTTAAATTGGGGGCTTGTAAATGAGCAGTGTTCTGAAGATAACAGACACATGAGATTTTCATTGTCCATGAAATTACACTTAAATGATTAGTAAAGACATCTGCAAAGGACAGACAATTAAAAATTAAATTAGAGCAAAGAAGTCCTAAGAATTCAAGAAAAGAAGATAGGATGACATGGATGACTTTTTTACTTGTATAAGTAAAAAAATCTGAATGTCTAAGGGACATAACTAAGCCCAATTTTTTACCTATACAAGTAAATAAAATACACTTGTATAAGTATCCTGCAAATTTACTTATATAAATATATTAATATTTACTTTTCAAGTAAATAAAATTACTTGTACAAGTAGTACCCTGACTGTCTTAAATCATTTTGTAAATTTATAAAGTCTACATGCACAAGAAACACTGGTCTTCATATACAATTATAAGAATACATGTTACATGTATACAATTCAAAATCTGCATGCATTAGAAACACTGGTCTTCACTTAAATGGCCAGAGGGTACAGTTGTAAGATTAAGGGGATGTACATTTTTTATCTAAAAGGTTTTGTTTATATATGTAATTGTTAAAATTGAAATAGCAGTTATTGATATACATGTAGTTTTGCAAGATTTTAACGGTTTTGGGTTAAGAAAAGCTTTTCAACATGTTTGAGTAAGAATAATTTTATGCCCCTACCGCAGCATTAAGGGGGCATTAAGTGTTACCCTTGTCCGTTGGTACATCCCAAAATTGGTTCGCGTTCTTTAACTTTAGTTTGCCTCAACCAAGTGTTGTGAAACTTATACATGTATACAATGCTCATTACCACCAAACACAGATCAA
This sequence comes from Mytilus coruscus, assembly GCA_017311375.1. Classification (NCBI taxonomy): domain Eukaryota; kingdom Metazoa; phylum Mollusca; class Bivalvia; order Mytilida; family Mytilidae; genus Mytilus; species Mytilus coruscus. The sequence continues at coordinate 65,691,300 of CM029597.1, read as the reverse complement.
GTTTGATCTTGGATGTCATCACTTTTAAAGTTCTAGAATTATGCCCCTTTACAAATGGAAAAATTATACACAATCCCTGTATATTGCCACAAAACACAGATCAAGCTCAACTTTGGATGGCGTCACTTGTACAGTTCTCTAGTTATATTCCTATATAATGTTATTTTCAAGCTGGGGCATTATCTGTGACCCATGGACACATTCTCCATTTATTTTACATTCAAATTTACTAACTTTCCTTAAAGAAACAATTGAAAAAATGCATTGGCAGTAGGGAGCACAGTTATGGGTACAGGGAGCACATTGGTGGATCAAGGGAGAGTTACTTGGGTTGGAACGCCCTTTTTATTAATTATATAAATGTGAACATTTCATGGTGTTTCTTGGGGTTGCAACCCCACCTTTTTGAAATGGCTTGATCCCAACCTAGAGCATAGAAAGGTCGGGAGTGTAGAACAGAATTGGCTGAGGGGAGTAACATGCTCTGCAATATTTGGAATATAAGGAACGACCATTTAACTTCAAGGGGAGAGGGGGGGGTTATGTTTTTTTTCTGAAAAATATTCTGATCCCCCACTTTCATGACTTTGATGAAAAAAAATATTGTGGTCAAGCAGATAACAAAAAAAAAATATTCTGAATCCAGATTTTCCCTATACCTTATAGCATGTATAGTGTTAAATTTTGAAAAAAATAATTTAATACATAGCATGTTTAGTGTCCAAAAAGTAAAAAAAAAAATTCACTTATTGCGCGAAATTTTTTTTCTAACTCCGACAAAAAACCATCCCCCTCCACTGAAATAAATGGTTGCTCCCTAAGTACAAATGTAAACTAAACATATTTTGGTTGTAAACATCATCACATTGTTGACACAAAAAAAAATACATGTGTTATCATACTTTTACATGATTGATAGATAAGTTTAAATGAACTTTTGTTTGATGTTAAATTTAGCTTAACATGCTTAACATATATAGTTTATTGAAAATTGAAAATCAGGTTAATGTTTATAGACTCTCATTTAATCTTACTTGTAGTACTAAGAAAATGTGTGAATAAAAATAAATTGTACATGTATAATTTGTTTATGTAACGATACTTGCAATCTTGAGGTTGGACTTTCAAAGGTATTTAAATTGTGGTGTATGTTGTATGTACATGTATATATATGTTCATTTATATATAGAATCAATTTTGTTTTTAACTTTGATATTGACCAGTCCCTATTTAACTTTTCACAATTAATGTACATTTTTTTATGGCCCTGCCACAAAGTGGTCAGACCACATAGTTTTACTTTTATCCATCTTTCCATTATTGTGTCATGGTCTGTCATTCCATCATTCCGCAAAATATAGTTATCATTGGTTATACAGACGGTTTTGCTAAACACCTAACATTTTGAGCTGATATTTAGTATGTAACTGCACTATGTAAGCAGATTGATTTTACATTTGGTTCTCCTCTACTGATTTTTGACGAAATAATGGGCTTTAAACTTCTAAAATTTGTGGGGCAATTTGTGTCATACGGTGATATGGGAACTAATGATCTGGTTTAATTATCTTTATATCTTCAATTTCTGATTTCAGAAATTTTTTTTTGGTCATCTTGACTAGAATATATTTTTTTAGGAAAAAGCCATGCACCCCATCCCCCCTTTTCCCCCTTGATGTTAAATGATGTTCCGTTATGTTTATATATATACATATCCACTTTTATTTTAAAGCAATTTATGTTCTTGTTTAAAAATTTGTATAGATATGTATACAAGAAAGTTCCAGAACTTACACATGTTACATGTATTTCTTTTTGTGTTATGTATGTTTTTCTTGTACAAATGTATACAAGTTTTTAACATGTTTAACATTAACATGTTTGAAAATAACACTCAACTTCAGTTGTCTTCAGTGGTGGGTTAAGGGGTTGGGGGCATACACCTCCTTTGATTGCAAAACATATTATTTTTAGCATACAATCGTCAAAAAATTTTCGTCATGCTTGGCAAGGCCAAAATACACAGTTTTATACATCCAACCTTTGAAAAAAAATCCTGGATCCACCTATGGTCTTGTTATATACATTGCCACATGTATTTAAAATAATCTAGTGTTTGTACTTAATGTAACTTAAGCTTTATTTTTACACACATGTACATGAACATGATGCAGGTAATTTATATATTTGTTAACTTGAATCAATTATGATAATAAGTCATTACAAACTTGAAAAAAACTGTTTAGATTGATATGGTTGTGATTTTAACTTGTATTAATATATTGTTTGTGTACATGGTAAATATATAGCTATTCAGGGATCACCACCACAAACAAAATTTCAATAGGATTATCCAAGAAGTCAGGACCATATAAACACTTCAATTCTTTTCAAATATTTAAGTTATACAATTTGTACCCTGTTTAGATGAAAAGAAAATTAAATATCAATATTTTTATATTTTATAAAGAATGAAAAAAATTGTTAGAATTATAATTCAAATTTTACTGTTCCATAGGCGTTATTTTTTTTTTTTTAGTTAATCTCAATATTCGATGTCAGATGTTGCTACACAAAAAGTGCTCTAACTTAAAGGAGTGCCAATCTAAAAATAGGATTTGTGGTGATCCCTGATGTTGCAGGAATTTTCCCAATTTTAAAGATACATGTATATACATATTTACTCATACAAATGTATAAAATTTAGTGTCCATGAGCTGTGTAATAAATACAATGTATTTAAGGTCAGGTCTGTAACCAGATTTAGAATTTCATGAAGAGTGTGTTTAAAAATTGCATTGAAAATTTATTATCTGTATAAGATTTCACTTTATATCAATTTCTTTTCATGTTAAGATTAACAGAATATAAACTGTCCACAGATGCAGATGATGGGGTGTGTTGTACCAAGTGTCAAGCCCTTCTCAAGCTAGAAAAATGATATAGATAGATCTTGACAAGAAACACATCAAATTATTTTTATTAGGGTTGCTCCCCCTGTAACTTTAAATAAATCCTGGGTCTGCAGCTGGTTGTCTATACTTGATTAATATATGATCTTGATAAAATTGATCTCAATAAAATATCTGTCTGTGGGTCGCACAAACATTCAATTTATGTTATTTTCATTTGAATTTAAAGTCTTAATTATAATTAAATCATTAAAAATACAACAGTATCAATTAATGTGTTTTTTTTCATTTTTGGGGGAGAATTAATGCAATAGTGATAAAACTTAATTACTATGATCAGTAAAATACAATTTTGTATTAAAAATTGCATTAACATTAATTAATCATTTAAGGATGTACTTAGGTGAGGTTTTGAAATTTGTGTCTGATATATATTCTGACTCATTGGGTTTTTTCCTACAATACAGGGTAAAATATATTGCCCCATAACACCCATTTTTCTTTTCATATAAGATTTCAATAGCTCGTAAAAGGTCATTTACCAAAATTTAAGCAGATTCTAGATTTCTTTTCTTTTGATTTGAGACCAAAATAATACCAATGCAAATATAAGGTAAAAGTCTGAGTCAGTCTTTTCCCGCCATTTTTAAAAAATCAAATATCTCGAAAAGGAGCTCCATAACCTATAAATATTTTTAGCTTATTTTGGTTCCTTAACTAATGCTCTTCTGACTTATAGTATCAATTTTAAATTCTAGATTTTTTTAATTTCACCTAAGTACATCCTTAAGACTACAAAAAATTGTATTTATCTGCATACTGTGGATTCATTTATTTTTCGTGGATACCAATTTGCGTGGATTGAGGAAAACTTGCATTATCGTGGATATTTGATTTCGTGGTTTTGCCAAAATCTGCATACATTCTTACAGAAAATTTGTAATTAGTTGTACATTGGAATTCGTGGTTCCCGGTAACCACGAAATCCATGAAAATTGGTATCTAACGAATAATAATGAATCAACAGTATATCAATTTAAAATAAACATACACTTGAGCCTCAATTAAAAATAAGGGTCTGGTTGGGGTTTACAAAATAGAAAATAATGGACCAAAACATAGAAAAATAGAGAAAAGAGGGCTAAAATATGAAGAAAATGAAGAAGTGACCTGAAAAATTAAAAAAAAACACAAAAAATGAAGACCCCCCTCATCCTTACCCTCATTAAATCATTTAATGACTTTGTATTTTATTAAAAAACTTTCATGTTGTAGTTATGTAGTTATTGTTGCTACTGTTGTTTTTGTTTAGAGCTTGAGATAATAAATATTACACAAGTATCATTTTAGTTTTCTTTTCTCCAGCAACAAATTTTGCATTTTCATAGTTCAATTATTGCATACAAACTGTTTAGGCTAAAGGGCCTATGTGAGCTATCATCATCACTTTGCGTCAGTTGTCTATTTTGAATGTGTTGTCTTTAAACTTTAAAAAAAAAATTTCTTTGTGAAACCGATTGTGCTGATATGCAGGATTGGAACCAAGCTTAGCCGCAAGCATCCATGGCATATCCACTTTTTAGCTCACCTGGCCCAAAGGGCCAAGTGAGCTTTTCTCATCACTTGGCGTCCGTCGTTAACTTTTACAAAAATCTTCTCCTCTGAAACTACTGGGGCAAATTTAACCAAACTTGGCCACAATCATCATTGGGTTATCTAGTTTAAAAATTGTGACCAAGCCAACCAACCAACCAAGATGGCCGCCATGGCTAAAAATAGAACATAGGGGTAAAATGTAGATTTTGGCTTATATCTCTAAAACCAAAGCATTTAGAGCAAATCTGACATGGAGTAGAATTGTTTATCAGGTCAAGATCTATCTACCCTGAAATTTTCAGATGAATCGGACAACCAGTTGGTGGGTTGCTGCCCTGCATTGGTAATTTTAAGGAAATTTTGCCGTTTTTGGTTATTATCTTGAATATTTTTATAGATAGAGATAAACTGTAAACAGCAATAATGTTCAGCAGGGTAAGATCTACAAAAAAGTTGACATGACCAAAATGGCCAATTGACCCTTAAGGAGTTATTGCCCTTTAAAGTCAATTTTAACAATTTTTGTAAATTTTGTTATCTTTTACAAAATCTTCTCCTCTGAAACTAGTAAGACAAATTTAACCAAACTTGATCACAATCATCATTAGGGTATCTAGTTTAAAAATGTGTCCGATGACCCCACCTTCCAACCAACATGGCTTAAAATAGAACATAGGGGTAAAATGCAGTTTTTGGCTTATATCTCTGAAACTAAAGCATTAAGAGCAAATTTGACATTTGTAAAAATGTTCATCAGGTTAAGATCTATCTGTCCTGAAATTTTCAGACGAATCAGACAACCGGTTGTTGGGTTGCTGCCCCTGAATTGACAATTTTAAGGAAATTTTGCAGTTTTTGGTTATTATCTTGAATATTATTATAGATCATGTAGATAGAGATAAACTGTAAACAGCAATAATGTTCAGCAAAGTAAGATATACAAATAAGTCAACATGACCAAAATGGTCAGTTGACCCCTTAAGGAGTTATTGCCCTTTAAAGTCAAATTTTAACAATTTTTGGTAAATTTTTATACGACTGCTAAAATTTTGCAGTCGTATATTGGTATGACGTTGGCATCGTCGTTGTTGTCGTTGTCGTCGTCCGAAGACACATTAGTTTTCGCACTATAACTTTAGTTTAAGTGAATGGATCTCTATGAAATTTTACCATAAGGTTCAATACCACAAAAGGAAGGTTGGGATTGATTTTGGGGTTATGGTACCAACAGTTAAGGAATTAGGGCCAAAATAAGCATTTTGTAACTTCCAGACAATAACTTGTGTGTAAGTGTATGGATCTCTCGGACATTGTACCACAAGGTTCCATATCACAAAGGAAGGCTGGAATTGATTTTGGGGTAATTGCCTCAAAATTTTAGGAATTAGGGGCCAAAACAAGCATTTTTCTAGTTTCAAGACAATAACTTGTGTGTAAGTGTTTGGATATTTCTGAAATTGTACTACAAGGTTCCATATCACAAAGGGAAAGCTGGAATTGAGTTTGGGGTAATTGCCTGAAACGTTTAGGAATTGGGGCCAAAAGGTGCCAAAATAAGCATTTTTCTAGTTTCCAGACAATAACTTGTGTTCAAGTGTATGGATCTCTCTGAAATTGTACTGCAAGGTACCATACCACAAAGGGAAGGCTGGGATTGATGATGGGGTAATTGCCTCAATATTTTATGAATTAGGGGCCAAAAGGGCAAAAACAAGCATTTTTCTAGTTTCAGGACAATAACTTGTGTGTAAGTGTATGGATCTTTTGAAATTGTACAAGGTTCCATATCACAATGAATGATGAATCATAGTTTCCAGGGGTTCAAAAAGGTTTGGGTGGGGAGTTTGGGGTGATTTTTTTTGGGTGGGGGATTTTTTTTTTTTTTTTTTCTTTTAAAATTTTCCATTTTAAGTTGGTTATTTTGATTTATATTTAAAAGCAAATAATAATGATATGGTAGGAGATACACAGCAAACAGGATGTGTAAATTATTATATAATAAGTATTGTGCAATAGCAAGAAATTTTCAATTGCACAGTATTGCACAATAGCAAGAAATCTTCAATTGCACAGTATTGCGCAATAGCAAGAAATCTTCAATTGCACAGTATTGCGCAAAAGCAAGAAATATCCAATAGCACAATATTGCGCAATAGCAAGAAATTGTCAATTGTACAGTATTGCGCAATAGCAAGAATATTCAATTGCACAGTATTGTGCAAAAGAAGATACTTCGTATAAATTGCTTATTTCTTGACCAATTTCAATGGGATTTTATTCTTGAATTCTTGGGGTTCTTTAATATGCCGAATCTAACCGTGTATTAAGTTTTTGGATTTTGGGCCCGTTTTAAATTGGTCCACAATGAGGTCCAAAGGATCCAAAATTAAACTTTGTTCGATTTCATCAAAATTGAATTATTGGGGTTCTTTGATATGCGAATCTAACCGTGTATTTAGATTCTTACTTTTTGGTTCCGTTTTCAAATTGGTCTACATTAAGGTCCAAAGGGTCCAAAATTAAACTTAGTTTGATTTTAACAAAATTGAATTCTTAGGGTTCTTTGATATGCTGAATCTAAACATGTATTTAGATTTTTGATTATGGGCCCAGTTTTCAAGTTGGTCCAAATCGGGTCCAAAATTAAACTTTGTTTGATTTCAACAAAATTGAATATATGGGGTTCTTTGATATGCTGAATCTAACCATGTATTTTTGATTTTGGGCCCGTTATCAACTTTGTCCACATTGAGGTCAAAAGGGTCCAAAATTAAACTTTGTTTGATTTCATCAAAAATTGAATTCTTGGGGTTCTTTGATATGCTGAATCTAACCATGTATTTAGATTTTGGATATTGGACCATAATAGGTGAATGTCCAATTTAAAATTTTTAAGTTCTTAGACCACATTCATTCTGTGTCAGAAACCTATGCTGTGTCAAATATTTAATCACAATCCAAATTCATAGCTGTATCAAGCTTGAATGCTGTGTCCATACTTGCCCCAACTGTTCAGGGTTCGACCTCTGCGGTCGTATCAAGCTGCGCCCTGCGGAGCATTTTATTGTAATCTTTTACAAAAATCTTCTCCTCTGAAACAACTGAGACACTTAACCATTTAACCAATCTTGGTCACAATCGTCATTAGGGTATTTAGTTTAAAAAATGTGTCCGATGACCCTGCCTGCCAACCAACATGGCAGACATGGCTAAAAATAGAACATAGGGTAAAATGCAGTTTTGGCTTATATCTCTGAAACTAAAGCAAAAGTATAACGGTTGCATTGATATATGCATCAATTGTAAATTAAAAATTTCAGGTGAGCGACACAGGTTCCTTGGAGCCTCTAGTTTCTTGTCTCATTCAACATAGTAAAAAAGCAAGACTTAGGCATACTCTTTCCAACATCAGCATCAACAGAGAAATATTTGTGATTAGGTCAGTTTAAGAGGAACACCTAATTGAAGAGTTTAAGAGGAACATCTAATGGAAGATCAATGATATTTTGTATGCAGATTTATTATTTTGCCTCCGACGAAAGACTCAGAATGCAGGGCAAAGGGATTACAAACCGGCGGTGGCAGCATTAACTATTTATATAAATCTTTTATATTTCAGAAGGTAGAAGACCTGGATGCTTCAACCCTTGGATGTAGATACCTTATGTTATGAAGTTTCTGTCTGTGATATGTCCAATGTCCTCGACCTCATTTTCATGGTTCAGTAACTAATTAAGTGAAATATTCTCTTATTATGAGTAATAGGAAAACTGTTTCCTTGCAGGGTCTACATGTCTGTCCGGTAGGATTCACCTGACCTCGACCTCATTTCGGGTATCACTTATCAAGGTTAAAGTTACATGGTTAAGTCCGTATCTCAGATACTATAAGCAGTAGGTCAACTTTATTTGGTGTATGGATTGATTGTAAGGTGTACATGTCCTGGCAGGTTTCATCTGACCTTGACCTAAATTTCATGGTTCATTGGGCAATGTTTAGATTTTGTGGTTTGATTATTTCTAAGATATGATATGCAATAGTCAAGTATATTTGGAGTATGAAATAATTGTAAGGTGTACATGTCTGTCTGGCAAGTTCATATGACCTTGAACTCATTTTCATGGTTCATCGTATAATGTTTAGTTTTTGTGGTCTGATCTATTTCAGGGATACAATAAGCAATAGTTCAAGTATACTTGGTGTACGGAATGATTGTAAGCTGTACATGTCTGTTTGGCAGGTTTCATATAACCTTGACCTAATTTTCATGGTTCATCAGACAATGTTTAGGTTTTGCGGTTAGGTCTATTTCTCAGATATTTTAAGCAATAGGTCAACTACATTTGGTCCATATGGAGTAATTGTAAGATGTACATTTCTGTCTGGCAGGTTTCATAATACCTTGACCTCATTTTCATGGTTCATTGGTTTTGAGTAAAACATAATGGTTTTGTTGTAATGTCAGTTTTTCAGTTACTATCAGCAATATGTCAATTTTATTTGGTTATGGAATGATTGTAAGTCGTACATGTCTGTCTGGCAGATTTCATGTGACCTTGACTTCAATTTCATTGTTCATTGAACAATGTTTAGTTTTTGTGTTTGGTCGATTTCTCACATTCTATAAGCAATAGGGCCACTATATTTGGTGTATTGAATGATTGAAAGGTGTACATGTACGTATACGACTGACAGGTTTCCTGACCCCGACCTCATATGGTTCATCGGACAATGTTTTCAGTTCTTGTGTTTGTGTTTGGTTTATTTCTCAGATACTATAAGCAATAGGTCAAGTATATTTGATGAATGGAATAATTGTAAGATGTACATGTACATGTAGGTTTCATATGGCCTTAACCTCTTTTCATGGTTCATTGATAATGTTAATTTATGTGATACTTGTTCTCTCACTAAATAATACAAAATTTGGTGACTATGTTGAACGAATCTATCCCATCGACTAGAGATAAAGGATACTACAGATACAGTTAAGTCTGCCTCATATCTTGACTTATCTAGAAATTGACAATTCGGTTGAAAACAAAACTTTACGGAGATGATTTCAGCTTCCCAATGTGAACTTTCCATTTCTATGTTTCCAGCAGCGCCTGCATACGGAGTATATATCTCCCAATTGATACGATATTCCCGGGCTTGTGTTTCCTATCATGATTTCCTTGATAGAGGATTGCTGCTCACAAGGAAGCTATTAAACCAAGAGTTCCAAATGGTGAAGTTGAAATCATCCTTCGTAAATTTTACGGACGCCATCACGAGTTGGTTGACCGTTATGGAATAACCGTTTCACAGATGATATCGGATATGTTCCTTATGTCGTAACTACAATACCTTCCCTTTTCACGAATGTGACTTACCGAATTAGACTATTTACCGTAATAACATAAGCAACACGACGGGTGCCACATGTGGAGCATGTACCCTTCCGAGCACCTGTCACCCCAGTTTTAGTGGGGTTCGTGTTGCTTAGTCTTTAGTTTTCTATGTTGTGTCATCTGTACTATTATTTGTCTGTTTGTCTTTTATTTTGGCCATGGCGTTGTCAGTTTGTTTTCGATCTATGAGTTTGACTGTCCCTCTGGTATCTTTCGTCCTCTTTATAACCACTGGGTCGATGTCTCTGCTGGTGGACATTTTGTCCCCGAGGACATCATCCGCCCAGTAGCAAAATTGCATGAATTTACGAAGATCTAACAGGATACTGGCTCGGACGTCGCCCAGTATAAAGGTCTCACCATGGACACGGTGTCGTCTGATAAGGCAGGTGTCCCTCATCACCAGACATGACAAATATCCCAAACATGACTCATTCAGATCATCATACTAGTGACAATAGCAATAGTACACATACAGCCATGTTCAGTTCTCCTTAAAGACATTCTCTGAACAACACTGTCTCATTTCGAAATGTGGAACTAATGGCTGCAAAACTTGTGATATTTTAATAACAGACGCTCAATTCACTAGCAATTTAACTAAAAGTCTTACTTTACTAGAAGTTACGATGATCTGAATTGTAAATCTATAAATGTCGTCTACGGATTAGAGTGTAACCTTTGTGGATTGGTTTACGTCGGTGAAACGAAAGGAAGGCTAAACAAACGTATGTGCGGCCATAGATCAGATATCAACCTCAATGCAAACGACATTCTGTACCAGCATTTTAATCAGCCTGATCATTCCATCGTTTCTATGACAGTTCGTATAATCGAAAAATATACCACAAGACTAACAATCCTCAACTTGCAACGCCTCTCCGTAGACAAAAGAGGACTACTGGATTCGACAGTTGGGAACTGCGACACCATATGGTTGCAATGACAAAATTGATGGTATAGGTATTCTATCTAGTCCTTCCTGTAGCTCGGTGAATGTGATGAATATTTTCAACTCTACTCCTCGACGTAGACGCAGTCATGGTCATCGTCATTATACATCACCTACTTTGCATGATGTCTCTATTAATGACTTGCTGCCATTTATACAAAAGCCATTAGGTATTCATCACATTCGCACGAAACTGTATTCATTACCCTTTCAAAACTTCATTCTCTGTTCAATTTATGTTTGGAAACCACTGTTACAAACCCTCATTCAAACCAATACAAACTTACAGCTATTATTTCATGCAAGTCACAGACTTTTCAAACCAGTTCGCATTGTTTCCTTTGCCAACAAAGGTCTCATGGCGTCAACTTAGGCAATATCCTTCATCATAAATTAGTTCAGTCGAAAATACCTCCTTACTTTAAAGATCAGTCTGTACCAATAATTTCTTATACCTATACCAAACCAATTGGTTTTGCAGGATCTCAACATTGACGACTTCAAGTCTAAACCTCCTGATTGCACCTGTTTTCCCAATTCACATATAATCCGGCTGGCCACGTTATTACCGGAGACCTCAACATTGTCAATAACACTTCCCTGCGGAATTTGTTATCCAAAGGTCCGAATATCGTGAGCCTAAATCCATCAATCAACTTCAAAATACTGATGGATTCAGTCGAGGATTATGCCAGGCAATAAACGCGAGAAAGAAGACGTAGATACTCTTTCCGAATGGATTAAGGCTGTGAGGTCGTTGATACAAATCCGAATTAAGAAACTAAATGGGCATATCAATTACATCAATTTTAAAGACCCAAATGTTGCAAAGCACTTGTCCTACCTTCATGACAAATATGTTGTTGTCCCCGCAGATAAAGCCCCAAACAACATCGTGTCATTACATAAACTGCTTGATAAATGAATTAGGTATTGACAATTCACTTGGACACTTACCAAAGAGGAAATCATAATCATAGGTCTGTTCTATGTTCCTTTGGAATTTCAACCAAAGATGAAGAACTGGATCTTCCATCACTGTATTGGATACCTAAACTACATAAGTGTCCTTACAAACAACGGTATATTGTGGGTCTTCCAAATGCTCCACGAAACCTCTTTCTAAATTATTAACATCTATTTTATCAGCAATCAAAGCCGGGCTCCAAAGTTATTGTGAAACTGCCTATTCTAGAGGTGGCGTGAATCAGATGTGGATACTAAAAATTCCAAAGATCTTTTAGAGTACATACAAACTAAGACTCTCTCATCTTGCAATAGTATTAAAACATTTGACTTTTCTACACTTTACACAAGTATTCCCATTCCAAACTAAAAGACAAATTGAAAGAGTTGGTATTACTTTGTTTCATTAAAAGAATGGCGAACGTAGATACAAGTATCTTGTCTTGGGAGGGATAAATCCTACTTTGTAAAGAATCACTCTGATTCAAACAAAAATGACATTATCAAGATGCTTGATTTCTTGATTGACAACATATTTGTTACGTTTGGAGGACGTTTTTCAACAGACTGTCGGAATTCCAATGGGAACCAATTGTGCCCTCTTCTTGCCGACTTGTTTCTTTATTATTATGAGGCTGACTTCATACAAGAACTAGGAAGAAAGATAAGAAGTTAGCAATATCCTTTAACTCTACGTTCCGTATAGGTGACTATGTTGAACGAATCTATCCCATCGAACTAGAGATAAAGGATACTACAGATACAGTTAAGTCTGCCTCATATCTTGACTTACATCTAGAAATTGACAATGAGGGTCGGTTGAAAACAAAACTTTACGACAAAAGAGATGATTTCAGCTGTGAACTTTCCATTTCTATGTAGCAACATTCCAGCAGCGCCTGCATACGGAGTATATATCTCCCAATTGATATGATATTCCCGGGCTTGTGTTTCCTATCATGATTTCCTTGATAGAGGATTGCTGCTCACAAGGAAGCTATTAAACCAAGAGTTCCAAATGGTGAAGTTGAAATCATCCTTCGTAAATTTTACGGACGCCATCACGAGTTGGTTGACCGTTATGGAATAACCGTTTCACAGATGATATCGGATATGTTCCTTATGTCGTAACTACAATACCTTCCCTTTTCACGAATGTGACTTACCGAATTAGACTATTTACCGGATTTGTAATAACATGCCACATGTGGAGCAGGATCTGCTTACCCTTCCGAGCACCTGAGATCACCCCAGTTTTTAGTGGGGTTCGTGTTTCTTTAGTTTTCTATGTTGTGTCATCTGTACTATTATTTGTCTGTTTGTCTTTTTATTTTGGCCATGGCGTTGTCAGTTTGTTTTCGATCTATGAGTTTGACTGTCCCTCTGGTATCTTTCGTCCTCTTTGTAGTAAAACCTTCATTTTACAGACTTTCAAAACTAATTCAATCATAAGTAAAACAGATGATACATGTTTAAGTGAACTTGTGTTATTGTCAGTTTAAAGGTAACTACTCATTGTAAGTCAATGGTATTTTGTATACAGTTGTATTAGCATTGGCATTTCTCATTTCCATAGAGGTAATATGACCCTGCACTGTCATTCATTATTCTTTGACTTCGAATGTTTTGCATAGTTTACATGTTAAAGCATTGCCATTTTAAATTCAACATTTGCATTATACTATCAAAATTATATAAAGGCGAAACTTATCTCTGTGTCTATTAATTTTTGAAAAATTTCACAGGCAAAGAAAAGCTGGCAGTATCAAAAGCGTTCATATCAATATCTACCTGTACATTTGGGCCAAAAATGTTATGTCTTTCCTTATAGGAGTTATATCATTTCATTTTCAGCTGACCAGGCTCAAATGGCCACATGAACTTTATTTTCTCGTCACTTGGTGGCCATTGTCATTGTCCGTAAAGTTTTACAAAAGTCAACATGGCCGCCAAGGCTATTAAATAAAAACATTGATGTAAAATTAACCCGAATAATTCAGTCGTTATATTCCACTGATCTACGATGGCTACATTAACCTCGCGAGTGGGAGAGTCGATCACGGGGAGGGACTGAATTATTCGCGTTAATGTAAAATGTAAGTATTGTCCATTAACTTTCAAACCGTTATAGATAGAGAAAATCTTATTGGGTAGAAATGTTATAAATGTCAAGATCTACCTACCGTCCAGTGTGACCAAAATTGTTGAACAAGGGTTCTGTTAAGAGTTATAATTTTTATTTAAGTAGAAATACGATGTAGCTGGAGGGGTTATCGATTATTGAGTAAGTGATCTCTGACAGCAGCATACGAAAATAAAATAACTATAATAAAATTACAGACGTAAAACAAACAATTCTTAACTAATTACTACGATCAGCTGTTCATTGATCCTCTGGACCGTCTGCAAGTATGCAATACAATTGAGAATGGAAATGGGAATGTGTCAAAGAGACCACAACCCGACCAAAGAGCAGAAAACAGCCCAAGGCCATAAATGGGTCGTTAACACAGCGAGAAAATCCCGCACCGGAGGCGGGCTTCAGCTGGCCCCTAAACAAAAATGTGTACTAGTTCAGTGAAAATGGACGTCACACTAAACTCCGAAACATATAAATGAACTAAAAAAAAAAAAAAAAACAGCACTTAGTATATTGTGTTTATTTGTTAGACAGTGATGATATACACTTTTGTCACGTGTACAGAAACTTTTACATCGTGTCTAAAACCACCCTATTGAATACATGAATAATATCATTGCTTGTCGGCCGAAGGGTGGATGCACCTTTCGTCACTTCTTTCTTGATACAGATTGAGCGTGTTTCTTTTGTCTCTGATTTCCATCTAATTAACATATAGAACTCTGATTTATTCATATAATTATGCTCTATTTATATCACGTGGTTTAATAGTACAACTGAATTATTACGTTCTTTTCTGCTGTACCGTTTGGTATTTGTATGAATAAGGAACTATATAGTTTTAAAACCGCCATTCACAACGATTCACCAGTCCAACGTCAGAAACCTTGTCATTTATCATGTTTATTGTCATTTCTTTTATCTTGATGTTTATTGATCATTTAAGTTTTAGCTTTGAAAGAAGATCGCGAAAAGTCTCTGTTAAGTTCATGATCATCTACGTACATTGACATATAGTTGTTCATTAATACGTCATATGGTCTCTGGTGGAGAGTTTTCTCAATGGCAATCATACCACATCTTCTTAAATTATTCGTTTTATATTCTTGACTAGGAATGTTTTAGATCTTAACATTTTTCATTATTGTTTGACTCTATTTAGTCTGGAATCCTGACACAAAATTCTCAATACCGCAAGCTGACTTCCGGTTCGAATATCGCTTACGGTATTGTTTATTTTCTTTGGTTACATCTTCTGACATCAGACTCGGACTTCTCTTGAACTGAATTTTAATGTGCGTATTGTTATGCGTTTACTTTTCTGCATTGGCTAGAGGTATAGGGGAGGTTGAGATCTCGTAAACATGTTTAACCCGCCGCATTTTTGCGCCTGTCCCAAGTCAGGAGCATCTAGCCTTTGTTAGTCTTGTATTATTTTTAATTTTAGTTTCTTGTGTACAATTTGAGTTTAGTATGGCGTTCATTATCACTGAACTAGTATATATATTTGTTTAGGGGCCAGCTGAAGGACGCCTCCGGGTGCGGAATTTCTCGCTGCATTGAAGACCTGTTGGTGACCTTCTGCTGTTGTCTGTTGTATGGTCGGGTTGTTGTCTCTTTGACACATTCCCCATTTCCATTCTCAATTTTATTTTTTTTTTACACTTGGAATTGTATCTATGATTTAATCTGTTTTGCTAATATTATTTTATAAATGCATAACACCCGAATCAATAATGATACAAATTATATGCTCTCTAGTCACCTTTACCATGGGTAATTGTGCGACCGTTTTTTTCGCCAGCCCGAAGTACTCCCACAATACTCTGTGGAAATTATAAGTATCAAGCAATCAAATTGTTAGTTTGTCAAGGTCTTCTCCTGTCCAATTAACATTCGAAAGGAATGATCACAAAACCTGCTCTCTATTATATAGCTGAAAGACATCCAACTTATTGTTAAACCAAACAAATAGCAGCCAGGTTTGTAGCAAAACATTTGAAAATGCCTCAAATCTTCCTTTTATTTGAAAGAGAACTACACACAAAGTGTGGGATGCTTTGGTATTCATGTGTGATCTGTGAATGCTTCTTTAATAGTATTGACCTAGCAAGTTGAAGAATTCAAACCTTTTAAATTTTTATTTACTTTGCGCACTTTATATAATGTGGGAAATATCCATTATCAATAATTCATTTTCGCGATATTTAATAATTGCAGAACCAAATGTTGGTTTACTGGCAATGGTAATCAGATACATGCAGAGAGTTTGATACCTTACGTTGAAATAAAAGTACAGAAGCTGCACGTCAACATAAGTTACTATTCGAAGTATGCATTACTTAATTCTTGATGTAAAAATGCAAAGATGTGTTCTACCCTCTGCATGCCTAACTTTCTCCATATTTTTTTTCTTTATTAAAATTATTTTTTTTTTGCCAGAAATTCAGACGAGGCTCATCGGTAGTTACGGCCCGGTTTAAAGATTTAGGTGTAATTGACGGGACACACATTCCTATAAGCGCACCTAGAGAGTTCCACGGAACTACATTAATCGCAAATCTTTCCATTCAGTAAATCTACAGGGTATACGTGATAGCAATAGGCATTTCTTGTATAATTTTTATGTATTTTGTGGATGGCCTGACTCCGTTCATTTCTCTCCAGTATTCAACAACGGAACGAGGTGTTCCCATGTAATACACATTTACTTGGTGATTCCGCGTACAATCTAATTAAAATATAGATCTCTGATTTCGTTATACTACATGTGCTTTTGATTTTTGTATGAACATTGTATCATAGATCAAAATTATTCGTTCAGTGTATGTTCACTAGTGTTAATATAAGCGCGGAAATCACTATGTGATCCGTGAAAACTCATCAAACCTTTAAATAAACTTATTAGTAAAGGTTATCTTACCAATGTTGTAATTAGATCTTTGAATATAGTTTACATTGGCACTAATAACGATTTTGTCATCAGCAAATTAAAACATAACTAAATTTGTATTTTTTTCAAACGGAATGTATAAAGACACACTCACGTTCATTTTGATCTATAAAGAGGTTAAACTCCTAACTATCCTACTGTCTGTCGATACATTTATTTTTGGCACAAGTCATGTCTTCTTTGACTGTCCATGACGTTAAAATACTAAATCCCTGGGATGCGTTTTAGTTGATTTTAGTCTCTGATGCATGATTTTTTATAATTAATTGTTTTGGCTTTTAACTAGCTGTCAGTAACTGCGAGTACTCTCAAATCGTACTTTCTTGTTTATTTGACCTGTTGATACTAATTGTAATGCTTTTTTGTTATTTAATGTTATTCAGGGTTATATCTGGTCTATATACCAGCTTTTATAAGTGTTTGGTACTACTATAAATTTTCACTTCGTACTATGAACATCAAAATTATTTATTTTGTAAAAATATTTCGTTTCTCTATTGGAACTGTACACGTATACCTAACAACAAAATTATTTTCATTTACCTGTGTTTAAAGTTATTGCAAATGGCTGATATTTTTGTTCGAGCATATTGTTTTTCTTAAATTGTTTAACATTTCATACCGATATAACATGTTACTTTTATTATTCTTCCCTTAGTTTATTTATTTTGTATTTGCATTGTATCATAGGTCAAATTTATTTGTTCAGTGTATGTTCACCGGTGTTAATATGTCCTTTGGTTGAGTTAAGCTATTTCAGTTGATATTTTATAGTGTGTCTTTCTATGTTGTGATGTTACACTATTTTTTCAGAAAAAGGGTGAAGGTTTGGTACCATTAAAACGTTTAAACCCACTGCATTTGTTTGCACCTGTCCTAAGTCAGGAATCTGATGTTCAGTAGTTGTCGTTTGTTGATGTGGTTCATAAGTGTTTCTCGTTTCTTGTTTTTTATATAGATTAGACCGTTGGTTTTCCCGTTTGAATGGTTTTACACTAGTAATTTTTGGGGCCCTTTATAGCTTACTGTTCGATGTGAACCAAGGCTCCGTGTTGAAGACCGTACTTTGACCTATAATGGTTTACTTTTATAAATTTTGACTTGGATGGAGAGTTGTCTCATTGGCACTCATACCACATCTTCTTATATCTACTTTTGATTGAGTTCAGTCATTTCAATTGAAAATTTATAGTGTGTCTTTCTATGTTGTGATGTTACACTATTGTTTCAGATTAGGATGAAGGTTGGTACCTATTAAAAGTAGCTTTGAGCTGTTGCTTGCTACACGAGTTATGCCTCTTACAAAATGTACATGAATGAGTACATTGAAGAGGGGGTTAGGGAGATTGAAGAAAGAAATAATTTTTGTGATGTACATAGTCCGTCTGACACTGCAGAGTCGAAGATGTGATTTTTTACTTAAAATTAAGACATAAAATTAAACTTAACCAGTCTCTGAATTCATTATTGGTAAGATACTGACAGACGCACCAAGTCAAATTATAAAAATCTCTGTTAACTGAAATGAGATGTGCAAACTGCATACCAATATCAATGAATTATCAATGGTGGTTTCCCATCAACATACCTGTTCATAAACTCTTACATTTTACCTGTCAAATGTTTCAGTGTTCATAGACCAATTGGAGAATGGAGTCATTTTTTAAATTTAACATGGCAATGAGTTATGCTTAATTTAATGCAACAACATATAGACCAAATATCACGGACCTAGAAATGTAGACCTAATCACAAATTTTAACAATTCTAACAATTTCATTTGCTCTTGATTTCATAGGTTATTTCCATTTACTTCCCAGTTTTGAATTATAGCATGTATAGAAAGGTTTACATATTTTTGTTTTGTTTTATCGGATTGTTATCTCATAAACATTTATTCGTCATCTCAGTATTTTCCAATTCACAACAAATAAAATTAACAATTTAAAACGTTTTTTTTAATTGCCAATTCATACAAAAGACAACTGTCAGACTAGAAAAAATAGCAATAACAGAAACAAATGAATAGTGTTTATAATGAACATTAATTATCTATATAAAACGATGTGTAGCTAAAAAAACACCAAACACAAAAAAGGTTATACATATAAGTATTGAAAATCCATTAAAAAAAATCAATTTGACCATAGAATCTGCATAAATTTTTTTCGCGACTACTACACTGCATTAACATTGCCTCCATTTAAATCCTAAACCGAAACCACAAACCACCCATGAACGTAGTTTGAATAGTTTCTTGAACCAGTTTCGGTTTGAGAATAACAAACGGCAAACCAGTTTCAGTTCGAAACCAGTTTAAAACCGGTTCTCATTAACAAATGGAAAGTTTATCAAACTAAAACTGGTTTTGCACTAACAAATACGCCTTATATTTAAATTGAAGCTTGCAAAATCGAAAATTTTCATCAGGATTCCAGGTTTAATAGACTCTTATTTTGACCTATTTATGTTTAGATTTTTTCTGTGTTATTGGAGTATGTCTCATTGACGAATACCACAGTGACTTCTCCTTTACTTTATCGATATGTTATCTAGTATCATGTCACAGTATGGAAAATAAATGTATGATAAACTTTTATTCGAGGGGAGAAGGGGTTGGGGGATCTTCATAAGCACACATGTCACTTGAAGAATGACAGCGAACACTATGAGAAGTGTAAAAGAAGAATAAAAAAGACACAACAAAACTTAAAGATTTATGAAAACTTGGGGTTTTATTATTTCCTTACCTTTTCATGTTATTTTAACCGCCTCGGTGGTCTGGTGTTACTGTGTTCGACTCGAGTGCGTGATGGCACGGGTTCGAACCCTGGTCGGATCAAACCAAAGACTTGAACATTGGTTTTGCTGCTTCTCCGCTAAAGACTCCGCATTATGGAGTAAGACCAAATCAACACTTGTCGGCTTGGAGTCGGAATAGTGTGTCCGGTTAGAGTGACATGCCTTCCTGTGGACTGTTACCTTGTGAACTAGCACGTTCAAAATCCAGCTCAGCGTGTTGTTCTAGTACAAATCAGGGTTTACACTAAAACATTATCGTGTTCGCGTCCTGAATATGTATTTGATTTGCCACTGGACGTTAAACAGTCATCTATCCATCACTTCATCAGATTGATGTAAATCGATTTTTTTTTTTGTTTCATATTATAGGCCGCCTCTTTTCCATATTTAACAGTCGATACTGTGTAGATCCAGTACATGTAACTGATGTGATTTCCGAGTATTATCACTCAATACTAATATTACTAATACAATGAAATGCTCCTTATTGTACTAACTTACCAAATATCCTCTGACATGTCTCTGGTAATATGTTATTCGTTGCGTCCTTATTCCCGCCAACACGCCAACTCTTGTTACCTGGTAACTATCTGAGATCTTATCCTGAGCTGGGTAGTTTACAATGGATCATACCGGGAACCGGGCTACGCGGTATATCTAACTACCGTACTGTCTACATAGTAATGTCACGTCCATTATACCATATTACACAACACTCCCCCCACTTTGAAAGGAGTGAGTTTACTTCCTATTCGAATATTCACTATCTTCCTTTAGTCCACCCCGTCTGGTCGCACCACGGGGATACAAATAAATCTCCACATAAATATAAATATCTTCCAATGTTGACATTTCAATGACACAATTGCTCCGTCTTCGCTCTGCGGAGTTTTAGAATTAACATATCATCCCTTGATATATATATATATATATAGATGCATTACACACAATCTATTAACTTTTGATGTAATTTCCAATCACAATTTACAACTGATTTACTTTATCCTCTATGTACACACGAATCTGCTCTATTTACATCATGCTATCTTGTCTAATATAAATTTACCTTGCGGTATCAGAGTCCTGGCACCGTGGACACCTGAACTTTACCATAGTGTCAGCATGCGCTGGTGTCAAATCTATACAAGCTCCATGGTACCACTCATCGCAGAAATCACACTGTATCATAAACAGTCCATCATCTGGTTTTCTGCACAAACAGTACAAGTCTGGGTTAGTCGCCTTGGTCACATCTTCACAGTCCCGTAACCAGTGCTGGCACTGTTTTAACCAGGGTGGTACTTCTCTGTCTTTACATGGCTTTAAACGGTCATGATTTATTGTCAGTACAGTTTTTTGTAATTTTATCTTGTACACATACGAAGATAATTTGGCACATACAAGTCCTGGACCTTTCCAAGGTGGGTCCAATTTCTTCGCTCTACCTTTAATTTTTGCAGTGTCTAAAACATAAACTAAATCTCCTATTTTGTATTCTCTCTCCAGAATACGTACATCATAATCACGTTTCATGGTATTCTGTGTAGTTTTTAGCGTGTTGCGCGCTATTTCATGTGCAGATGTTATGGCATCTCGGAGTCTTATCACATACTCATCTTGTGACTCATCTGTTTTAGCACCAGGTACGCTGTACAATAAATCAACAGGCTGGTTAACCTCTCTCCCAAGCATCAGCATGTTTGGCGTAAAACCAGTACTTCTGTTAACTGACGATCGAACAGCTCCTGCCAACTGTGCCAAATGTTCATCCCAATTGTCTTGTTGTTTAGAAACGAAGCAACGGACGGCGCCCATTAAGATTCTGTTGCAACGTTCTGCTTGTCCGTTTGATGATGGTCTGTACGGAGTAGTTCTCGCTTTGTGCATTTGAAAGATTTCATAGATGGATTAGAAAATCTTACTTTCAAAATTGCGTCCTTGGTCTGTAAAAACCTGAAATGGAAATCCAAAACGAGAGAAAAACTCGTTTACAGCAGCTCTTGCCGTATGTTCCGCAGTTTGTGCTGGTAACGGTATACATTCCATCCACTTGGAAAACTGATCAACCATAACTAGTACATGGGCATTACCAAATTTCGTCTCTGGCAGTGGTCCTAGAAAATCCAAGTGGACACGCTCCATTGGTGCACCTGCATAAAAGTTTGAATTTTGGTGGCGTCACTTTTACTGTTCTTGAGTTATGCTTCTTTACAAATGGAAAAATTGCTGAATTTTTCGTTTCCGTTCTCTCATTTTAGCTTGCCTTAACCAAATGTTATGAAACTTATGCACAATGCTTATGACCACAAAACTCAGATCAAGTACAAATTTGGGTAGCGTCGCTTTTACAGTTCTTGAGTTATATCTCTTTATAATGTTATATGCAAGCGGGGGCATCATCTGTGTCCCATGGACACATTCCCATTTATTTAATTAGTTATACAAGTATATGATTTCTTTATTCTGTACATCATTCATTTCTGTAATAAGTATTGTAATTTTTATTTACAGCCGTTATTCTTTATACTTTGGCACCCCATTATTCTCTATTCTTTATATTTTTTGCCATTATTCTAGATTGATTTAACCCCATCCAGACTTACATTACTGCGGATTCTTATATTTTAGCAAATTCACTTCAGGAAACATTGTATTCTTGTGGATATTTAATTTAGTGGGTTTGCCAAAGTCTAACTTACAATACAATTCTTTAGAAAATGTGTACTTCGTTGAACTTTTAATTTTGTGCTTTATCTTTTACCACGAAATCCAATATTTGGTATCCCAAACACTAATGAATCCAAAGAAGCAGACACCCACCCATCAACCAAGAATTAACAAATGTCTTAAGGTCAACATATACTTATAAAAAAGTTTTTTTTGAAATTTAAACTAGAGAATAAAAAAAATAAGATGTGGTATATAGTAGTTGCCAATGAGACAAAGACCCACCAGAGACTAGATGACCTAGAAGTTAAACAACAGGTCACCGTACGGCCTACAGCAATGAGTAAAACCAAGAATGTATATATAAATCCTTGGCAAAACCCAAACAGCATATTTTCTCCAAAGAAAATTTGGTCACAAAGATTGAACCTCCCAGACTATAAATTTGTAAAATAACCTATTTCATCTCGATTATGCATGCGCTGTGTTTCTTATTTTAGTCTCATAGACATTCACACGATACATAGACCTTTCAATTTGCATTTGTAGTGAATAAAATTTCCGTTTTCAACTGACTTTACCGGTCCATGTAACCACGTTCCTCCTTGCTCTTTACCGACGACGAACACCTAAAAATACAATTGCATGTACCACCAGAAACATATATGTATTATATGTCTCTGGTACCACCAAACGTTTTTGGCGTTATTTAAGCATGTATGCATATATTTCAAATATGTTGTTAATATCTGTTTCCTTGTCAACCATGTCAACAGAAACCACTTATAACTACAACAAACACATTTTCGGGAGACGGATTTATAAAAGTTTTTCCAAACTTGTTTCCGAATCCCATATTTCAATTTCAAGTACCATTGTACTACTTAATTGTTATAATTTTTCGTTAATAAATACTGTTTAAACTAAACACATTTAATTTGCCGCAAACTTTATATTTACTACAGTTATGTCGTCGACTGGTTAAGTCCTTCGGCCATCGGATGTCAAAAGCAAAACTAATGAAATCAGGATTTAAGTTATTTTTTGTAAATAATTTGTGAAAGGGAACCCCACGGGCTTCGATTACTTGCAAAGAGTAACAATAAGAAATAATTATTGTTACTTCCGAGACTAGTTGCAGGGACCTGATTTCACACGGAAATTGCAGGAAACAATAATATCGTTTAAATACAAATATATGATTTTGATTTTGACACCATTCATAAAATATCACATTTTTTTCTGATTCAATAATCACAATTTACGAAAATACTGTTACAGATCCGGACACGTGCCAAACTGCCCCTTTTATATTTGATTTTACAACTTTACAAGAGAAGAAAGGCGAAGGATACCAAAGGGACAGTCAAACTCATAAGTCGAAAATAAACTGACAACGCCATGATTAAAAAGGAAAAAGACAGCACACAAAATTAACCTAGAAAACCAAAGACAGAGCAACACGAATTCAAACCCCACCAAAAACTTGGAGTGATCTCAGGTGCTCCGGAAGGGTAAGCAAATCCTGCTCCACATGTGGCACCTGTCGTGCTGCTCATGCAAGTTCAAACCCGGTGATATGTCTAATCCTGTAGGTCATATATATGTGAAACAGATATTCCATAACGGTCAACCAACTCGTGATGGCGTCCGTAAAATTTATAAGATACGCAATTATTTCTTGATTATATTGAATTTTGAACATTTACTCAATAGCTACATCCAATTCACAAGTATACGATGCATTTAAAGTTGTTTTAGTTAATAGTGCATTTTAGATGCACCTTAATATCACCCTTCCAGTCTTGGTAGGTCGTAGAAGTTCAAGTAGCCTGGCATCCTGGTCAATCTTCTTTTTGCGTCGGTACGAATCAAATCGACAAGTAACCGAATTTATGTGACAATTTCAAAGATTCTAAACAAGGTAAAATGGTCCGTTTGCTGTTTACATGTAACAGATCGGTGTAATATAGCTCGGCATTTCTATGGGTTACACGTCAGTATGACAGCAACCGAACGACAGAAAACAACCAAAAGACATCTTGAGAGCAGCATAGAGTAATCAACAAAAGACAGGAGTATTAGACATGATCATGATGATAGAATATAGCAAGCTCTAAATTGTCCAAAGTTTATAAAAAATGAAAACAGCATGTTAATAATTTCATGTGTATTAATGTCATTATCAAATTGTGAATAAGTCAAACAAAACAATCAAAATCTGAGACGATGGTCAGTTTCTTTCTTTGTAACAGGTTTACGTCTATCAAAATCACTCACAAGAGTTTTGTGTCGGACATATATTTGTATCCATTCAAGCACGGTATTTTAAAATAAGGAGATGTGGTATGATTGTCAATGAGACACCTATCCACCTCAGTTCATAGGAAGTGGATGTAAACCACAATGATCGAATTCGTTCCAGTGAATTTTTAATATGAATATTGTGGATGGTTAAACGTTAAATCTATCGATTGAAGAAAAATAGTAGACAAAAAGGTATACAGGGGCGGATCCAGCCATTTTAAAAGGGGGTTCCCAACCCAGGATAAAGGGGGTTCCAAATATAAGTTCCCATTCAAATGCATTGATCGTCCAAAAAGGGGTTCCAACCCCGAACCCCCTCTGGATCCGCCACTGGTATATGCTAACAAAGAATACAAAACATTTACCATTACAAACCGAACCACAGATTGTGAAAAAGTGATGCGTCATAAAATCGACAACAAGCAGGGCGTAGCTGCCATTAGGCACTTTAGGCACGTGCCTAAACATAATTTTTCACAAATATTTTTTGTATTAAAAAGCTAATGACAGCGTTATCTGTAGATACACGTGAAGTTGTCAAATTTCTTTGATTATCAAATGTAATTTGTACACTAGTCTATCATCCTTATTGAATGGATTGGGTAGAATTGTATGTACATTATATTCCACCTTGAATAGAAACTAAAACTAGAACTTTGGTTCATATCATTTCACTTCTACCAACAAATACTGAATGAGCCTCCACATGCTCAAAACCATGACATTTTATTCTTAGATGCATGATTTTTTTATTAGTTGTTGTTGGCTTTCAACTAGCTTTTTTCCACTTGGTCTTCATCCGATCTACAATAAAATCCTTGTCAAAGTGGGGCGTCCGCTTGGCTGTGCGGGATGTATAAATACGCTGTCTTGTCTGGTCAGAAAGGGGACGTTAACTCCGATGCCTAGTGTATAGAAAATGCTACGCTTTTTGCACGGTAAGAACACTTGCAACAACTCTTTGAGGGGTCCGTAGGTGGTCTGCTGAAAGACAAACTTTCTGTCCCTATCCAATAAACCATCATTTACCTATCTCCGCTACGCTTGGCTAGGTAAACTCGATTTGCGACAGTAAAATCTACGTTTTACGAAGGCCAAGCTTAAAATACAATACAGTTATCTCCTAATTTTCTAATGTCATTTTCAAATTTTCAAACCTTCATCCTGGATGACCCCTATTACAGGACCTAGTGGCTACCTGTTGTATTTATTGTAAATTTGTTTTTGTCCTGAACATGCATAACTATTTGCCACTGGACGTCAAGTTGGCAATCAATCAATCAACTGGCTTTCAGTAACTTCGAGTACTCTCAGATCTACGTATAATGACCATAATTATTCCTAAGGCTAAAGCAGGTAGGGATTTTACAGTAGAGGATATCAGAAAATATGAATTTCTTGAATTTTGTCACGATAGTATGAGTAGAACCGAACTTCTGCATTGGGAATCAACTGTGTGTGAGTGTATGTGTTTGTGTGGCCGGGGTGAAAGTTTAAGAATCAAAAGATGGATGGTCGATGTCTAGCCCAAAGGATAGTATTATTATATATAGTAGTCTCAGTGTTTACGTGCCTATTCTTTTAATGAAGGATCGTCTACAGTATATGTACTATCAATTAACGTATATATCAACTATCGTCAACCAGAAAGGAATAGATATGAAAATACTAAATAGGATGTACTACTTAATTAAAGGGCTACGCTGATCTACGCTGGGCAATGTATATTGTAAATAAACATATTTTTTTAGATTTCCGATCGTACTGCGCTAATTCACCAGATGTTATTGTAAAATTATTTATAATTCTTCGAATTTTCTTCATGTATATTATCATGATAAAATAACCAGTAAATTTAATACTTTTGTACACAAAATTTTGCAACTATAATGCTGAAAACCGTTTCCTGTCGTGGGGCCTCGCCCCCCAGAACCTACCAGGGCTCTGCCCTGGACCTGCTGGGGGCCTTTAGCGGCCCCAGACCCCCTGCCGCAATTTGTGCCTACAGTTGATCGGATACCTAGCTACGCTGCTGACAAGTTATATCTCTTTGATCCTATATAAGCTAGCTAAAGATTTCTGATTTTTTTTATCGTACCAGGCTATCAATAAATGATTTATTTTTTGTCGCGATTTTTTTTTTTTTATATATAAGCTTAAAATTAAAATGAATGACAAATGCTTTCAATCTGACTAGTTCTTTTCTTTCTCCCGGATCAATTTTTTTTTCAGAAAAAATAATAACCCCTTTACTGGTCGGTCCCTATGAACAAATTACATGAGAAGCTATATGAGCAAATGGTATACCTTAAGATTAATAAAGTTGAATAACGACAACTAGAAACCTATAGTACAAATGTATATTAACCAGTAAAATGCAATATACTGTATAATAAAAAAATATAATTCAAGTGTTTCTTACCGATTAAAAATGCCGTTAAAAACACTTTAATTTTAGGGTACGTCTAAACACTGCTCAGGACCTCCTGAGTGCAGTCAGGACTTAAACGTGCACCCAGGACTCTGTAACTGTTATTGTATGTGCACACATGACGGATATATGTATTCGTTGCAATCTGTTTATTTTAGTGGTAAATTTTGGTAGATTTTGAAAACAAACTTCGAGAGATATTTATTATTTTTATAACATAATAGCACGTGTCATTGATTACACAACTACTCAGTTTTGATTATCCAATCAACAAAATTGATTGGATTATCCTAATTGCTTATGAATATCATGTTATTAGTACAGTGTTTTGAATAAAATTGAATTAAACATTTAACTTGTTTCGGAATTGTTTCATGTTACATGTATTAAATTTACTTTATGCGTAGTGCATTTTTACGATTATGAAGAAAATAAAAACTCCCTTTCAATGCATTTTAATACAGTTTCTCTTATGACCGTGACCTGTTATATATTTCTTGCATGAAGACATATTTCTCGTATCACACTGCTCGGTGTGTGATACAAAAACTCAATTTTGATTATTAGAAAATACTTAAATATGATAAATGACAGAAACTGAGAGGAAAACGGAGATAAATTAATATTTCAGAATTTATTTAAATTCAACCAAGGCTTGCAATACTGGACAAGTACAATTTTAATAAGAAATAAAATCTTACTATATGATTGATTGATTGTTGGTTGCTTAACGTCCAGTGGCAAATATTTCATGCATATTCAGGACGAGAACAAATTAACAATAAATACAATAGGTAGGTTCTGTAATAGGGGCGTCCGGGATTAAGGTTGGAGAAATTTAGACTGCCACGGGAAATGAGGGTATATTGGAGGGACAGAAATTAAGCCTTGCAACAGGTCACCTACGGACCCTCAAAGAGTTGTTGCAGGGTTCTTAACGTGCAAAGAGCGTGGCACTCTCTTTACACGAGGCATCGGATTTAACGTCCTGATTCTGACCGGAGGTGGCTGCAAATTTGTACATCCTGCACAGCCAAACGGACGCCCCACTTTAGCAAGGATTTTACTGCCGGTCGGAGGAAGACCAATGGTGACCATACTTCTATTCCCCAGTCACCCTTGGGGCTCTTACTTAATGAGATTTGATCATATGAAAATCGTATTTTGATAAGTACAGCAAGTTCAAGAAATGTATTACTGGACAAGAATGAGTTTTTTTTTTTTTTTTTTTTTTTGCATAAACAGTCTAACTAAGATTTATTTCTTTGAACACAAAAATTTCTATTGAAATTGGTAGATGGCAAAATAATCAGAGAGAAAATTTTATTTGTACTTTATGTAATTCCGGTGGTATTGGTGTCAAGTTTCATTATGTTTTAGAATGTTCGGCAATAGACAAAATTAAGTAGACAAACGCTGTTAAAACGGGGTTTTGATCCCCAAGGACGCCACATTTGGCAATAAACTTTATCGATATTTTTAACGTTTTCAACTGAAATAAATTGAATGGAAAATTTCCCGACTTTGTGAAGATTTCTCAATTGGCTTCAATAATTACAAACAAAACGAAAAGTTTATTTAACATTTTGCAATTCAGTATGTTTATCATTTTCGAAAGAAAACTTTTTGTTTGCCAAGTTTACTTGTATGTGTTTATTACCATCACTAATCACAGTGACACTCCTAATTATTAAAGATCAAACGACCTAATCAACATGATAATTGGTATTGAATGTGACCATCGGTCATGCATATCCCAAAATACGGCGCGTGCCGATAAAACTTTAATAAATTCTCAAATATTGAATTGATTTTATGAAAACAAAATTATAAGATCAAAATTAAATTATCTATCGAATGCATACCCTTAACGCACACTAAAACATCTATTACATGTCCTGAGTGCACTTTTATGTTCTGAGTGCACTCAGGAGGTCCTGAGCGGTTTTAGACGTACCGTAATTTTAGTGACCAAATAAGGCTAATTCCATGACCAGGTGTTTAGTGTTCGGTGACTCGTATCGGCTCACACTATACACGTATCAGACAAATTAAGTAATAGTTATACACCGAGGATAGGTGTGTCTGCATAAGAAACCCCGACGGCCGGAGGCCGAGGCTTTATCCAGACACGCCGTATCCTGAGGTGTATAACTAACTTACACCCCATTCTAAACCCTATATTTCTTAACATTAATTACTAAATGAAAAGAACGGACAGCATATTTATTTACAATATCAAACCATAATTTATAGAATTTTTTTACATTAAACCCCACTAGTAACCTTACTTTGGCTATCTTCGTTCAAACGAAGTGAGTAGATTTAACAGATGTCAAAGTTGTTGTTTTGCATATTCCCGTTAAATCCATGTGCTAATATGGATCAGCAGGTCAAGGTTGACCGTTTCGTGCATTCTTATTTAAAAAAAGTACATCATGCTCCTGGTATACAGTTGTCAATATGGACGGGTATAAGACGGACGACATTTTGTGGCAAGCGTTGGATTTGGTAGAAGAGACTAAAGATGAAGGCAATATTATACCCCAAAGTACTTACCTGTATCAGATTAATAAAGGTAATCATAACTGTATTTTATATCTTACGATTTTATCAAAAACAAAAGCCCCCACCTCTTCTCGAGAATAAACAAAAATTCATATTCGAACATACTAAGGGAGGGATAGGTGTGTCTGCATTAGAAACCCGACTACCAGACACGCTCAACATACAAAATTTAATGTAGAGGAACACCCTTTTTGGGGGCAATCAGGGGCTGATCCAGCCGGGGGTTCCCAACTCAAGAGAAAAAAGGGGGGGGTTCCAACCATTCAAATGCATTGATCTTTAAATAAAAGTCGGGTCCAATCATGGAACCCCAACCCCGGATTGGCCACTGGGTAACCAGGGGGGGGAGGGGTCCGGGAGTAGAGACATATGACTGGGATAAAAAAATACCTTCAAGCAAAGGAGTATTTAAAGGATTATTTTTGTATTCCATATAGATGCTTATTGGAATTTCCTAAAATGTGTTTTTTAATATCATGAAACAATTTGTAGTGAACACTATTAGTAATTTCTTATGTTCATGCTATTTAAAAAATAATCAATTTCTATTGTTACGAATAACAATGGACTTTGTTTGCGGGATGTAGAAGCAGGGGTTTCCAGAAACCCCGCTCGTCACACCCTGTGGTCAAAATCCATTGTTATTCGTAACAATAGATCTATTCAATTTACACTTGTTTCAGAAATAGAAACTATGAAGTATAACAATAGAACTGGGGTGTAACAAAAAGCTAATTGCCAACCCAATCAAGGATGTCCACCTCGGCTTTAAATCACATGTTACAGTCGGTTGAAAATTACCTGTGTATATTTAGTTCTAACTTTTAATCTAAAAAATAATGCATGCACAAGCTGTACATGTTTGCACATTTTATTTCTACAAATTACCAAGCTATTTCAACTCTCTTCTCGAATGTACTTTTAAGGATTATGATACAATGTAATAAAGGGGGTTAAAATAGTCAGTTTTAAAACATGTTATCGTGTTACCATTAAAAATACAAACTACAAGAACTGCACATAAGTTTCAGACATAGGCTTTCCATGAAGATTATATAACCTATAAAAAAGGTTACTGTACAATGTCATTTTACATCTTCAGTACCAGGTCTCCCAAAATTTTATATTTGCTTTTAATTCCTTGCCTGGTTTGGCACTATACTTTTTTATTTTTACATGTAATACTATATGATAAATTTCATTTAACCACTACAGTAAATTATATGAAAACTTTAAGTTTGTGGAAAACAGAACAACAGCAATCCGATGAAAGCTCGGAAGTTTGATTTCTTGACCTTTTGCAGTCCATCTGAAAACAAACACAACGGACTATATATACATTTTAGGACATAAAAACTTATTTCTAACATCGTTTTTATTTTTTAACGTGAAATTCATGTCCACGCTGGTCTTGTGTAGACACCGGTGTTTTTCATACTTCATTGTTTTTACAAAAGATTGAGCTAATCAATGATTTTTTTTTAATCAATTTATTTTCTCAAAATTTTTACAATGGACCCATGTTCAAAGTGCACAGGCAATTTTTACAAGTGACCGAGCTTAACCATCTTGATCTTCTGAACTTACTAAAACATGGACATATAATTATCATAGTATATTGACATTGTGCTTTGAAAATGAAATCATTAAGTCATGTAGTGTGACATTGTGTTATTGTCGAGAGAAATGGTATTTGATTTATATTTTACAGGCACTGAAATTCGTTGTGTGAATCTTATAGTGTTATATGTCCCCTTTAGATAAAAATGGAGATAGCTTTATATTTGATATCAAAGTACAATGGTCAATCTCCCTAAATAACTATAATACGAGATTTCTACACGCTTTTTTTTGTGTCAGAACTACACTGTTCTATTATTTTCACACTCCTATTTGATTATTATCGCTTATTCATCATCTACTGGAAGTTAATTCAGAGAAAAATATTGTTATAGTGCATGTTGTATATGCACTATTTTTTAGGTGTATTCTTTTTGGGTAAAGTAGTTGTTGTTTGCATGGTTTGAACTTAATTTATGAGCAATTCTTAGCAAATCTAGCAATCCAGAATTAGGGATATTACACAGTACACAAATCTAGCAATCCAGAATTAGGGATATTACACAGTACACAAATCTAGCAATCCAGAATTAGGGATATTACACAGTACACAAATCTAGCAATCCAGAATTAGGGATATTACACAGTACACAAATCTAGCAATCCAGAATTAGGGATATTACACAGTACACAAATCTAGCAATCCAGAATTAGGGATATTACACAGTACACAAATCTAGCAATCCAGAATTAGGGATATTACACAGTACACAAATCTAGCAATCCAGAATTAGGGATATTACACAGTACACAAATCTAGCAATCCAGAATTAGGGATATTACACAGTACACAAATCTAGCAATCCAGAATTAGGGATATTACACAGTACACAAATCCATGTACCTCCAATAGAAATATAGAGATAAATTTGTAAAACAACATTATTTGTAGTGAAGTGATCTACTCCAGAAAAGGGGCTGCTTTTTTATTTATTTATCTAATTTGATTGTCTTAAAAAAAAAAAAAAAAAAAAAACAAACAGTAAATTTTACTCTTCATGTACGTAAATTCGATTCCTATATTACTTTTTATGTTTCAGTCAAATATTTATGATATTGCGCTTTTAAACTTCATATTCAATCTCCCAACAGTTAGAAAAATGCTAAATACATCACTTGAAGATTCACCCGACGAATTGTTGACTCGGATAGCTGAGGGTCTGAATGGGGTGTCCTTCATTTCATTTCTGTATTCTTTAATTTTTTAAGACATATTTCTCTTTCTTATTATATTATAATATGGAAAAGAACGTTGCTACATAAACAATATTATTAGTAACATAGTGTGGTAGTGACCTAATACGATATATATGGGGTCAGTAAATTCCATATTGGATGAGAGCGAAGCTCGAACCCCATATGGAATTTATTGACCCCTATATATATCGTATTAGGTCACTAGCACACTGTATAACGAATTTATCTTACCGACTATCTTAACATGTGGCATTTAGACTAGTGGTCTATCAAAGTGATAAAGTCTTCAATATAAAGATCCTACTTCCATTGGTCTATACAAAAACAATTGCCAACAATAACAACTTGTTAGCTGTTAATGTGTTTAAGCCAAGAAGTAAGCTTTTAAGAAGAACATGATTAAATATATACACCAAGGAATCACAATTTTGGGTTATGAAAATTGGTCAAATTTCGTCTCGCACATATTTTTTGGTAGCTGCAGAAATATTGGCTCGTATGAAGGTTATGTACTCAATTCCCCTCCAAAAAATCAAATAATTCAAACATTTAGCATTGCTCTCTTTAAGGTAACGGCTTAACTGGAGCTGAGGTAATAGTTTTTACATTTAATATTGTATTTTTTTATCTGGTCAATACTAGTCATTTAATCAAAATAACAAAATCTTCTATAAAAATCTCCGTACTTTCTTCAGTAAAAGTCTTCTTGAACTTTTTCAGTCTTTGTCCAGAATTTAATTTCACCTTTCGAATTTGAGTTCTTCTTTTGGTTAGAATTTAGCATTTTCTTTTCAGATTCTAAACGATTGTAGAAATCGATCATCTAACATGGACAAGAAAAATAAGACCAAGGTTCCTCAAAAACATAAATCATGGCATTATTTTGTCGATTTCGATATATGAGAGTCGGGATAGCGGGCGTCCTTCACTTCTGCATTGTTTAATTTCTTAATGCATTTTTCTTTAGATATTCTTTATAAATTTTGCCCATTATTTTCTATTCTTTATATTTTAGCACCCGATTATTCCCTATTCGTTATTTTTTTTAGCATATTTTTCTCTTAATCTTTTGGCCCATTTTCTGTAGGATTGGCCAATTATTCTCCATTATGTAAACCCCACATAAACCCTTATATATTATCAAAACGGAAAGTCTGTCGTATATAACTTAGATATTTTAGGATACTTGCAATCTCAGTGGTCAGTTCCTCATGATACAAACTAATTTGGTATTACAATTAAGAATATGAACTTCTTTTTAACTGTCTTTATATGTAATGGAAATGAAAGGATCTGGAAGCCAATTTTTTGTATGTGTTAATGAATCTCGCCGTCTTGTACTTTTTGCCATTATTGAAAAAAATATTAAGATGAGAGGATGTGGTATGATTTTCAATGAGACAACTCTCTACCAGAGACCAAAATGACGTAGAAGTTAACAACTATAGGTCATTGTATGACCTTCAACAATTAGCAAAACCCATACCGCATGATAAGCTATAAAAGGCCACGATATGACAAATGTAAAACAATTCAAACGAGAAAACTAACGGCCCGATTTATGTTCCAAACAATAAACGAAAAATCAATATGATATACCCCAACAAACGACAACAATTGAATTACAGGCTCCTGACTTAAGAGAAACACATATATAGAATGTGGCGGGGTTGCACATGTTTGCTGGCGCCAAACCCTCCCACTAACATAAATCTAATAGCATGGCTTTAGTCTGAACCTATAATGCTAAAATATGCAGACTACCAGTACAGATTGTTTTGTATAACTATGATATGAAATATCTCTGACGTGTGTCTTATTAAGAAGATACAATTGAAATTTCCTTTTCACGAATACAAATAGGGCTTTGGTAGGAATCTCTTAATCTTAGACCTGCTTTGAACCTTTTACAAAGTCATCACAGAGACTTTGGCAAGAAGACAGAGGGGGGGGGGGGTGGGGTGGGGAACGGACTTGAATATGGCATTTGTGGGAAAACCGTATGTTGACTACTAGAATCTTCAGAAGAATAGAAAAAAAAAGAATAGAGACAAAGAGGCAAAACATAAAGAATGAAGAATGAAAAAAAAAAAGAATAGAGAATAATAGAGTAATAAAATATAAAGAATAGGGAATAACGGGCAAAATAAATAATGAATAGAGAAAAATGGCATAACATTAAAGAATACAGTAAGACATCCCCATCCAGACTCTCATAAAAATCAAGGATGAATTTAATTTTTTGACAGGCTATTTTTTATACATTGCAATAAGAATTTGATATTTTATAATTCCATGTAACACGTAAAACATGTTTGATGATTGATACAGTTACTGTACAATTTTATTGACCATATGTATGTATAAAAGTTTATATTCAGTTTTATTTCATATCGGTTAAGTATAAGCTTCTCATATTGGATAACAAGGGGCCACATGACATTCTTTATTCTTTAGTAAAAAATTCCATCGGTCTTTAACAGAAAAAAAACGGACCAGAAAACCGGTCGTTAACGGACTTTTACATGTTAATGACCAGTGGGGCGTGGTTTCTCTGTTTAGAGTGATGTCCCGTTAATAAAACGCAATCGCGATTCAGACGTTTGGAACATGGCTGAACTGGAAGACACGTCTGCTACAGATAACTCAAATGATCGTTTTGCCGTACTTTCCGATGCTGATAGAGACAAACTACTCAGCAACAAGAATTATAAAATTATAGAAAACTTTATTTTGTATTCATATACTGAAAATTGCACTTAAATGAATGGTAGTGACTTATAGTTATCACTATGACTGGTCTTCACTCTTTCCTATAGAAATCGTACAATAACTGGAGTTTGCTTTGAACAATTTAAATTTATGAGAATTTTTAAAAACATGGTTCCTCAATGAAATAAACATAATAGTTACAGATCATTTTAGCGTCCTAATTGTGAAGATTAGAGATAATTGTAAAGAGTGAGCAACTGAACGAACTCGATATTCGACAGGTAATTTCGTGCTTATGACGAATATTTCAACTAAAAGCAAAAACTTTTAAACATCATTAAGCAACATTGACATTTAATTTATTGCAAAAGACTCATATGGAGATATGTAAATATAAACTTGAATATAAAGCCTATTAAATATGTAGATCACGAACCATGAGAGAGGTAAACAAAAAAAAAAAAAAACAAAAAAAAAAACAAAAACAAAAAATTAAAAAAACGAACACACGCGCTGGTCTGACATGAATTGGATAATGAACCTTCAATAGACAACTTTCGAGTTCGATGCATTTCCGTCAAAAACTTTGGTTTTAGTGAACATCATTCGTGCGTTTAGGGGCGTCGTCACTTCCGTTCCAATGTTGAGCAAGTGATTGGAGAACTATGATGCTATATTGCACGAATTATTCGGCAAATTGAATTCTCATAATTGACAATCAGCACTGCTGTCATTAGGGAATTGTGATTAAGTACCTACGGAACAAACATTATTTCTAGTTTATCCTGCATAATGACGATCACTAAGACGCTTGATGAATGTAAATATTGCAGGGATACAGGCGATCCCTCTATCTGGTAAATGACGTCATAAAGGTGCGCATAATTGACGAGTTTTTCCGGTGAAGGAAAAACTCGAAAGTGGTCTATTGTATCTTTAGACACGATGTGACTACAATCGGTAATCCATGATTGTTAAACTAAAGTAATTTAAAGATAATTGGTCATAATTTATTCTCTAAATATACTGCCGAAATTACCCAAAGAAACTTACTTTAAATAAATCAACTATAAACAACAATACCTGTGTTTTCTACAATTAGCTATTTCAGTTTTACACGGAAACTCTTCACTAAAGTTTAGACAAAAAGGATGATTTGTCGTTCCCTATTGTCAATTTTCCTCTGTTTGGACAGTGATGTCCGTTAGCGCCATCTTACGGTGCTTATGTATCCTAACTCTTTCGCTATGCCTGTGTCTGTCGTTACCACAAATTTCTTGAAACCTTTACTCAATTCTTTCATAGATACAAAGATTTAGTTTTGAAGTATGGCTGTACCTGTAGAAAACTTATTTTATACGGGATTGCACATCCTAAATTTTACAGGGATGTTATTTATTGAGCCCGTAAATTTAGATATGATTCGGGTAAATGTCGACCCTATTAATAAATATGAATATTCTACAGTTTACCAATTCAACACTGTTATTACATCTTTGAATATTGTTTTAATCGGTATAAATATTGATTTGGTAAAACCCAACGAAATATTATTGTTGTACACATATGTACATTCATGGTCCTACAATCTGTCGATACCTATATTTTGACTTTGCACAAGGTCATGTTTATTTATGACTGTAAATGACGTCTTTACACTAAATCCATTGAACGTTACACGTTACACGATACACGATTTTCTTTTTTTATTTGTTATTGGCTTTGAACTAGCTTTCGGTAACTGCGAGTACTCGCAGATCTGCATGTATTCAATGTCTTTTGTGTTTTTGTTAGTTGTTTCATTTTTTTGTAGCGATATGATGAGTTGATATAAAAATAAGAAGATGTGGTATGATTGCCAATGAGACAACTCTCCACCAGAGAACAAATGACATTTAAATATAAAGAAATAGAACTTTAATATAGTGGAATATGTAGACAGCTCTCTCACAAGCAAAAAACCCTAACTGGAAAATATAAGGGCATACACTACAGGCACGGGGACACGATCTACTGCATCCACACAGCACGTGCAACAGACCCTGCAGTAAATATGAAAATGTGGTATGATTGCCAATGAGACAACTCTCCACCGGAGACCAAATGACAGTTAAATATAAAGAAATAGAACATTAATTAATATAATGGAATATGTAGACAGCTCTCTCACAAGCAAAAACCCTAACTGTAAAATATATAGGCAATGGATTATTGGTTGACAGGTGTATTATCTGTGCCATGCACATTTCTGTTGGACATGTCATGTTAAGTTAAGGGTTTCATAAAAAATAATAAAACAATGTTGTTTTTAATCTTATTCAGATAATAAATTTTCAATTGTAGATTTATGCTATCTATAATATTTCAGGATTGATTTTAACTTGCATTTCTCAAAAATGATCAGTTTGCGTGTTAATAAAGTGGCATACGTGGTAATAGAGATACACTTGATATATTGCCCCAAAATCATCAAAACAGATGCATGGAACTGATTAGAACTGGTCTAGTTTGTGAATCAACTGATCGAAATGAGGTATGATAGTTTATTTTATATTTTGTCCATAGAAATTTGTCTTTGGTCAATTTTCATAATACTCAATGTATTAACGGAACTCATTGACGTAAGGATGGACTGAAAAGTGCACGCATGTGTGTGGTGGTGGTGGTGGTGGTGGTTGGGGGTCTATTATTGTCTAATAGTGTAGGAGTGTTTCAAAAGTGTGGGAATTGCCTCCTTGCTATAAAAGGTCCCGACATGAAAAATGTGATACAATTCAAACGAGAAAACTAACGGCCTAAATTATAACAAAACAATTTACGAAACACAAATACGACAGACATGAACCAATGAACCATCGACAACCACTGAACTACAGGCTCCTGACTTGGGACAGGCACACAAAGAATGTAGCGGGGTTAAACATGTTTTGAACGCTTAACCCTCCCCTAACCTGGGAAAGTGGTTTAAAAGCACAACATAAGAACAAACTGTAAAAATCAGTATCACTTAGCTTTCCTCAAAAGATCGGTATGAGGCACAAAAACAACTGACATTATAACAGTAGACACAAAGCACGAAATAAGAGTACTTATAGTTACTGAAAGCTAGTTCAAAGCAAATTAAAACTATGTAGTAAATAAATCATGTTCTCCCAGACTTAAGTATCAATCAGTACACATCCAACGGCTTTGGTGTAAAGACGTCATAAGCATTCTGATTGGTAGGGAGTTAAACAATGACACAGGTAAAGTAGTTGATGGTTGCATTTCTGTAAATATAGACAATGCAATTTCCCATAGTAACTCCCTTTACGGCTAAAGCTGTGCTACTTTTACTATAAAGTTTCGTAAAAAGTTATATCCTAGAATGGAAAATTGATATGCACTACTTTTTTTATTCAAAGGTCAAAACATAGGGCTGTGCGGCATATAGTCAACATTTATATGTCCCGAACTTCTAAGAGTTTAAACTTATACTAAAATTCCAGAGTTCTCGAAATCTTTTTTTTCCTGGTGGTCATTGGGACCACCAAGACTAAAAATCTGGTGGTCCTTGAGAAAATCTGGTGGTCCTGTAATTTTGCTTGAATTTATCAAACAGCTATTAGTTAAATGAAAGTCATTGCTCAATATATATAAACTCCATTCTAGTTTCTATGTTATATATTTGATTGTTTTCAATGAAATTTTGAACTTTGCATTATTCACTAATTTTTATACTTTGTCAGTTTGATAACATGTTTGATTTCACTTTTGTTTTATGTCTCATGCATTATACCACCTGTCGAATACCTGTAGAGTCGTTTAAGGCAGGGGCGGATCCAGCCATTTTAAAGGGGGTCCCAACCCAGGATAAAGGGGGTTCCAACTATATGTCCCCATTCAAATGCATTGATTGTCCAAAAAAAGGGGGGGTTCCAACCCCAGAACCCCCTCTGGATCCGCCACTGTTTAAGGGCTCATGTGTAAGGACATTCAATCCTTTTAGCCCACCCAAACTTTTTAAAACTAAACTCATATTCTGTATTTTATGGGTCACTTTTGGTTGACGAATAATTCAAATTTTAAACATGTTAAATAGTTAATATTTAAAGAAATCCAAATTCATCATTAAAACTGGTATTTGATTTCTTCTTATAATGCCAATCCACTCATATTAAGAAACAATAAAATTTGTAGTAAAATAATTTATCACTAGAACTGGTACATAACATCTTCCCAATTATGATCAAGTTGTATTTTAAAGTTATCAACTGTCTTTGCAGACACAACATTTTGGTTAAACTGTTCCAATCGTTTATAATTTGTTAGGAAAAATGTCTTTAACGAAATGATGAATTACATCAAGGCTTTTAAAATAAGTTTAACAGGTTGGGTGGACTCGAGTAAGGGAAAGTGAGGTATTCCCTGTTTTCATGTTATACCCCAGTTTTCTGGTATTAAAAAAACCCAGTATACAGGGACTTCTTTTTTCTTATTCAATTTTATGGTATGAAATCTACAAAAGTGCACGTTTTACCTCTGATAACAATGTTTTATGTTAGCAGGTATTTTTATTAGTTCAAAAATCAAACTAATTTCAAGTCTAATTTGGTACTCAACCCACAACAAAACAACTCCTTTGTTCACCATTTCATACCTTGATCATCAATTATGAGATGACAAAAAGATAGGTTAATCAATTGGGCATTTAAATTCAATGACTAGAAACTTTCAATAGAAGTGAACATAATTCATTAATGGTCAGTTACACCTGGAGCATGCATCTTGGTCAGTTGATTCCTAAACAAAAGATTTGTATGTTTTTGTGTTCTAGAAAAAAACAAGGCCTCACTTATTCATGCTTTGTTGTTCGTGAAATACTCTAAGTATTTACAAATACTACTGATTCATGCCACAAATTGAAATAGAAATTGGAAGTCCCTGTAAACTGGGATATTCCCTGAAAACAGCGAATACCCCCCTTTTCCTGACTTGTTCCCAACCTGTGTCCACTTAAAATCATTTACAGTGAAAAGTGCATTAAAATTATAGAAATAAAAGAAGTCTGACGTTTATTCCTCAGCTGCAAATTTTGTAATATAGAAAAAATGTTCAGTCTCTGTTTGTTCAAATACAAAGTCCTCTGTTTTAGCACCCCCCCTCTGAACGAAATGGGCCATGCAGATGCCATGATGACTTTTACGACTGGTTATTTTTCAAAAGTATTACCGTAATTTTGAGCTATGCTACAAAAGTTAAATTACAGTAGTAACCAGTTCAGAAACTATCTGAATACCAAAGAAACCGACGACTGTTTCTTTTTCAAAAAGTATTCCCGTAATTTTGAGCTATGCAGTTAAAAGTTTATTTACATTAGCAACCAGTTCAAAAGCTATCTGAATACCAAAAAGATGTTGAAACAAAAGTGAACAACCACCAAAATGTTGTTGGTCATCAGGACTGCCACTACACATGCAATTGTCGGTCCTAGCCGATTTTTGGCGGTCAGGACCGACGGGACCGACGGTTTTCGAGAACACTGAAATTCTGCACTACCCCTCACTTCACTTTAGGTCTATCTCAGAAGTCAATTCCACCGCCTACCATGTGCATTTATACTGGTAACATTCCCAATTTATGTCTCTATGAAAAGAAACATAGAGATCATATCTGGGAACCAGTACGTAAACAAAACAAAATATCTAGGAATATTATATATCTCCCCAAAAGAGGCGTGGTTTGTGAAAAAGCTGTGTATACAAAGTACAACCTATACTAACATTTATTCAAATAGAAAACTCCTGAAAAACATTTTTTTCTCACAACAATACTTATTTATCAGAATCATAGCCTTAAAGAAATCACTGCATATACTCTAACTTTTCTTTTACAGTACATTTTATACCCCCACCCCTGTTTCCATTTTTAAAGAATTTGAAAACTTTAATTATTGCCAGCTTACCCTATGTGCATGTTTTCTGACGTGACATGTATAGAACCTGTTTGAAACTATTCTGATAACAAATTGAAAGCATTTCAGAATACTATAAATGTAAATTTTAGTAGTCAATCATTCCAACATTCAAGATTATATAAAACATCCAATCCTGCCTCTGTCTCCATTCCACATCTTACTGTAAGCATATTTATCAATTAAAGTTCACTATTTCTGCATCACATTGTCAGTTTAGAAATCTTGTCACAACAATATCATCTCTAACCATATATCTAAGTTAACATAATTTAGCTAATATATGAACTAAAAGTGTTTAAACAAAGCCATATTTGCAAAAGTTGTATGTATGAAGTTACCAGTCTGATGTATGCATTCGGTGTGAGCTAATGCTCCGTGTTGAAGGCCGTACCTTGACCTATAATGGTTTACTTTTATAAATTGTTACTTGGATGGAGAGTTGTCTCATTGGCACTCATACCACATCTTCCTATATCTATTCACTAAAAGTTTTATAAATTGACTGCTAACATCTATTTTTTGCATACTTTCCAAGCACAGTTATTGTTTTCTTTACAAAAGACATTTATAATAATAAAATCATAGCATTTACAGGTTAAATTATCTGTTTTATGACCAAGGGGGTAGGCATTTTTCTCTATTATTTGCCCCTGAGGTCTCAAATTTGCTAAATAATTCTGCTGTTTCTGTGAATATGGAATATTTAGTACATATTTAGGATAGAACACACTATTGTTAGTTTTAATGAGGTATTTTTGTATTTCTAGCTTGTATTTTTTTTATGCCGCGGTTACAAACCAGAGGCTCTAAAGAGCATGTGTCGCTCACCTTGGTCTATGTTCATATTAAACAAAGGACTGGTCTATGTGCATATTAAACAAAGGACACAGATGGATTCATGACAAAATTGTGTTTTGGTGATGGTGATGTGTTTGTAGATCTTACTTTACTGAATATTCTTGCTGCTTACAATTATCTCTATCTATAATGAACTTGGCCCAGTAGTTACAGTGGAAAATATTTTGTAAAAATTTACAAAAATTTACAAAATGTATGAAAATTGTAAAAAATTGACTATAAAGGGCAATAACTCCTTAAGGGGTCAATTGACAATTTTGGTCATGTTGACTTATTTGTAGATCTTACTTTGCTGTACATTATTGCTGTTTACAGTTTATCTCTATCTTTAATAATATTCAAGATAATAACCAAAAGCTGCAAAATTTTCTTAAAATTACCAATTCAGGGGCAGCAACCCAACAACATGTTGCCTGATTGGTCTGAAAATTTCAGGGCAGATAGATCTTGACCTAATGAACAATTTTATCCCGTCAGATTTGCTCTAAATGCTTTGGTTTCAGAGATATGAGCCAAAAACTGCATTTTACCCTATGTACTATTTTTTAGCCATGTCGGCCATCTTCGTTCGCGGGCGGGGTCATTGGACACATTTTTTAAACTAGGGACCCTAATGATGATTGTGGACAAGTTTGGTTAAATTTGTCTTAGTAGTTTCAGAGGAGAAGATTTTTGTAAAAGATTACAAAAATTTACGAAAAATGGTTAAACATTGACTATAAAGGGCAATAACTCCTTAAGGGGTCAACTGACCATTTTTGTCAAGTTGACTTATTTATAGATCTTACTTTGCTGAACATTATTGCTGTTTACAGTTTATCTCTATCTATAATAATATTCAAGATAATAACCAAAAGCTTCAAAATTTTCTTAAAATTACCAATTCAGTGGCAGCAACCCAACAACAGGTTCTCCGA
The DNA here is from genome assembly GCA_017311375.1 of Mytilus coruscus. Taxonomy (NCBI): domain Eukaryota; kingdom Metazoa; phylum Mollusca; class Bivalvia; order Mytilida; family Mytilidae; genus Mytilus; species Mytilus coruscus. Next base: position 65,648,353 of record CM029597.1, on the reverse strand, counting down.
TTCATCTGAAAATTTCAGGGCAGATAGATTTTGACCTGATAAACAATTTTACCCATGTCAGATTTGCTCTAAATGCTTTGGTTTCAGAGATATAAGCCAAAATCTATATTTTACCCCTATGTTCTATTTTTAGCCATGGCGGCCATCTTGGTTGGTTTGGCAGGTCACCGGACACAATTTTTAAACTAGATACCCCAATGATGATTGTGGCCAAGTTTGGTTAAATTTGGCCCAGTAGTTTCAGAGGAGAAGATTTTTGTAAAAGTTAACGACGACGGACGACGACGGACGACGGACGACGGACGCCAAGTGATGAGAAAAGCTCACTTGGCCCTTCGGGCCAGGTGAGCTAAAAAGCACATTCAGGTGTTACAACTTACTTTTGGGTTATCGTCAGGACAAAAACACACCAGCAATTAACAATATTCATCAAAGATTTATGAATTTCAATGACTGCGAAGAGTAAATATAAGCACTTCTAAACAATTTATATTACAAATATGCATATATTATGAATTTACTTTGCATTCAGGGCTTTAAGTAAACTATGCATACTGTAAACTGTGAATTTATGCTAAGTCGTCATAGTAAAGGCCCAGGATTTTCTCAATCTTCATGAAATATTTATAAAACTTTATATTTGAGTTAATTTCATTAAAATCTCTGAGAAAAACCAGATTTGGTGAAATTCTACATGTTCTCTTTTTTCACCCAAAATAGGATACACTACTAATTTTTAAACTTATACAAGATTGTTATTGCTACACCAATTTCTATTTTGTATATCATTATAAACTGAAGAAAGTGTATTTCGTGACCTTTTTTAGTGTATTTATTTTATACTTTTAAAAGGATTTATGCATTACAATTTTTTCTGATAAATATTTTGTATGAAACCTTTCGATAGGGATAGACCGGTTCTTAATAGAAAGAGTTTGTTTAAAAAAAAAAAAAATAGGCAGAAGATTTCAAAGGAACATTCAACAAACAGAAACCGACAATGCCATAGCCCGAATAATTCAGTCCCTCCCCGTGATCGACTCTCCCACTCGCTAGCCTGGGATCCTGGCCAACTGCTTGACAGTATCGACGACGTATTAGATTGGGTCAGGATGCCAGGCTATCCCACTCGCGAGGGCCTGAATTCTTTATACAATAAAAACGCGTCACGAATCCAGGATTTTGATTGGTGCTATCTGTGAGATAGAGCCAATCAGCTAATAGCTCAATGTTATCGAGATAGGTAAATCCGGAGCTAATTCCGAATGATTATTTGACGATTTTTTTATTGACAAGTCCTTCTTCAGGCGTTAATGTAGCCATCGTAGAGCAGTGAAATATAACGACTGAATTATTCGGGTTAACAATGCCATGGCAAAAAAAAAATATGAAAGACGAGAAGACAAACAAGACCACAAAACACTAAATAGGAAACGAACGATTGAGCAACATTAACCCCTACCAAAACATGGGGTGAATGCATGGTGCTTGAACCTTCGGAAGGGTAAACAGATCTTACCACACTAGTTGCATCAGTCATGTTGCAAATTATAAAGAATTAAAGAATACTCCAAATTTGAAGTTAATTCCATTTGTTTTTTAATAGAAAAAAAATAGAACAACAGGATGAAAGTCGTGCGCACAAATATTTTAAATTTCATCTTTGGCACTTAAGGGGCTCCGTAAAATATGCTACAACATGTAGAGAAAAATCATTTATTAGTTACCCATTATTGTAATCTTCGTCGATTCAATACAACAAATATATGCATTACATTCAGAAAATACAGTAGCTATTTTAATCCATCTATGTTATATCAGTCAACTACGTCATACATCAACCAAGGATAAAGAATTCTGTTAAATTAAAATTTTGTTTTTGGCGGTCCGTTAGTTTTACTATAAAAACCCGAATGTTAAAGTAAAATATTTATTTGACAAAGAAAATAATTTAATACAAAACTCCAAAATGAACACAAGTCTTTTGTGTTTTTGTTAGTTGGTTTTATAGTATTGATCTGATGAATAAACCCTTTCCAAATGATTTTATAGTTAGTTCTTATGTTATGCTGCTACACCAGCTGTCTCGGGTTTATCAGGCACGGTTGGGCGCCCGCAAACATGTTTAACCCCGCAACATTCTGTATGTGCTTGTTCATAGTCAGGAGTCAGTAATTCAGTGGCTGTCATTTTGGGGCCTTTTATTGCTTGCTTTGTGGTATGGTTTTTTTTCATTGTTGAAGGCCGCATGGTGACCTATAGTTGCTAACTTCTACGTCATGTAGTCTTGGTGGAGAGTTGTCTCATTGGCAACCTTATAACATCCCCTTATTTTTTATACAAACAACTTATTGGTATGACACAAACATAAACGTCGAATCTCTTTTTCAGTTTATTCCAGGTTATCTTACTGACTTGTGTTATGACACTTATTGTAACAGGACATAAATCCTGCTCCAGAAATGCTGATCTCATGAAGAGTATTCAATATCAACTTAAACTTGTTGAAAACAATGATGGAAAATGTGATTGTAAAGGAAGAGATACAGGTATAATATGTTTACAATATGCGTCTGATTAGGGAGCTACCATTTGATTTTTTTTGGGGGAGGGGCTAGGATAAAATTTGAAAAAAATAGGCAGGACAGGAGTTTTGAGAAAAAAAAAAAGGCAGGATGAGCAACTTGGTAAAAAAAAAAAAGGCAGGATGACAATTTGTGTAAAAAAATTCAGGATAAACTAGTAAAAAAAAAAAGGCAGGACCGAATAGAGTAAAAAATAAAAAGGCAGGACAGAGATTACAACTAAAAAAAAAAGCAGGACAAAATTTTTCATCCTAGCCCCCCCATAAAAATCAAATGGTAGCTCCCTTACAAATCGATCAGCAGTACGCCTTTCATTCATCAGGCAGGACTGAAAGAACTTCCGTCGTGCTGTCGACATTATCAATTCCGCTCGAATCCGGTTACACGTCTTGTTGCTGTTATATTGTTGATGGGTCGTGAAATTAGGGGGTATTTATTTTCATTTTTCTTTTACCTTTATTATTTTCCTTTCTAATTTTGTTTTGTCTTTACTACTGATATTTAAACAAGATAGTCATGCATCCATAAATGAACTTTCAATATATTATAAACATGCAGTGTAATATTAACTTAGTAACTCCATTGTGTGTGTGTATTATTTAAGGTTATTAGTCTTCAACCTCTGATAATTTTTAGTCTGCCATTCCACGAAATATTTAATTAGAATTTTTTTAAATGTTTTTAAACTTTCGAAAATTACACCTGACAACCGATTAGACTATAGTTTTTAAGTTGACCAAATGCAGAAAAGTACATTAAATGATGCTCAATAGCTAGTAGATACATTTGTATTTTAAAATACAACTGTCATGTAAGGATCGTCATGGTGCTATGTGGATAAATTTATCGGTTTTCAAGAGCTAAATTGGCAGCGCGTCATCCCTACAATGGCTTCCATTTTTACGATTGTACAAATTAGCTGTCGTAATGAGCACATAATTTTGACGAAGTAGAATCCTGACTGAGCTAAGTTGTACAATAAAATAAAAGCGAGATGATGTATGAAATATTTTTCTTTTATACGTTTTCAAGATAGAAGTCAACTCAAACACGCCCGAACATAAAAAGGTGCACTCGACTTTCTCTTTTTGATGAAATTATTACCCATTTTTAGGTATTTTTCCCAAAAAAACTGTCGCCGGGGGCAGAGATGCAAATAAATGCTTTAAAACGATCAATTTATTATCTTTCTGTGGATTTTTTCGGCGGAATTTGTGCTTATGCACAAAAAAGATCCACTTGTATTTGCACCAACCACAATCGACTGTTTTATGTAAATTTGTATAAAAGCTTACAAATATCTCTGCAAACTGTAATTTAAATAAAAACACATCTATAAGATGAATAAAATTTTAAGTTATGCACCTTTATTAAACTTTTAAAGCCCATAGAAACAGGTGTAAACAATTCAAATATACCAATTTGGCTTTTTTACCTTCTCTAAAAAGAGTTCCTTTTCTTTTGTTTAATTTCAACTGGAAATCCGCCTGAGCTGGCGTAATGAGCAGATAATTTTGACGACGTAGAATCCTGACTGAAAGGCATATATGAAGTATCATCATCAGTTAACGGACTTTATGCGAATTCCGGGCTCATTATAGAAACAAAACTCTACAGAAAGTTGTGAATTAATTTTGTTCGGGGCTTCTTTTCATGTCTTTATATATATCACACCTATTTGTAAAATACTGTCGGAAACCGTATTTTGCCGTCTAGAATTTTTATTTCTCTTTTCGTTTTTAATAACGTTTGATGGGGTGGGGGTGTTGTTATTGCTAGTTTTCCCAATATTTCTTTATGATGTTAACACAGCAAAATGAAAATCTTTTTGAGCTGAAATTATTGATACAAAATTCAAATGATAAAGATTTTTGTCGAACCTGCGACTTTTATCGCAAAAGCAAGACATGGCGATCCTACATTCCGTCGTCGGCGTCGTCGGCGGCGTCCACAAATATTCACTCTGTGGTTAAAGTTTTTGAAATTTTAATAACTTTCTTAAACTATCCTGGATTTCTACCAAACTTGGACAGAAGCTTGTTTATGATCATAAGATAGTATCCAGAAGTAAATTTTGTAAAAAAAAATCCTGTTTATTCGTATTTTACTTATAAATGGACTTAGTTTTTCTGCCAGTTAACATAACATTCACTCTGTGGTTAAAGTTTTAAAAATTTTAATAACTTTCTTAAACTATCCTGGATTTGTACCAAACTTGGACAGAAGCTTGTTTATGATCAAAAGCTAGTAGGAAATTTTGTAAAAATTTATTTCCTGTTTTCCGTATATTACTTATAAATGGACTTAGTTTTTCTTCCAGTTAACATTACATACAGTCTGCAGTTAACATTTTTAAAACATTTATTAGATTCATAAACCATCCTGGATTTTTACCAAACTTGGACAGAAGCTTCTTACAATCAAAAGATAGTATCTAGAGGAAAATTTTAATATTTTTTTTCCTATTTTTGTTGAGCCTGCGACTTTTGTCGCAAAAGCGAGACATAGCAATCCTACATTCCGTCGTCGTCTGAATTAAGGGATAAATCATCAAGCAATGTAAAAATTATCTTCTTTATCATTTGTTCATTCAATAAATTTATGTTTCAACTCTTTTATAAATCTATAGATTTGATTGCATACTGTGTTCATTTTTTACATACATAACTTATTTCATACATTTCAAACGTTTTATTTCATTAACTGTAAATCTATTATGTGCATTCCCCTATCACACTGAAAACATAGACAACAGCAAAAGTAGGCGAGACACTGGGTTCCGCGGAACCCTTACGAATTTTTGAAAGATGAACATTGTAACATTTTTTGCCACTTTCAATCACGAAGAAAGGGTTCAAAATTAAAGCGAGTTCATCTTGTTCTCAGGTATTTACAATACATTTATATATATTTTCGTGGGTCCATTGCAACGAAAGCTTTAAAAGCGTTGACTCTAGAAAAAGAAACCACGGTAAATGAATAGGCTGACGCCACGGCAATGGTTTAAATATATGTAACTACAATTGCATTAAAACAAATATAAGCAGATGATTCCATTGTCTACAATATTTAGAAATTGCTTTTAATTCACATATTATTTTAGCTTATTAAAATGAATTGTAGAACTTTGAATTTTTTCAGGACCAGAAAAAGTGGCGTTCATGGCTAAAAATTCAGCTGATTTACAAAACATCCCTGCAAACTCTGTTGTAGTATACAATACAGTTGTAACAAATTTAGGCAACGGTTACGATTCGTCCACTGGGATATTTACAGCTCCTTCCAATGGTGTCTACATCTTTTCCTGGACAGTTCTTTGTCAGCATGGCAAATCCTTCCGTACTTATCTCGCTCTCAACGGACACCTGATAGCCAGAAACTTCGCAGGGGCACGGAAAGTAGCAGATCACGCATCAGGAAGTCAGAATGTTGTTATTGAAGTAAAAAAGGACGATAAAATATTCGTTAGGATCCAAGATGGATATACCGGACAGTTCATGTATGCTGATAGTTGGTCAACTTTCAGCGGTTATAAACTTTAACAGCTATATATAACATAAAATCAAAGTTGTCAGATATTTATTAAAATTCTTGCAGATATAATGTTTTATAATGATAATTTACAATGTCCATTGATTCCTAAAAACTGTCTATGAAACGTATAACTATGTACTTTCACACTGTAAATGCAACATTTTTACACACGCATTTCTATTCAAATATTACGGTAAAATTCATTATTTCCTAAAGGCGGAAGATTTGGCTAGTAATGCTTAGAAATCGATGGGAAAAATCTATTTCTTTTTATTAGCTCAAATAGCCTTAACGCCATTTAAATTTAATGCATCACTTAGCGTCTGTCGTCGGCCATCGTAAGTTACCATTTTTTATATACCATCTCAAAAACCCAGAGCATGTAGAGAGAGAGCCAAATGTTTTGAAACGTAGCAGTGATGATGTATGGCATGTCCTCTCTACAAACGATCCTTATTTTTCTCATATGCTATCGCCGCAACAAGCTAAACAGAAAACACTGTTGCCATACTGCTGGCTTTGGATTATATCTAAAAAGACAAAGGATACCGATTTAGGAGTAATTGCAACAGGTGTTAAATTTAAATCAACAATTCTTTTCCTTAACTGAAGTTTTTTACACATTTTTGCGCTTTTGGCTATACATGATCATTTTTGAAGTTAAACATAATGATTCCTGTCTATCTTTTTTCAAGATTATAGCCATATCTGCAAAAAGGGGTAAAAATCGTCAATCAAATTCTTTTGATGAGTTATTGCACATCAAAGACAATTTTTACCTATTTGTAAGATTTTGACAAAAACTATGATAAATATAGAGAAACTGTAAGCAGCAAATAAATCAAAGCCTGAAAGGCTGTTAAAACAATCGTTGCCTAGTTAAGTTTTTGTGACTTTTATCTTTCATCCACCCGTAAAAGAATTAAACCTGACAGATGTCTATGTAGTGAGAAGTAAGGATTTCCAGTGGAGAGAGTTACTATTTCAAGCTTCACTATATAGCTTATATATAATAAGCATGAGAAATTCAGATTAAGTATAGCAAACTAGAGTTCAACGCATAGCAGGACTCAAATACCCCGGCAGTTCCAGCTCCGATTCGCATACTACTCTGTGCTACACGCACGAGGATAAAAGCTTATGTGAAGGGTTACTGCCAGTCACCCAACGTCAAAATCGTAATGTATTCCCAACCAAAAAGGTAGATCTATATTGCCTAAAAGGAAACATTGTAATTGAGCATGTATGTGCGGTAAAATAATTTGCTATAAATTCAGTGCATTGAAGTGCAATGTTTCTTGCTTATCAAATTCAATAGAATAGCCTGCGAATTACAAGTAAGATTAATTCCGACAAAAAAATCGAGATTAAAATCGACGATGTTATTACATGCCACGTGACTCAGTTGATGCTTAGCATCATAAATTCTGTCAGCCTCTATATAATATGCATCTTTTGTCCTTTAATTTTAACTGAAGGTTTCAGATATTGCGTTTTTATCTTTTGATTATCCTCTTTGTATTACGTTGAAAATTACTGTTTATTGGAAATATTTAAAATACCATTAACAGTAATATCAGGCAAAATGATAGGTGACTGCAGGTCACATTTACATATCACCAACTTTTAAAATGTTGTAGATCTGTTCACATAAGGTATCATTGATTTACAATTATTTATTGGAGGGACAAGGAGGAAATTGAAAGGCAAGACTTGAGGCCTGGTTTTCGAAAGTATCTTATGACTAAGACATGTCTTACGATGGTTTTAGGACATGTCATAGTCGTAAGATGGTAAACGGACAGAAAGTCACAAATTTAATAGGACAAAAAGTCACAGGACAAAAAGTCACAAATAAATTATTTACAAATGTTTGAATATTTAGGATAACGATCTTGAAATACTTACTTTTTCTTACATATATTCATTTTACAGTTTAAGAAATTGTTCATTAGCCTTGATAAATGAAGATTTATTAAATTTTAAACATGCAAAGGATATTTCTTGGCACCTTTAATAAGCCGTTTAAGTACCAAACCACTTTGACATTTTGTTTTCTTAACAATCATTTGATCATTATTGAGATTTTTTTAATACGTGTTGTTTACAAAGTTGCATTATATACAATAGTTCCAGAAAATAACAAACATGTTTTTTTTTTTTAAATAAGTGTTTTCTTACTCAAAGAAAAATAATCTCAAAACTGAATTTACATTCTCGTAAGATATGTATTCGAAAGGGTCTCAAGTATGATATGTCATAACTTTTATCGTAAATTTAAGACATCTCGCGACATGACTTATGTTGGTCTTATGATTGTCATAAATGTTACGACATCAAATATTTGTTTCTAAGATGATAAGTGCCATTTACTGCATTTTTATTTGCACATGCAACATGCAGATCCAGGATTTTGAAAAAGGGGGCCCAAACTAGGAAACGTTTGGAGTGTCATATGCTAAAAGTCTATACATAAACCATATATGTAGCTCCATAGGGGCGGGGCCCTGCCTCCTCCCCCTAGATCCGTTTCTGCTTGCAGCCTCCCTTGCTCTTTTTTTGGCACTGTTTGTTGTGTTGTTCAATCTGCTAAATAGTCAAGATTTATTCTTCTCCACTTCGTCATTTAAAATTTAACCTCCTGCGACGTAAAATTTGGAATCCTATTCTTACTAAGTCGTGATTATTTCTAATAAATATTTATAATATATCTTTCTTTATATAGTAGTTCATTAATGTATTTGCACGGGCATTTCGTTAAGCGGGTACTCGATTGTGCAAATCTTTAGACTTATATATATATATATATATATATTAACACAGTACATGATATATGATTTAACATTGTTGTGCTGATATTTAGAGTAATCATGAATATAATATGTGTTTTCAGCCGTGTATCACCTTCACTGGTGATCCAATGCATGGATCTGTCGTAGAGTTGTCACTTTTTTAGACGTACTTATTATATAATTATTTTCTGTGACTGCATCTTACGATCCTTTACGATAGATAATTTAGCTAATCTGCAATCAATTCTATCTTCATGTTTAAATATATCGTGTGCTGTGTTACAACTCTAGATTCTACTGACGAGGAAAGGTAACACTAGGCCACCGAAAGCTGAAATTTTAATTCAGTCTAGGTGGCCGAGTGGTCTAGAGCGCTGGACACAGTGCAGGCGGTGTTGTCTCGATATCCCAATAGCATGATTTCGAATCCCGGCGAGGGAAGAACAAAAATTTGCTTACGCAAATTTGCAGATTTAACATTGTTGTGCTGATATTTAGAGTGATTATGAATTTGATATGTGTTTTCAGCCGTGTATCACCTTCACTGGTCATCCAATGGATGGATCTGTCGTAGAGTTGTCACTTGTTTAGACGTACTTATATAATTATTTTTTGTGACTGCATCTTACGATCCTTTACGATAGATAATTTAGCTAATCTGCAATCAATTCCATCTTCATGCCTAATATATCATGTACTGTGTTACAACTCTAGATTCTACTGACGAGGAAAGGTAACACTAGGCCACCGAAAGCTGAATTTTTAATTCAGTCTAGGTGGCCGAGTGGTCTAGAGTGCTGGACACAGTGCAGACGGTGTTGTCCCGATATCCCAATAGCATGAGTTCGAATCCCGGCGATAGGAGAACAAAAATTCGCTTCCGCAAATTTGCAGATTTAACATTGTTGTGCTGATATTTAGAGTAATTGTGTACATATTTGCGAAAAAAATTTGCGAAAGCAAATTTACAGATCTAACATTGTTGGGTTGATGTTTAGACGAGTTGTATATACATAATGTACACAGCCATGTATCACCATCACTGCTGGTGATCCGATGGATAAATCTGTTGTAGAGTTGTCACTAGCTCAGACGTACTTATAAATATAATTATTTTCTGTGACTGTATCTTACATTAATTTGTAGGATCCTTTACTATAGATAATTTAGCTGATCTGTAAAAATAACATCTCCATGCCTTATATATCATGTACTGTAGTACGACGCTAGATTAAAACTGACGTGGAAAGGTAACACCCGGCCACCGAAAGCTTCATTTTTATGAAGCCCAGGTGGTCGTGTGGTCTAGCGGGACGGCTACAGTGCAGGCGATTTGGTGTCACGATATCTCAGTAGCATGGGTTCGAATCCCGGCGAGGGAAGAACAAAAAATTTGCGAAAGCAAATTTACAGATCTAACATTGTTGGGTTGATGTTTAGACGAGTTGTATATATATATATGTATATATATATCAAAATTCAAGAGTCTATCCCAAATTGAGGTAAATTGTATAGCTTTCCAAATACCGTTTCGATTCCTAACATCACTGAAGAGACATTAATTGTCGAAATCCGGATATGGTGTACAAAAACCTTTGCACCTTTTGTTTGCGGTATACCATCTTTTCCGCAAGTTTATTGTTTTCTGTTTAGTATTAAATTTATAGTTAAGATCCATTTATTACATCGGTGATCCGTTTATTTGGCAATCGCCAATGGCAGTCAGCAGGGTTTAAGAACATTGTTGTTCGACCTGTTAGTCAAATGCGTTTTGTTAAAATATACTTTTTCACTTTTTTGGTCTTTTGGAAAATGTTGTTTGTGCTGTATTTCGACCCCTCTAACAAGAAATTTGTTTTGCATGCACACGTATAAAATTGCGGTTTTATCCAACGCAATCATAGGTTTGAACGTTGTTTTCAATTTAGACTTATTTATAATTTTTCGTTTGGGCTTGTATTATATTTGCCTTCGGGTTTATATGATCCGTTCATCCTATTTTGACTCCTCAAAATTCAAGAGTCTATCACAAATTGAGGTAAATTGTATGGCTTTCCAAATACCGTTTCGATTCCTAACATCACTGAAGAGACATTAATTGTCGAAATCCGGATATGGTGTACAAAACCTTTGCACCTTTTGTTTGCGGTATACCATCTTTTCCGCAAGTTTATTGTTTTCTGTTTAGTATTAAATTTATAGTTAAGATCCATTTATTACATCGGTGATCCGTTTATTTGGCAATCGCCAATGGCAGTCAGCAGGGTTTAAGAACATTTGTTGTTCGACCTGTTAGTCAAATGCGTTTTGTTAAAATATACTTTTCACTTTTTGGTCTTTTGGAAAATGTTGTTTGTGCTGTATTTCGACCCCTCTAACAAGAAATTTGTTTTGCATGCACACGTATACAAATTGCGGTTTTTATCCAACGCAATCATAGGTTTGAACGTTGTTTTCAAATTAGACTTGTTTATATATATATATACAAACAAGATTTAAACAAATGATCAACTCAGATTTTAACTCCTTTTCATATATAATTTCATGTTCATCGTGTTCATTATAATGAAAATATGAAATATTCGTATAAGATAAGAATAGTTATAATTATTATTTTCATACTTATATATTTTCACTTTTGACAGTCATAAGAGGATCATAGGTCTGACTATCTTATGACAGCTTTGATTTACATTCTATGACATATCATATGATAGTCATAAGATGGTCATAAATTTTCCTAAGATGTATCTTATGACATATCTTAGGATACTTTCAAAAACCAGGCCCCTGGACTTTAAAAAAACCAACAAAATCAAATGTCTACTTATTTAGTTCGTGAAAATATAAGCATTAACTGTACAGCAACCGAATTTGGAACCTAGAAAAAATCTACAGGGCATATCTAGGACGTTAACTGACCCAACAGGTGAACATCGTCTTAGTTCAAATGTTGTTTTAGTGGAGTCTAGTTTCCATTTCCTTCATTGAGTGTTGCCGTGTTTTTTCCCTTTTTTGGTAATTCATGATGTTAAACGACTTCAATATTAGTAGTCATCCCTATCTCTTCAGGTAAAAAGTTGCCTTTACTTTGTACAGGCAACTGGGAGGAGTAAAATTTTACACAAGTTTGTACTATAGTAGTATACGTAAAGTATATGGTCTGTAGCATCTGGGATTTTTTTTTAGGATAACAACTTTATATATGTCGGGCATTAAAGCTGTAGTCTCCATTATAACAGTTGAAGGCAATAAAACCAAAAAATCTGGGGAACAGGATCTGCTTTCGTTTTTATAGGAACTAATTGGTTTACAGGTCGTGTCTCAGGTGTTTGTGCATTGTACATTTTGTGTCGATTCTTTTTTTTTGTATGCATTTTTTAGGCAAGTTTATTGTATAAAGAAGCACATATCTATCAAAACGTTAATTAATATATCATTATTTACAATACGCAACATCATATGCCATATATCGTTATATTTTCTATAATTTTTGCTATGTTGGCCTGTAATAACCCTACTACTCTTTGAATCTCTTAGGATTTTATATTTATCCACTACAGTTATTGTTTTCTTCTCAGAACTTGTTACCATATCCCTAACAGCATCAAAATTTATGCTAAGTGCATTTTTATAATTGAGGGTAATACCTCTTACTTCACATACAGTCTGAATTCCATCACCATAGGGTTTCTGCAATTTGTAAGCGTAGTTTTTAGGGCGGCCTGTCACAAAATGCGTAATATTATTAGCTGGAACCTCATCCGTAAGTTCTCCTAAATAATCACATAAAGGTGGTTCTCTTTCGCCTTGGTTAGCTGTAAATATCACAGAATCTGTATCAGCATATAATATGCGATCTTCTAGCTTTTCCAAATATCCGTACAGTTTAAATATGGCCTGTGCTGTTGTATATGCAGCTATTACAACGTTTGTTCTTCCAGAGTCTTCTATAAATTCTTCTTTGTTCCTCCAGCGCATTTCAACCATTTCACCGGTTACGAAATTTACAAAAGTTACTTCTTGTTGATCACTTGTCAGAATGTCAAAATAAACGGATGGATCAGATACGTACTCCACTTAAGGTAAATTAATTCTTTGCCCAAACTTTCCCCAGAAGCTATTCAACATCAATTTAGCTAATGATCGGAGTCCACTATTTTCTCTAATTTTGTGATATTCTAATTGGATACCTTCTTTCTCTAAATAAGCATGTATATATTTCTGTTTGTCTTCCTCAGTTTCGCACCAGGAGGCCATCCACTTGCCTCTTGTTTCATTTTAAGAAACGTATTGATATATTCCGTGAATATTCCTCCTTCTTTCGAATTCATGTCATACTGCTCTACGTTGTCAAAGTGCCAAACTTCGTATATTTTTTCTACTACATATTCCTTTTCCACAGCTTTTTTTAGTTCGTCTGTGACCCAAGTACCAGTAATAGCTCTTTCAGTTTCCGAATGGAGACAGTTTGTTGACTGTTGTAATTCAGCACATGTCCGACATAATGAAAACATAAGTTTGTTATTGATTTTTGCAGGCACGGGAATATGAAGTCCGCGAGGTGGCTGAACTCGGCATTTGATAAGACCCTCATAATTTGAAATATCATCAAAATTCTTTGTTATTATAGTAGGATGTTCCAATACAACTTTCCCGGTTTTATTGATAAGGGGATACAAAGATGTTACGTCATAATATTTGATTTGTTCACCATCTTTACCTTCATGGTATAGTTTAAAGGCTTCTGTTCTACCACCAGAAAATGCATTTCTAGGTTCAAGTGAAGTGACGTAGTTCACACAGTCTACAACAGTTTTAATAGCAATATTTTCAATTATTTCCTTGTCAAACTCGCAGTCCCATTTCGATATATATGTATACCCTTGGTTTTCTAGATAATTCTTTTTTTCAAGCGTACGTTGATGAAGATCAGCCATTGTCATTTTATTAATTGAGTTCACTGTTTGTCTACTGTAGCACTTTGAACACCCATGCCAAAAACATCCATTATATTCGAAAACAAGTTTTTCTCCATCCTCGCTTTCATGATAACCATCAACTTTACACTATTGATGGAGTAAAGGAAAATAGTTCCGGAACGGATACGATCACTATACGGAGTTTGAGCAGGACGTATACCCACGTTCATTCATGTAAGTTGTTTATCTGAAAGAATTATACCGACTCTGAAACATAGGCAAAGGTTTTGAAAACTATAAATAAAGAAATACATTTTTGCATTTATTTCAATCTACAAATCCCTGATGGCTGTCTAAAATGAGAGTTTGAATTTTAAATGTATCTAGTCCTAAAAATATACTTTTAAAAATACTTTTAATGCAACTTTTAATGAGAGTTTCAAATAAACAGTGGTCAAAGTAAAAGCCACAGTGACCTGATTTTGATATGTGAAAACACTGCCTTCCTATGATGCACCTGTATATCAATTTTGATCAGGCTTAGTTCAACAGCACAACAGTTATGCCTTAGACAAGGTTATAATAATTATTATAGGGGTAAAAATCAAGGTCAAGGTGACTGATTTTGGCATGTGACACACCCTCATCAAATGATACATCCATATACCAAGTTTGGTCGACCTAAGTTCTTTGTACACAACATATGGTCTAGATACATTGACTATCATAGATGTCAAAGGTCAAAGTCAAGGTTACGATGATCTAATTTTGGTAAACCTAAGTTTTAATGTACAAAAAGTTTGACCTGACACGTTGTCATTATCATAGGGGTCGAAAATCAGTCAAACTCACAGAATACCAACTTTCACAGATGACGACGGAAAATTGTTCCAATTGTCGTAATTACAGTCCTTTCCTCTTTTCCCCGAATGTGACCTACCGAATTAGACTTATCATCAGGTTTGTACTTTCATGCCCAACACGTTGGGTGCCACATGTGGAGCAGGATCTGTTTACCCTTCTGATGCACCTGAGATCATCCCCGGTTTTTGGTGGTGTTCGTGTTGCAAAGTCTTAAGTTTTCTATGTTGTGTTTTGTGTACTGTTGTTTGCTTTTTAGTCTTTTTTTTTTTTTTGCCATAGGGTTGTAAGTTAATTTTCGACTTATGAGTTTAAATGTCTCTTTGATATCGTTCGACTCTCCTTAGTATTGAAAATTTGACTGAATTATCCCTTTTACGACTTTTAATATGTTGTTTCATTTGTCTTTCTTTTTGAAAGAAGTCAAGTTGCTCTTGTTCATTCATAAAATTATCGTTCATTAAAAAATTGAATATTAAATCAGAAACTGACATGATTCGATATTTTGTTGAAACATCTTAAAACGAAATTGCAGGTACCACTCGGACTTCTACGATCTTTGATAATCAAACAGTTGTCACCTTAAATATAAAAATACACCTAAAAATATGTTGAAACCTCACAAACGCACTGTTGTTTTCAACTGTTTTTCTTAATGCTTGTCACTAGAAAGCAAACATACATAGGATTTTTAGAATAACAGACGAAGAAAAAAACTTTGGCTTGATCTGGGTCACAAAAATGAATATACTCCACAACATTAAAGCAATTTCTTTAAAAACCGTCGAAATCGTCACCACACATTATATGAGTTATTTCCCTTACATGATATTTTACATTTTTCATATTTTGTTGGCTAATATCTTGAGAATTATAACAAAAACATAGAAAGTTTAAACATTTTACTGTCCTTCAATGACTATTATTACCAGTTTTTGTGTTTTTTTTTTATAGAAACTATAGTACATACATGTAGAAAGAAACTGAATGCAGCAAAATAAGCCAACGTGCCCAAAATCGAAAATTGACTCATATTACCATCCAATGGCAATTTTCACCCATTTTGTGTGTTTTTTGCTATTTTCCTAAAACGAGAGAATTTAAAAACAAATATGTGCAGCAAAATAAGATTTACCAATATTTCTACATTAACGAAATCGACGACGATATTTGTGCCTTTTTTGGTTAATTTCTTGAAAAAGTATATAGATATAAATAGTGGATCTACTTATTATACGAGTTACTACCCCTTAATGGTTGATTTTCACGAATTTGATCCTTTTAGTAATTTATCTTGAAAAGTATTATGTATAGAGATAAACGGTGACAGCAAGACAAGATCTAGATCATTAAGTAATGGAAATCGTTAATTTCTATGGGAATCTTTCCTTCAAAATTCTTATTCATTATTTTATTTGTTTACATATTTTCCTACTGGATCTTTATCAAACTCGTATTTTGATAAAGATACATCAGTCTAGTAACTAGTTGGACGGCTGGCGTTCATAACTATAGTTTTGCACTGCTGAGATTTATCGGTCCTGCTGTATTCAATTTGATAGATTTTGCAGGATTGTTTTGTAATTTCGTATGCCAAAAAAAAGAGTCCTGAGGAAATCGGATATATAAAAGTATTTTAAAATGTAATCCCACATGACTATTTTTCTTGAAAAATGTTCATTTCCATTCGTCTTAATTTCACGCACTAGCATGCAGTATTGTAATATCCAGTCTTGAGTCCACTCCTAGGATTTAGTAACGTCTGCAAACACCGTAGGATAGCTCATACACGAAGAAGATCCCCACGACGTCACTCCAACTAGAATGTATTGGTTCTGCACTTTACAAACTAGAGGCCCTCCGCTGTCTCCCTAAATAAAGAAACTCATTTAACTTTTGAAAACTAACTTTAATATTATATTTATTATTATTATTATTATAACTATCATTATTATAACTATTATAATCATCATCATTATTATGATTCTTGTTATTTAAACGTATAATTAGGAGACAACTGTATTGTATTTTAAGCTCCGACGGCATCAATTGGCGATTTGATGGTCGCAAATTAAGTCTACTGGCGACGCGTTAGCGGAGCCAGTAAACGGGTATTTGCAAAAATGAAATCATTAATTGATGCCGTCGGAGCTTAAAATACAATATTGTTATCTCCATTTTAATGAAACTGACAGAAAACAACGTCAAATCATACATTTAAAATCTGTCATACGTCGTCTGCGCATGCGCGTACGTTTTCATAGCATCAATTGTGTATTGATGCCATGGAAGTTGGTGACCTTATCCAATCAAAATGAACGTTACAAACAATGTTGCATTAGAATATGTAATCATTATATATTCGATACACTAATCTAGAACTTCAGTTCATTAGCTTAAGAAAGCAAATCTGCATACTACATTGATTTAAAATGCAATTAAAAGATGAGCATGTTGCTGTACTTTTTGCAAACTTTTCAAAAGTGAGATGAGCTTAGTACTTCCGTTTGCATTTAATTGATTGCCATCTGACATCTACGTTATTTGGAGTATGGTGGATAGTTGTCTCATTGGCTATCATACCACACCATCTTATTGTGAATTATTGGAAGAACGAGCTAGCAAGGATGTAAGCTACAGATTTGATCCTTTGCTAAACGGTATCTTTGAGTTTTATATCAAACCATTTGAACATTTGGCAAAAAAGAAATGAGTTCGTTTAACTTATCATAGCTGCGGTGTTTTTATATATTTCATTATCGATCTTTTCTTATCCATCATCGTATAACTTATATCAGAATCATGGTTTGAAGATTATACATGTAGTAAAATACTTTTAACATTAGGAATATTACATCACATCTTTGAATTATCATAAACATAACAAGTCACGTTCTAGCTGCTGTGGCATGAAACAGGTGGAAAGTTTACTGATTCTGACTTCTTTGAATTTGCTAAATATAAAACAAAACAAAAAAACGACAGCAATGTACAACAATTAGTCACGTTTACAGCAATAATATCTATCTATAGTTAGACAGTAAAGATTCAAGTCATGATATGCTGTGATTGATAGAAGTTTACCTCACAAGCTGTCGTTTTTTTTAAGGAAAGGCACACATATTAGTCGGTGTCAGTTTCTTCGATTAAAATAATCAATACTTTAGTAAGAAAGCTAAAAAATCTACTATTCCTAAAATAGATTACAAATTCAGAATTTCTTATTTTGCTGATATTTTTTGCTGTTCACAAATCCTCTGTTATTACTTGAGCTTCCTCCGAAAACTCAGAAAGTAAGAATATATATATATACAACTCATTAAAGGGCAATAACTTTTATGAGTATTCCACTGACGATGGACAGGGAGTAGTTCGTAACAATCTAAACATTTTGGTCACTAGAAGATTTTCTTTTCGATAACAATTTTCAGGAAATAAGCTCTTTCAATTTTACAGCTCTTTTGACATAGTTTTTGGTTGACTTGAGGAATCATCGAACATAATTTTTTTAAAATCTATATACCCAAAGAAAGGTTGTGGCCAAGTTCCTTTCAGTCATGTAGTTTCATGGGACAACATTTTGGAAAAAGGAAACGGACGACAGACGACGACAGACCCATATTGGATGCAAAAAATCAGACTCACCATTCGGTAAAAAGAAAAAACATATTTTCATACCAAAAACCTGTAATCAAAGACCTTTTTTTTTAAACTGAACTTATTCAACGTTAAAAATATTGTATACGTATCTAATGATACATCTTCGCTAGCCAAGGGTTTCGATCCAGTTCCGTCCTCTCCACCCTTGTCAGATTAAGATAGAATTGTGAAACCACGATTTAATTATTTCAATTGGTCGCAGGTGTTACTGGCTGCATCCAATCAAAAAGAGCCTTTAAGATGATCACGTGTAAATTTAGAAAATGTAAATAAACATTTGCCGCGTGTAGATTGTGCAACAAGTCTTCATCCCCAAAATAGGACACTTTTTAGTGACGACCTTAAAGTTCTTAATCAACTAATTGAAGTTTCTTGGTAGCGGAAATTCTAAGACCTAAAGACGATAATCAAGCGACAATAATGATTTACGTGACACGGATACAAGTAATTCTAAAATGCCGCTTTTTTCCTGATTTTGATTACTCAACTTAGGATGTTAAAACAGTTATTTGTATATAAATTGACGATTATTTCACAAGCATTTTGAATACAGATTTAAAACCAATTCTACTCCCACTCTCCTATTTCTACCACAATCAAAATGATTCCAATGGCGTTCCTTAAGTGAATTCCACTCCATTTTAATATCAATCTCATTACAAATTGTAAATCTGCAATTGTCTTACATTTGAGGAATATTAAGAAGTAAAAATGCTCAAATCTTCGAAGCTGCCTTTTATCCACTGATAAATAGTGATGGCATTTTCTTACGTTTTTTGTAGTCTTGTCTTCAATTAAAAAAATATAAGACGGTCTGAGTCGAAGACATTTCGCAGCAACATGGTACGAACTCACAACATTAGAGGTTGCAATATAGTGATTACTGCAAATGAAGTACTTAAACAAGCCGGCCACCTTCAATGACCATTTGGAGCATCAAGTTAACAAAAAATTTCGTAGTTGATATCTAAAGCTAAGGGAATGAAAAAAATAGCTCTTGTAATCTGTTCTAGCTGACTAGTAGTTCGCCCACATTAAAACAATATTCTAGAAAGACATTTGTTTTGCAAGAAGACTCTCCAGTCTTCGATCACGACTTATAAAACACATACATTTTGCATGACCGTATTTGCAAAATTCAATGCAAGAAATTTGGCTTCTGCTATCAATCCATATACTGCGGAGAATTTCTCATAGCAAAAATGTCATTTTAACATTTACTATCGCCTTAAGATTGTACTTACTTGACTGTACGTCCATCGCTGTTGAGGATGGAACACCTTAAATGTAACATAAAAATAATTTTGTATATTTTTTCAATCAAGATCCCAGGATGAATAGAATACATAATATTGGTAAAATATTAAATAACAATACTCAAATACATGTAGTTATAGTCACAGGGAGAACGGCATTTCGTTCTTTTACAACCCATGTACAGATAAGTGCCTTTGTATGCTCGTTATTGGGAGCTAGATTTGAGAGTAAGGGGTAGTGGGTCAAAGTAAATTGTTTTATTCTGATATTTGCTTATTCTACGTTAATATTTACATCGTATATATAGTAGTATGACTGGAGAATTGTGTCATTCGTTAGATTTTTGTCTTTGTTTCCCGGAGCAGTCGGCATAGGTGTGTGAAAGATTGAATTTCATTGACAACTCTTTGTTTGTAAAATCAAATATGACGTCACAATCATATCACATGAATTTTTAAAATAATTAAAAAAAAGGGGAAACCGCGGGGGTTACCAACTTACTTTACCATGCTTCAGTTACTGGTTTAGACAGAGATTTGTTATGCAGAAGTGTTTATTTTACTTTATTTTTAAAATCACTTGTACGCTCAAAAAGTAAAGTAACAAAAATACCGAACTTCAAGAAAAATTCAAAACGGAAAGTTCCTTATCAGATGGCAAAACCAAAAGCTCAAACATATCACACAAATATAAAACAACTGTCATATTCCTGACTTGGTAC
The DNA here is from genome assembly GCA_017311375.1 of Mytilus coruscus. NCBI lineage: Eukaryota > Metazoa > Mollusca > Bivalvia > Mytilida > Mytilidae > Mytilus > Mytilus coruscus. The sequence goes on along the minus strand of CM029597.1, from coordinate 65,628,021 downwards.
AGGCAATTTCTGATGTAGAAAGTGTTGGATTAAACCTGGTTATATAGCTAGATAAACCTCTCACTTGTATGACAGTCGCATAAAATTCCATTATATTGACAACAATGTGTGAACAAAACAAACAAATTTGTGTCAAGCATTTCCATTAATTGTATTGAAAGCTTTTGTTTAACATAGATTATGTAAATTCTTTAACAAGCGGATGCTCAAATAGCTTTGAACTTTTCTAAGAGACTAGAGGTTAAAGAAAAACCATGTGCTTTTCTTATCGCCTTATCTTATAGCCAATAACACGAACGTTTTCTCCTAAATAGTTTTTCAATTTCCATATCAATTAAATCATTTTGATGTTATTTTATAAAAACTGCGTATTGTTTTATTAGATGCACAGATTAGATTATTTCTTCCGCTTATTCTCCAAAAAAATCAAAAATAAATTTTTATCATAGATAATGAATAAGTATGAAGGTATGAATGGGGTTTACAAAATAGAAGATAACAGACAAAAGATTAAAGAAAAGATTAAAATGGGCACAAAGATATAGCATAGGGATTAGAGAATTATTAGATGCTAAAATATAAAAAAGATAGACATGATAGAAAATAATCGACCCATTCCCCCCAAAAAAATTGAATTAATAAAAAACCTAAATAGAGAAAATGGCATTAGATATTAAAGAATGCAGAAATGAAGACTTCCTATCCAAACCCTCATGAAATGTGTTTTATTAAATTTGTTTTAATAAAAGATTTCACATATAAAACCTGAATCTTCTCCAGTCATAGTTTCATTTCAACAAAATTTTCAAGATGATACGAGGATGTGCAACCGTTCTTTTCACTCTCTTTCTGATTGAAAACGTGTGTGCGAATGCTTGTGGACATGACAACTGTGAAACAGCAATTGACATACCCTTGATAACAAAACTCAATGCACCAATGAAAGTGGAGTTAGATGTTTCAAGTCTAACAACACAACTTAAGGAACTAATAGGACGAGAAGTGGAAAAGGCTGTGTTGAAAGCAACGAATAACCTTGTGGAAAATATTATTGATAAGAGATTTCAAACTGCTGTGGACAGATTACAAACTTCTAGTAATATCACAATGTCAACATTTCGAAAGGAAATGGAAGGTAAGATAATAAATTGGTCTTTCATATTTTAATTGTTCTACATTTTTTTATCATACATACAGTATTACAGAAATACATTCGTTCTTATGTTAACAAATATTTAGTTGACTGTTTAGTGTTTTGGGAGACTGTTGTATTTTTCTCCATTGAGGTCATTGTGTTGTCTGTTTTTGTTCAGTTTGTGGGTTTTGATTGCCCGCCCCATTTGGTATCTTCTTCTTCCCCTTATTTATTTTTGTCCACGAATATTCCATTCACCAGTTCTCATGTAATTTAACTTATTTCAGCTGAACTTAAGGTGAAAACTGTAAAGAATTATGAATTTCTAATAAAAAAACAGAACATATCCGCCACAGAGATCTATGATTCTTTGAAAATTATGGGGAATAAGCTCGTTGGACAGATGGGGCAATTGAAATCCGAGGTTAAAACAGCCACTGAAAGAGGTAAGTATGTTAGATTTTTATTTGAAAAAAAGCTTACATGACCTTAGAAATATTTAGTTATTGTTAATACAATAATCATGACAGTTTTTAGTGAATTCAAAGAAATTACGTATTAATTGTTTTTGATAATCATACATTATTTTTTATCTTTCCAATTAAGATTTTTTTATTAAAAGAGAGGCGAAAGATACCAAAGGGTCATTAGTCGAAAATAAATTGATAAAGCCATGGAAAAGTGAGAAAAAAAATTTGATATCACCTACTTCTTTGAAAAAAGTAAAATCACAAAAATACTGAACTCCGAGGAAAATTCAAAAAGGAAAGTCCCTAATCACATGGCAAAATCAAAAGCTCAAACACATCAAACGAATGGACAACAACTGTCATATTCCTGACTTGGTACAGGCATTTTCTTATGTAGAAAATGGTGGATTGAACCTGGTTTTATAGCTAGCTAAACCTCTCACTTGTATGACAGTCGCATCAAATTCCATTATATTGACAACGATGCGTGAACAAAACAAAAGACACGATAGGCAAAAACGTCAAAAATAGGGGTGCAACAGTCAACATTGTGTTATCATCTCAATCACTATAAAAACAAACAAATGTAACAAAGAAGCACAAAAAGGCATACATCAAATTTAACAACCTCATTTTGCTTTTTAATTATACGATTTTATTTATATATGTAAAATCCACCCATAAAGGATTGAAAGATTTTAAGTACTGGGACCGAATCCCTGAAGATGTAATTCAGACAGGTCCGACAGGTTTTTTTAAAGCTAATTCTGTTTTGGTTATACTAAGGATAAAGAGACATATCGATGAATATATCATACTGTTAAGTCACTAGCAATAGGATGAAAGAGGGCACCGAAGGACCACTCGAACCGTCTTTGAATACTGACAACTTGATTCACCCGTAAAACCGGTTCTAATTGACTTTTTGTTAAACAGGATCTGTTTACGTAATCTACAGAATGAAGATTTTATGGCTAAATAAGTTTTTTTTACTTTTGATACGATTTTGTTCTTACAAATGTAGTCTTATAACGAAGCAAGTCTTTACAAAAAAACATCAGCACTTATACGCAATCGGCTATTTATTTAACTGGTGTTGACATTACTTATATAACTATGCAATTTTTTTTACACTGGTTTCAAATTTAATTTCATTAGAAATACAAAATGTCTAAGATGAGCTATATAAATACTAGATATTTAACAAACTTTTACATGCAAACGTATAAACACATAGTTTTATTTGAACTATAACCGGTAACATATTTTAATCATGATCCAAGTTGAATTTATGATCCGTCTAATCAAGTTGTCGTAATAGTTGGACCCGAATTCTCTCAATCCGCTAAGACTTGCTCCATATTCTGACTTCGTTTGAAAAAAAAGGATTTGATCTACACGATAACGTATAAAAGACCTCTCTGAACTTGCATTTTTTTCTGTTCAAATTACTAATATATACATTTCTCTAATTCTAAGTCAATTTAACCCTTTCCGAACCCATTGTATAAAAAAATTTAATCAACGTGTGGTTGCCGGTGATCTCAGAAGATGATTGGATGAGTTTAAGGGTCATAACCTTTATCAGCTCACTGGATGAAACAAAATATGCTAACAGGTGTTAATGAAATTGACAACTTTGTGGAATGTGGAGGGCACTCGAAGAGGATTTTCGTTTAACAAAAAAATCAAAATTTATTTTTTAATCATTAGAGAAACAGATTCTTACATAGTTACTCGTGGATTATCGGATTTATCCAATCTCGATAGTTAAATTATAAATTTTAAAGTCCTCGCCCAGGCTCGGACTTTAAAATTGATAATTTAACTATCTCGATTGGATAAATCCGATAATCCACTGGTATCAATGTAAGAATCTATATGTATACACTAGTAATGAAATATTGTTTTCTGGTGCATATTTTTAATTTTTGCGTTTATCAACATCGTCGAAAGCAACACCAATGCATCCGAGGACACTGATATAATAGTAAATTTCAAAACTCTAAATTTACCACTGCATACAAATTAGAAACATACATGCATATAAATATAAAAAAGAAGATGTGGTATGATTGCTAATGAGACAACTCTTCAGAGACAAAATGACACAGAAATTAACAACTATAGGTCACCGTACGGCCTTCAACAAGGAGCAAAGCCCATAATATAATTGCATAAACATAGTAGACTATTCAGAAGTTTGAATTGACATTCTGCACATGTCATCTTCATCATCGAACGACGATACATATTGCTATATTTTCCATACATTCAAACGAGTACATTGGATATTCAAAACTCAATAAATCGATCTTTTCTTATATCTAAGATTGATGAAGGAGCGCTTACGTCAAACAACGTGATCTGAAAAATTGGAAACGCATCATTGGAAGGGTTCGAGTTGCTTGGTCTTTGGTTTTTTATGTTGTGTTTTGTGTACTATTGTTTGTTTGTCTTTTTCTTTCTTAGCCATGGCGTTGTCAGTTTATATTCGATTTATGTGTTTGAATGTCCCTCTGGTATCTTTTGCCTCACGTTTATACTGTATTGAAGCATCAAATATGAATTGTTTATTAATGTATTATCAGAATCAGATACAGAGGACCGAGGAGCTAAATTTATGGTTAATTTATAAACCTTTTTATAAGTCGCACTCTTTTTCAAAATCCTGGATCTGCAACATACTATAACTGATCCTTCAAATATTTTATTAAATTTTAGAATATGTTCATTAATATTACATAATGAAAAGATTGACCTCTAAAAAATCAAAGATTAAGAACAATAATAGAGTTGTCGTTTGTTTGATATGCATATTTTTCGCACATGCACAAACACACACATTAACGCACGCCTGCATACATATTGTATATCATACCACTATTTTTCGTTTCAGTTTCAATAACAGCGTGTGCCCGTGATACTATAACATACAATGATAATGAGATAATAACATTCAGTGATGTGAAACTGGCAATAGGAATTTCAAATGTGAATAATTTCAGATCTTTAGGGATATTTACATGTGAAAAGCAAGGACTTTATTTGATTGGGGCGTATATTATGTCTAATTCCAGTTACGCTCAATTTCAAATTATAAAGAACGGTTTTCTGGTTAGCCGTGTACAAGTCAACCCATTCTTACGTGAACGATCTACCCCGGTTATCGTTGTTAACCCGGATCCTTATCATACAGGAACAGGAATCATAGCTGTTCAATTAGATGTATTTGACACATTAAAAATCAAAGCAGGCTTCAAAACGCCAGTGTATGGAGATGGATATTCGTGTTTGACTGTTATTAAAGTGAAATAAATCTGTCATTCAATAAAATAAGTTACGACCTTATTTGAATTATCTTCACATTTTGTTTTAATTATAGATTTTACAGATTACTTCTTTCGTTATTGTCAAAATGATGAATTATTTAATGAGACTGATAAAATTTTAACAAATTATATATTTTTTTTAAATTAGCTTGGTTTTCAAATGTTCAGATTTGAGTGTTACTCATGAAGATAAATACAGAAAAGCATTTCGAACTACTTGAATTTATCAAGTGTTATTTTCAAGATATAGATGTATATGTGACATGTGATATGTGTGATGTGTAATTTCTTATTTTTCTTTTATTTTAATTTGTTAAAGTTTTTTTAAGAATTGAATGATTCTTTTTGTAAATTTATTGGGGTGTAAAAGCGTTGACCGAAGTACTTTTTTTATGAAGCGCGGAAGCGCTACGTTCTAAAAAAGTACGCACGGTCAACGCTTTCAAATCCCTATAAAATTACTAAAAGAAGCAATCAATACTAATAATTACATTTTTTGATAGGAAACACGATTTCTATCAAATTTTATTTTATTTACCTGTGCACTTTATTGTGGAAGTTCGTGTCATCATGAATGTTACATTTCATTTGGGAATGAAGGTTGATTTCAGAATGACTCGAGCTTGCTGTTAGCCAAGCAAAATAACGTATTATAATGAAACATATATGACATGTAATTATTTAGTTGTTTTTTTTTTTCGAAGAAGAATGATAAATTGAATAATTAACGTCATATATTAGTAATGCAATGCAAAATGTAGATGATGTTTGTCAACTCTTACCATTGCTTATTGGTTTATTTTATCTGTCGTTGGTTTATAACAATAAAAACAACCTTTGTGTTTTTGTTTACATTTGATAAATAAGAAAAAAGATAGTATCCCTTGAAGATACCTTTACGAGATCGGTTAATACCAGAGAATTGCACATATTAAAGTCGTTTATCTTAATCTTAATCTTGATCTGTATATAAGGAACACGTTTTGTAACGCAGCCACATGTATTTTTCCAAATATATACTTTTATATAACACAAGGTACCCAACTTGCATACTTGTTTCTACTTTTGGAATCATTCGTAGCAGGCTTTTCGAGTTGGTCATTACTTCGTCTTCTCACAACGAAATGGCAAAGTTCTCAAATAAGTGTCATTTCTTAAAAATGCGATTTGGTTACCTTGACGTGTTATATTAAGGTATATATGAAATTATCGTTTCAGCGACAAGTGCCTGTGAACGCAGCGTCGAAACGTACAGATTTCTCTACCGAAAGCCCCCATTCACAATGTTCCGCATTAAAAGATAATCAAAAATAAATTAAATTACCAGCTTTGTTCGCCTCCTGTAATATAATGTATAATATATAGATTGAAATGTTTTTGACATGCAATCAAATATATTTGACGTGAATGAATGCACAACCTTTATCAAAATAATAACAAAGCATTATTATAAGCTACTACGAATTCATGTTCCTAATATTATGTGTATGTTTTTGTTATCTTTTGAACCAAACGTGCTAGCGTTTTCACAAAGTTTTTTTTTTTTTTAGATTATAATACCAAGCTACAAAGTGTTGCATTTACAAGAATAAAATTTTCAACCATTTTGTACGTTGTGGCATTTTTGCTATGGAGCTGTCAGTTTTCAGCTCGCCTGGCCTAAATAATTTTGTGAGCTTTTTGCCATCCCTTTGTGTCCGTCCGTCCGTTTTCTGCGATCTTCTCTTCTGAAACCACTGGAACAATTTCAACTTATACTTTGGATGAATGATCTTTATAATATCTAGTGTATACATTTTTTTATTTGACATATTAGTTTTGAATGTCCCCTTGATATTATCCGCCTCTTTTGTGCTTAAATTCTTTGATTATTAATGGTAGTATTTATAGTAATAATCATTGCATTTGCTACATAAAATATGTATTTTTTCTTTACCCATGCAACGACACCATCTAAATACTTTGAACTCCAACAAATCCCCATAGACAATGGATAACATTAAATATTCGTAGTGACTAAAACAAACGTTGACCAAAGTATGCAGTCAATCTTCTTTAATTTTCCGTATTACTAACTGATTCTATTCAGCTATGTGGCAGTACGTAAGGTCTATTGCCTCCCTTGAAATTACAATTGGAAATTTAAAATTATCAGTGTATAAATATTCTACATCTTATCCTGTTGATCCATTAGAAACTTAAATGGAAGTAAGAATTTTAAGATATATTTTATGATAAACTCCTGTATCCTATCGAACGATACCGAGACTGACTATTCCAACTGGTAAATTATCTTATTTCTTCTTCTAAAATAAAGTAAAACATTTTGGAGAAATCCCGTCGTTTATGACTCACAAATGCAGCTTATCACCGGATTTACTAATCTCATGACAGGACGGGTGCAAACAGTAGAACAGGAACCGTTTTAGTTCCCTAAGCACCATAGTAGCCTCCAAGTTTTGGATGTTTAAATGCCTCTCAATCATGTTTCCTCTATTTTGTTTAGTGGACTGTTGTTTGTTTCTTCGTCGATTTACATTTCGACATGATTTTGTCTGTATGTGTAACTTCGACCTTCGATATAGTTGCACCCATTGATTACTTTTTACTGTTTAAGCAATGTTGAGAATGAGACCATATATAAAAGTTTCTCTTGGTGCGCACCGCAAATGACTCCAGCATTGGTGTACCCTTGAATCCTATTGGAAATATCATTTTTATCTTCTCTGAATGAAACTACATTATCCATGTCAGGAATTATGGCAGATAGGTCCCTTTTCCTGTTTCTAGCAAAATTTTTGAGAATTGTTTTGTCATTGATACTCTTGAACTTCGTACATAATTTTTCTTTTCACTTTAATCAAGGAAGCTGGAACCAGATACTATGTTTTACCCGAGCCGCCAAAGGCGGAAGCAGGTCTAGTACATCAATCAATCCGACCGTGTCTGTCTGTCCGTCCGTCTTTTCGTCTGTCCAAAAGAAAATTTTCGTAAAGGTTTCATTGTTCTATAAAATGTATGATTTAATATTTGGTCTGCAGCTTGATACTTATAACCTGTTGTTTTGACAGTTGATAATGTTAAGTTATTGCCAATAAGCCAATTTCACATTTGACGTGTAGCCACGTAATATCTGCTGATAGTTTAATCTATTTGCAGGTCACAAGTTCAGAAGTACGTTTTTACTATGTTATAGAGATATGATATGAACAAGACTGATTAGACTGCATGTTAGAGTTGCAAAATACCCAATTGTCACAGTGAAAGAATAGAGAACAACGTATGGTCTTTTCCTATTTTTACTTTGATTGACATATGATATCATTTTTATGTAATTTTGTAAAGTACCATTTCATAGATTTGAATTTTTCGAAGAGATACTGCAATCGTTTCGAGCATTTAATATTTCAAAAGTTAACTATCATAAGTGGTGAAATGTATTAATTGCATGAGATTGGTTGGTAGAATATGTTTTCTATTAATGATTTAAGGTAGCTGGGATGTCTTCCTTCATCTTGGATTTTGAAATAGTAGATAACATTCGGTGTAGATTTTTAATCAAATGTGCAAATTTCGAAAGTAGTATGTAATTTATGTGTAAGACTTTGCATGTTATTATAGAAAATTACGTGTTTTGTCATATTTACGGCTATATTTTACAAACAAAAAACCATGATATTTTTTGTTTTAATCATTTTTATCAAACTTGGCCACATAAAGGGATATAATTCAGATATAATGGAAGATATCTCAGATAAAGAAACTTTTATAATTGAACGTGTTGTCGATTAACCTAATTTATTATGTAGCAAGAAAACGAGTCCGGTAACCTTTTTTTTTCTTTTTCTTATCTAAAAGTATATTATTATAGCTATCCTCTCATATTTTATCTTAAAATTCTATGTTGTAGTTCTCTTTTGATCATACAAACAAATTGTAAAATCTATACAAAATCTGACAATTTTGCACAACCTGTAGCATAAAAAAGCCCGCTGACCCATACTTTTTATCAAATTGTTGAGAAAAAAAAACTTGATATAAACTACATTTTGACAAACTATCAGAACATTCTATAAATTTGATCACAGATGGATTGATATAAAAGAGTAAAATAACTAAAATACCGAACTCCAAGGAAAAGTCCCTTATCAAATGGCAAAATCAAAAGCTCAAACACATAAATAAACTCATCATAGACACCAGGATTTAAATTTTGTACTTACGCTAGACGCGCATTTCGTCTTCATAAGACTCATCAGTGACGCTCGAATAAAAAGGACCAAAAAGCCCAAATAAGGTACGAAGTTGAAGTGCATTGAGGACCAAAATTCCTAAAGGTTTTGCCAAATACAACGAATGGAAAACAGCTGTCTTATTCCTGACTTGGAAAGGCATTTCCTTAATTAGAAAACGAATGATATGCTGATACAATAATCAATCGGTCAAAATATTTTCTACAAAAACATTTATAGATCGACCATACTGTTAAACAGGTTTTCTTATGTGTAATTATTAGTTCCCTCTTTCGACAGTTTGCATAGTAAGCATTATGTAAACACAAAACAAATTACCCTAAACATTTATGTTTATGCAGACTTACTGGTATCATAATTATGATAATTATCAAATCACTATAACAAATATTAATATTCCATGTTAATTTAGGAAAAAGAAGTATAAACACCGGATCTTTTCAAGGCAATTTTTGTTTTATAAATATTTATTTTTAAACAGACTAAGCTGGTATCAATATAAAAACCGATTCTTCTCCAGAGACAGTTTGATTTCAACAAATTTTCAAGATGATACGAGGATGTGCAATTGTTCTTTTTACTCTCTTTCTGATTGAAAACGTGTGTGCGATTTATTGTGGACATGACAACTGTGTAACAGCCAGAGACATCCCTTTGTTATCAAAACTAAATGCACCCCTGAAAGCGGAGTTAGATATTTCAAGTCTAACATCACAACTTAAGGATGTAATCAGAATAGAAGTGAAAACAGCAATGAATGACGTCGTGGAAAATACTTTGGATCAGACAGCACACACTGCTGTGGACAGATTACAAACGTCTAATGATATTGCCATATCTATTTTTCGACAGAAAATCGAAGGTAAGAGTAAATTTATATATTAGATTTTAATTGTTCTACATAATTTATTTATATCATGCAAGCCATTTCAAGCGATATTTTATAGTGTGTCTTTTAATGTTGTTATTTTGCACTACTGTTTTAGATTAGGGAAAGGTTGGCGCCTATTAAAATGTTTAAACCCGCTGGATTTGTTTGCACCTGTCCAAAGTCAGGAACCTGATGTTCAGTGGATGTCGTTTGTTGATGTGGTTCATAAGTGTTTCTCGTTTCTCTTTTTTTAGATAGATTAGACCGTTGGTTTTCCTGTTTGAATGGTTTTACACTAGTCATTTTGGGGCCCTTTATAGCTTACTGTTCAGTGTGAGCCAAGGCTCCGTGTTGAAGGCCGTACTTTGACCAATAATGGTTTACTTTTTACAAATTGTGACTTGGATGGAGGGTTGTCTCATTGGCACTCATACCACATCTTCTTATATCTATATACAGTATTACACACACTTTGATGAATTGGTTATTTAGGTATTATAGACTTTAAGGCCTTAATTACTTTCTCCATGTTGATTTGAATTGTTCACTCTATTCATGTACCTGGTCAATGTAGAACGAGTAGGAGCTGGGGTCTCAAATAGCTACACTAAGCAATATTGTCATGTGCCTGCCCAACGTTGAAATCCTCGTCTGAGTTCTTGTTTTGTTATATTATAATGTTTTTGTAATTGACAGATTGTTGTTTGTATTGATGGCTTGTCTTTGACAATTACTGTTAGACACAAGCTTCCAACCTTTTTCTCTAGGGTGGGAGAGATTTGAAGTTGGTATATTGTTTACAAACTTGTCAACTGCGGGAGAGCGTATGTTTACTTCTAGATCATTTTTATATTAAGTGTGACGTTTGGTTGTAGTCTCATTTTCTTATAACCCAGATGATCTATAATTATAATTCTATATTCACTAATAACAGGAACCTAATAAACCAACATAATTATATCATTAAAAAAAGATTTAAAATTTGTTCATTTGTACCTACTATCATCCAGAAACATATGTGTTCTTACGTTGCTTGATCTTTATTTTCTGTTTAGTGTGTTAGAGGACGGTTTATTTTTCTTTGTCTTTTTTCGTTGTGCAGGCATGGTGCATGTGTTTTCAGTTTTTGTTCAGCTTGTGGTTTTGATTTGTCGCACCATCTACCCCTAATTTGTTTTATTTTATCTACGAATATTCTATTCACCAAATTAATCTTATTGAACTTATTTCAGCTGAATTAGAAGAGAAATTGGAGAAAGATTATGAATTTTTGATGAAAAAACAGGACCTTTCTGACACAAAGATGCATGATTCGTTGACCATAATGGGTAATAAGCTCGATGGAGAGATAGAGCAACTGAAGGGAAAACAACATTTTACGGAATCCAAACTATCTGCTGTTGAATACGAGGTTAATAGAACCACTGAAATTGGTTAGTATGTTTAATTTTCAAAACGATTTCCTGACCTCAGCAATTTTCAATGAATGTTATTATATAATCGTTAGTGAAGTTATAGAAATGACGTATATATTGTTTTTGATAATTACAGATCTTTGTTTTATGTTTCCGTAAATTGATTATTCTTCTTTTTTATTACACCTACTTTGAAGATGTAACTCATGAAGGCCCGGTTAGCTTTTTTGAAAGCTGATTCTGTTCTTATATAGCATATACTTGTACATGTCGATGAAGAAATGACTCTGTAAATTCACCAGCAATAGCATTAAAGGTGCACAAAAGAGTATTCTTAGGAAGAGTTCTAATTTCAATCGTTCGTTGAAAGTGAATGAACATGTCATACCGTAAACAATTAATAACATAAAAGGTAAAAGATAAAAACGGGTTCGGGAAATATCATATTCTTTGTAGAATTGAATTCTGCTTTTGGTATATGATTTATACGAAATGAAGGCAAAAAACATTTAAATCTAAGAAGCCAAAGATTTAAAGGCACTTACTTGAATTTGGAATAAGAGTTTTAAAAATCACAGCATATAGTTCTTATTAATATAGATCTTCGTAAAAATATATATTAAAGTATGCTATCAATAATTTAAAAGTAAAACTTTCAACACAAAAATTCGGCGGATATACTTGCCTAGTGTTATCAAAATATCATTCCATGTGAAAAAGGTAGTACAGGAATACGTATATAACATCCATATTGAAGATATTTTCTTCATAAAGAAGAAGGCTCTTGACATACATCTATTTATCAATCAATATTTATCATACATGTATATCATGGATTGATAATTTATTGCTACATATTTCTATCAAATATTAATATTTACAAAATTAATTATGTTAATCATTTTGTCAAATAAATAAAATTCGCATTTGTTGATAACAGAGCCTTTTCTAGGAAGTAAAAAAAAACATGTTTAAAAAATAGTGTTTGATTCATTAGGTGTTCAGAGCTAATAGTTATATAATCTTCCGTTGTTTTATACGATGTCTCTATACAAATTAGAGACATACATGTTTGACGGAATTAAGTTTCTAGTATTCATGTATTAGAAAAACTAATTCGGCATTTGTAAGAACACTTATTGTAGATATGAGGGTCTGAAATGAGCAAAAGGGGAGGGGGTCTAAATTTCTGTATTCTTTAAATGTTTAGGGCATTTTTCATTTCTAAAAAAATAAAAATTATTATGTAAAATGTTCATGTTATTTATTTTACTATTTAATCTTTGTGTAATTAGATGTTTTCGCTATTTTGTACATCGTTCACTTCTGAAATCAGAAATCAGTATTTATTATCTTTTATTTTATTTTCCAATTTTCAATAGTTATTCTTGATAATTTTGCACCCCATTATTTTCTACTGTTAACAGCTTTTGCTCTCCATTATTTTTATGGCCATTATTCTATATTTTGTAAACACTATCCAGACCCTCAGATATCTTTAATTGTGTTTGGTTATTTTTACTAAATATTGTGTCATATTTTATATTATCATCATGTATTTAATGTGTTATTGCTCTTATTCATACGATTTTACAATAACAGTAGTTTATATATACTGACCCTCTATTCTTATGTGGAGAGGTAAGAATACAAGGACACCATTAATACAAGTCAGCAAAGGTAACGATACACAAGTTTGAACTCCAAATTATCATAAAATATAATAAATAGGAAAATCTTTAGTTATTCAATGAAAAACGTTCATTTGCAAAGGAAATTTATCTGATTAAAAGAATATGACCAAATTGGAAAGTGAGAACATACCGTGTTATTGAACACAGGGGTTAAATTTATCTTGGGTAAAATGATGACAGAAGTCGGCACTTAATTTCGAAGATGATAATTAAGTTTTCAAATATCTGCAAATGCATTCAAAATTGTAAGCAGACCATGTCTAAGTTTTATGTTTTAAGTTCTAATATCGATTTTTTTAAATGTTTGATTGAAAAAAGTTTTTGAAATAAAAGAAATAAAAAATCAATCATGTATTTCCCTTAAATCAATGGTTTTGATAAGAAAATAACATTCTGCAAATATTAGACCAATTGGGCAATCTTTACCTTGGTACAGTGTATCCAAATTCATTATATATGGAAAATACATTGCCTTGTATCGTTTCTTTTGTTGACTGTAATTTCGTATGAATAAGAACAAGATTACATTAAAAAGGTTAAGACGTTGAGAACTATTTACTTTATATATATATATATATATATATATATAGTGTCTAAAAATAGCAACAATCAACATTCAATCTATCTAGCGTGGATCAGTTTGTAAATAAACTGATGCAGTTACTACATTAATTATATAGTGCCTAAGAATGTAACTTTAACACACTAATGAGTGTTATAAAATTAGTTGTTATATTTTATATTATTCACGCAATATTTCGCTAAACAAATTAGCTTCATCGGGCGTGTGCATCTCTCAGGTGAAATCGGATGCATGACAAAAAATATTTTTGTAGCTTGAACTACACAAAATTTGAGTAAAAGTTTAACAAAATTTATTGATGTTCTATAAAAATATATGTTTGTAAATTGTCATTTTGTAGCTTGAACTACACAAAATTTGAGTAAAGTTTAACAAAATTTATTGATGTTCTATAAAATATATGTTTGTAAATTGTCTAGAATATATAAAAATATTTTGCCGCTTATTGTACATAGCAATTCTTAAATCAAAACAAATAGTTGTTTTAGTTAAATAGAATGAAGTTCAGGATTTATTCCTTTGGTTTTGGGTAGAACTGTTTTCATCTCTCTCATTAAGTCCATCAGGTTCAAGAGTACGTAGCTGATGCATCAGCTGCGTACTCTTGAACCTGATGGACTTAATGAGAGATGAAAACAGTTCTACCCAAAACCAAAGGAATAAATCCTGAACTTCATTCTATTTAACTAAAACAACTATTTGTTTTGATTTAAGAATTGCTATGTACAATAAGCGGCAAAAATATTTTTATATATTCTAGACAATTTACAAACATATATTTTTATAGAACATCAATAAATTTTGTTAAACTTTACTCAAATTTTGTGTAGTTCAAGCTACAAAATATTTTTTGTCATGCATCCGATTTCACCTTGAGAGATGCACACGCCCGATGAAGCTAATTTGTTTAGCGAAATATTGCGTGAATAATATAAAATATAACAACTAATTTTATAACACTCATTAGTGTGTTAAAGTTACATTCTTAGGCACTTATATATATATATATATATATATATATATATATATATATATAAAAAGGGGTCCATTCATCGAGCGACTGCATTATAGGGAAACTTTTTGACTTATCGTCTTATTATTATATTCATAATAGCATAAAATACATATTTATTCAGTTTTATCTTCATATGAACACTGAAATACAAGACAATTGAAAATTATTTATTTTATTTATTAGAATTTACTAGTCAACTGTGAAATATTTTTAGACTGAAAAATGCCGGGAGTCGAATTAATTTCATTTAAAGACTTGCATCATTTGTTAAAGGGGCATTAGCTACAAGATATGAAATTTTTTGTGTTCAATCATGAATGAAAATGAAATAGTGAAATAATAATTCGCTTTTGACAGCCAGTTAGGTTCAATTTTGTCAAAATAAGCTAAGAAACTTCGATTATGAATTATTCACTTGAAAGTGATTAATTAGACCTCATTGAATCCGTATTCATGTGACCTTCAATTAAACCCCTTAGGTTGAGATTGATTACGCATGAATTATGCGTGTTAAGTTATTAGAAGGAAAAGAATGTCAACATTGAAAGTGAAACAGGGCAAAACATTTGATTGACTGATTAGATCCACAAACAATCATTCTAACTGGTAAAAACTATGATTAACATATATCTTTAACCAATAATATGAAATCAAACAGACCTTTAAAAGTATAATTGCACGAGTTCGCTATCTATTTATATCTATATTTATGCTAATATCGGGTTATATGATCGTCGGCAGTCTTCAGAGGTCACCTCGAAAGTTCATTAGATGGCGTCTAGACTAAAATACACTCGAAATGCTGATACATATTATCGACCCATTGCATTGCAAATTGTTTATTTGAGACTTTTTATAAATTGGATTTACGTTTTAGTTTGTTATAAATCAAATACGAGACTTTGAGTCAAATCGGTGAACAAAAATTTGACAGCTAATGCCCCTTTAAAGTAATTCAAAGTGCGTCGATGACAGTTTTGCGGAGCTTTTAACAATTTTAAAATAAACAAAATAAAATGAAAAACGTGCAACGTTTTACATTAATTAGATAAAATTCCTATGGTAATAGGAGATATGTTTATCAGATTATTTGTTTATGTTTATAGTGCTAAATAAAGGCAACCGTAATATACCCTGTTCAATAGTCATAAATCGATAAAGCGAAAATAAATCCGGATTACAAACTAAAACCGAGGGAAACACATCAACTACAAGAGGAACACAACGGAACACTGAACTGCAACAAAAATAAACGCCAACATACATAGAAACGAACTAACTGATAAAAAAACTGCCATATTCCTGACTTGGACATTTTAAGAAAAAAGAAACTGTGTTTAACCTGGTGTTATGGCCAGCCAAACCACCCGCTTATATGGTAATGTAAAAAATACCGCTAAAATGACAACACTCAGGACAGAAAAAATACATAAATAAATAATAGAAAAGTACATGGATCTAATGTATAACATTATTTTTGTAAACGTGCATATATAAATGATAATGTGACAACTATATATGCACGTTTTGTGTCTCTAATAATTCTAGCAAATATTTCCCCGCTTGAACAGTGTAATAAGCACAATGTATATATTATTCTCTGACAGCACAGCATTTTGTAAATATTTCTATCTGATCTTGCATTTACGCCTTTAGCGCTTGCCGTTTCATGTGTGAATAACATCTCAGATGGATTATAAGACCAAAGTGCGAATTTATTGGAAATGATGGGGAGGGCAATTACAAATAAATCGCTATGAAATACCACTTGAGAACACTCCATTGCAAATAAACTGTAACATTTAACAGGTTTGAATAACGATGAATAAATAGATTATACTAATTAAGAAAGTAATATTTTGAATTTGATTAATTTAAAAACAAATCGAATAGTAACTTATATGAACTAAGAAATGAACAATGTTAAATTATCCATTGAAATGTGTTAAGAAAAAGACAGAAAAAGGCATTTCCATAATCTGGTGCGTTCAAAGCGCTTTTCACTAACCTCATCGGGATTGCTCGAGTTCAATTATTCGAAATCTAATCATATTTATACAAGGATTTATATAACATAAAGGTGTTTAACAAATATCGAAAACCATTTTAGGTCATTATAATGTTTTCCCGATTCTATGTGTAACAAACCTGTAACACATCCATCTCAGTTTTTGAATCATTCCAAATGATTTTTTCAGCTAGAGAAGTCGCTGGTTAAAACATTGTAAAAGCCACACTTTAATTGTTTGATATTTTCTCTTTAAGATTGACAAATTAAAATTTATTGTGAATCAAGTTTTGCTTTTCTCACATTATCCCACATTAAAAAAAAAAAAAAAAACAAAAAAAAAAAAAAAAACCTCTTTGAAAAAGTAAATTATGCTTAAGTATTTTATTAGAAGTCAAGATGTCAAATTGGATTCATGGTGACTAGAAATACAGCCGTCACATGATTGAAATTAGATAAATCATCATTGTACAATAGTAATATTAAATCATTTCCATACTTGAAAGATGTAATCAAAATATTGAAAAATTTCTCTTTTATTTGCAAACAATAGTACGTTTAATTGTGACGTTGTGGTCAGTGACTTTCTACTTGTTTACCAAATGTCGACTTGTTGAAATTTGTGTGCAATACATCATCTATCTTTTCTTCTTGAAGGTCAAATATTAATATTGATAGTTTTACCGAAATTCGTCATTAAATTTTGACATCCAAATTATACTTATTTTCATCAAAATTAAAACCGCAAAAAAAGAATGAAAAAAGATATTCTTTTATTTACGATCTTTAGCTGACGCATTTTCAAAATGTATTCTTTATATACGCCCCATTTGATATATGTATTATTTCATAGTCTTGTATGTAACTTATCAGAAGCGGGATATTTTTTTTTATTTAATGTATATTACACCCGATAGCATTTGGTGTGGCATACTTCATACTTTATACCTATGAACACCTGGTTCATTCAGCAGGAAAGTGACGCATGGATACCTGCATTGCGTAATGTTATGAGTTGGTAAGGTTGCCAGGAAGTCGTTAGAATAACCGAATATGTCACTTTCACGCGATCTCTGGAAAAAAATTAATCCATGCTTATTATCTAAATAGAAAAGAACCCAAATTAAATAAATGTATTACATATGCAAGTTGTTTCATCACAGACATGTATTCATCATTTTTACACTGAATGAAAGTTTTCTTTTGCAGTGCTTGCTTTTGGGTTTTGTGATATATAGATATCACGTGGTAATTTGTGTTTAGATGCATTCAAGATGGCTACATGTCGAAAATAGATAGTCGGATTTATAAATCTAATTTGATCACTTATTAAGAGAATAATGTATACATAATTCAATTGAATAAACATAATATCATTTATTTCAGTTTTTCGTGATATGTTTTTCAAATTCTGGTAAAAATAAATTTGTGTATCGACCACAAAAATGACTTTCATATGGACGACTAGAAGTATAACATAATTGTTCATGCTAGTTGTTGTGAAAAAAACTGTAATCAAAATCAATAGCAAGAGATATGTGGATTCCAGGTTTACAATCTTAAGGTAGATTGGGGGGGGCTATATATTAAAATCCATAGAACTTTTAATGATTTGTCAATTGTTGTTTATATCATTTTAAAAATCCAAGATGAAGGAAGACTCCTTGAGGCTGCTTTGATGTCGCCTTTCGAAATCCTGGATAAACTTTTAGAGTATGTTAATTAATATAACATGGTTAACTGATCGACCTCCTAAAATCATGGAGATAAAGAATAACAATACAGTTGTCGTTTGTTTGATATGATTGTTGTATTCATATACATGTATGCGCGAGTACAAATGTTATTAAGTTAAACTATCCTTTTCATATTTCAGTTGCAATAACATCGTGTGTTCTTGATACCCATACATTTAATGGTCGTGAGATAATAAATTTCAGTGATGTGAAACTGTCAAATGGAATCGAAAATGTGAAAAAATTCAAATCTTCAGGGACATTTATATGTGAAAAGCAAGGAATTTATTTAGTTGGGGTGTATATTATGTCGTATACCAAAGAAGCTCACTTTGAAATTATGAAAAATGGAATTATAGTAAGCCGTGTAAAAGTCAGACCAGACTTAGGTTCTACAGAGGATAACTATCACACCGGAACAGGAATCATAGCTGTTCAATTGAATGCAAATGATACATTAAATATCCAAGCAGGTTATCGAAAAATGGAAGTATATGGAGGTGGATATTCGTGCTTGACTGTTATTAAAGTGAAATAAATGTGTCTTCAATATCAGTTACGATCTAATTCTCATTATAATCACTTTTTATTTTAGTTATAGTTATACAGATCACTTTTTTTTTGTCATTGTAAAAATTGTGAATTATTCAATTATTCAATTGGGCCTGATTACAATTTAACATATAACATTCATGAGCCTAGCCTTTAATATTTTAGGTTTGAGTGTTCCAAATGAATAATTTAATTTTGGATGTAACGCGTTATCTGATTGGCTGACGTTGTTTTGTTTATCAGCTCATAGACATAATTTTGTCATGTGACCGTGACGTCATCAACGTTTTTTCATGGTTTACTCCGGTTTAAAATGGAATTTAGAATTAAATTATAAGAAATGACTGTAATATTTTTTTCTGTCTATTTGAAATAACATAAAAAAATGTGGTGCACACTTTAAAATAACCCGCTACGCAGTCATTCCTTAAAGGTAAATCGTCAGAGGCGGATTCAGGGGACCTGAATGATCCTTGCGGCATCTAGCATTATGTTGTTTTTTTTTTATTCTTGTACTTCGACTTATTATTTTTGAGTGATAACTTGATATCATCTGTTTCTGTCTTAGTGTATAGCAAATGTTACAAATGTGATCATTATAGCCATAGCTGGACTACATTCCAATACAGGATTATCAATTATTGCATGTGTTACATAAAATATTTATTTATTTATTCATGCAATTGCACAATCTCAATAAATTGAATCCAAATGATACACCATATACGACGGATAACATGTGATATCATCGGTAACTATAAAAAAAAACTTTGATCAAAGAGTTACAGTCTATCTTGTTAGATTTGCCCTATTGCTGACTGATTTTATATATTCGCTTCCATGGAAATTTCAAACTTTGCATTATCGATGTATACCGATTGTCCTTAACATACGGTTCTAAGTTTTATCTTTTCATAAATGACTGGTAAGATTCTTTTTAATTGTGATTGGGCAATTCTAAAACAAAGCAAATTATTGTCTGTCTTCACAGTTTACGTTATGTAGTTTCCCATTGAAACCTCAACGGAAATCACCTTAAACATTAAAAAAAAAAATGTATATCATAGTCTAACAGAACCATATATGGAAGTGTTTATTTTAAAATATCCTTCATAATAGGCTCTTGTTTTATATCAATCAATACTGAGACTGACTATCCCACAATTGATCAATCCAATCCGTCTGTCTGTCCATCAATCCGTCCATCCGTCCGTCTGTTCGTCTGTTCGTCTGTCCATCTGTCTGTCTGTCTGTCTGTCTGTCCGTCCTACCGTCCATCCGTCTGATTGTCCGTGTGTCTATTTGTCTGTCCGTCAGTCCGTCCGTCCGCCGTCCATCCGCATATCCGTCCGTCTGTCCGTCCGAAAGAAAAATCTTTCGTAAAAATTTCCATTGCTTCTATAAAAAGGAATGATTTACTATTTGGTCTGCAGCTCTATACTTATAACGTGTTGTTTTCAGATTTGAAAATGTTGAGTTGTTGCCAGTAAGCAAATTCACATCTGCCGGATAACCACGTAATATCTGCCGATTGTTCAATCTATTCGCAGGTCACAAATTCAAAAATATTTTTTTTCTACTAGGTTATAGAGATTTGATATGAACAAGACTGATTAGACTGCACGTTAGAGTAGCATAGATACCCGATTGTCACAGTGAAAGAAGAGAGAACAACGTATGGTCTTTTCCTATTTTTGCTTAAGGATGTTCTTAAGTGAAATTAAAAAAATCTAGAATTTCAAATTAATACTATAAGTTGGAAGAGGATTAGATGGAGAACAAAATCTGCTTAAAATACTGATAGGTTATGGAGCTCCTTTTCGATATATTTGATTTGAAAAAATGGCCAGAAAAGGCTGACACGGACTTTTACCTTAAATTTGCATTAGTATTATTTGGGTCTAAAATGGAAAGAAAAGAAGTCTAGAATCTGCTTCAATTTTGGTAAATGATCTTTTGTGAGCCATTGAAGTCTTACATGATAACACAAATTGGTGTTATAGGGCAAAATATTTTACCCTGTATTGAAGGTAAAAAACCTCTGACACATATTCCTTAACTTCACCTAGGTACATCCCTAAATTGACATGATATTTTTTTATCAAATTTTTTTATGAACCAGTTCATATATTTATTTATTTTTTTATTCATATTATTCCTTCGTTTCAAGTACTTAAATATTTTCAAGATTTAACTATCATAAGTGGTGAAATGTATTGCGCGAGATTAGGTGGTGGAATATGTCTCTCTAATAATGATTTAAGATAATATACATGTATTGGACAGCTTTACCCTTCTGTTTTCATTATCTGCAAACATAATATGTTCTTTCTATGTGTCGTCATCAGACATTGTGGCTTTTTTACGTGACGTCACACTAGCAAATTCAGAGGAAAGCTTACAAAAAGTAAAATAACAAAAATACCGAGCTCCGAGGAAAATTCAAAACGGAAAGTCCGTATAAAAATTGCAAAATCAAAAGCTCAAACACATCAAACGAATGGATAATAACTGTCATCTTCCTGAATTGGTACAGACATTTTCTGATGTAGAAAATTGTGGATTAAACCTGGTTTTATAGCTAGCTACACCTCTCACTTGTATGACAGTCGCATTAAATTCCATTATATTGACAACGATGTGTGAACAAAACAAACAGACATAAAAGGTAAAAATGTGGAAAAATTGGGGTACAGCAGTCAACATTGTGTTATGATCTTAATCACTATAAAAACAAACAAATATGTAACAAAGAAACACAAAAAGGCATATAGACAAAGCACTTTAGCAAAAATGAAAGACAACAATACAAAAAGTAACCATAGCACAATAACACAATGATGGGAGGTATAAGTACAGAGCCACGTCATATGTAACAAAGAAACACAAAAAGGCATACAGACAAAGCACATTAGCAAAAATGAAAGACAAGAATACAAATATTAACCATAGCACAATAACACAATGACGGGATGTATAAGTGTAGAGCCACGTCATATGTTACAAAGAAACACAAAAAGGCATATAGACAAAGCACATTTTATAAAATGAAAGACAAGATTACAAAAATATTACCATAGCACAATGAAACAACGAATGGATGTATAAGTACAGAGCCACGTCAAATGGATATAGCCAAAAACAGACTAAACAGTAAAAATAATATTCATAAAGACAAATAAAAGAATACTATAACACGTTATTAAGATGATAATCAACGTCAGTACCCAGAATCTATACTTCAAGACCATAGCCTATTATTTGTGAATATTTATCAACAAGGTCTTGGTACCTTCCGATGAACTTTTTTAGAAAAAGGACGACACGTTCTTTGACATACCCCTGATTCATAAATTTTCTTCTCAGACACTGGTGACGTTTTACAAAGTCTGAGTAGCAGTTGCAAGCTCTTGAATACCGAATAAGTTGCGAAATGTATATCCCATATGCAGGTAAGGTTGGTATATTGGTACTAAGGTGGTGGAAATTGATAGTTTCAAAATTAAAATCGTCTCGTTTGTCATAGATTCTGGTACTGAGATGTGAAATTAAAAGATCTGGCTTCTTTGATCTTCTTGTTTTTGACAAGTGTCTGAAGGAACTTCGACTCATATGAAAATAAGAAGAGGTCGGCAAGGAGAGGCGCACAGTTCGTTCTTATAGGAATGTCGACAATTTATTGAAACAGTATACCTCCAAATTCAACAAATATGTTGTTAATAAGATCTACCAGCATACTGATCACTTATTCCTCTGTGTAGTATGTTTTACCTTTTTGTTCACTATTAACATAATATGCCGTATGGTATCCAAAAATAATTAATTTAATGCGTATTCTATCATTTTTATGTTGAAAGGCATTGTGGAATATTTCTTTTAGACAAAGATGGTGGTATACAGGGTTAAAAAATCAACAGATTTATAGAACTAATTTCAGAAAAAGATCGAGATTTAAAATTATTCAAAGTTCTTTTGAGCTTTTTAGAATCCACATATGGTTAATACCACTACGTGAGTAAACAGTTTCACTGCGGACAGAATTTTGTCAATTTAATGGACAATTCTTTAGTCGAACATGCAGATGAGCCAGCAATGTACCGTTGTTTGTACGGAATTTTGTGAAGCTTATGTATCCAAAACAAGGTAAGTCCTCCGATTTGATGTTCAATGTAATGTTCATTGATGCCATGAAGGACTTATGATTCACTAAAATCTCATCCTTGTCAAATGATATGTTTTTGTATGTGGGATTACATGAGTGCTCATTTATTCCCATTATTTTACAAGACTCTCGTTGTACTACGATTTACGTATGAAGACACTATTAGTTGAAGCTTTGTCCGCAGGTACAACAACATACGTATCGTGAATTTGACGTCAATATTGATTTTTAATCACAGATGAATTGATATAAAAAAATAGAATAACGAAAATGACGAACTCCAAGGAAAATTCAAAACGGAAAGTATTTTATCAAATGGCAAAATCAAAAACTCAAACACATAAAACGACTCGGAACATGCATTTCCTTAAGTGGAAAACGACTGATATACTGATTATAGACCATTATCAATCGGTCGAGAAATTTGCTAAACATTTCAGAAACACATTAATAGATCGAACATACTGTTTACTGGTTAAACAGGTGTTCTTATGTGTAATTATTAGTTCCCTTTTACCACAGTTTGCATAGAAAGCATTATGTAAACACAAGCAAAAAATTATCCTAAACATTTATGTTTATGAAGACTTACTGGTATCATAATCATGATAATTATCATATCGATATAACAAATATTAATATTACATGTTAATTTAAGATATGAGTATAATACTGGATCTTCTCAAGACAATTTTTTTTATAAATATTTATTTTTATACAGACTAAGCTGGTATCAGTATCAAAACCGATTCTTCTCCAGAGACAGTTTGATTTCGACAAATTTTCAAGATGATACGAGGATGTGCAATCGTTCTTTTTATTCTCTTTCTGATTGAAAACGTGTGTTCGAATACTTGTGGACATGACAACTGTGAAACAACCATCGACATCCCTTTAAAATCGAAACTAAATGAACCCCTGGAAGCGGATTTAGATATTTCAAGTATTACGACACGACTTAAGGAAATAATTAGAAAAGAAGTGAAAAAAGCAGTGAATGACCTCGTGGAAAATATTGTGGATAAGGCAGTACAAACTGGTATGGAAAGATTACAGACGTCTATTAATGTTGGCATTTCTTCTTTTCGACAGAATATCGAAGGTAAGAGAAAATGAAAATAAACTGACTTTAAGATTTGAATAGTTCTACATTTTTAATCATGCATACAGATTACACATATTTCAATGAATTGGCTATTTAGGTATTATTTAATGTCTTAATGTCTTTTTCCATGGTGATTTGAAATGTTTGCTCTATTTATGTACAACATGATCAATGTGGAAAAGAAGGAGCTGAGATCTCATATACCTACACCAAGCAATAGTGACATGTGCCTTACCCACGCCGAAAACCTCGCCAGAGTTCTTGTTTTGTTATATATTAATATTTTTGTCATTTAAGTATTTTTTGTATCAATGGCTGGTCCATGACAATGAATGTTAGACACAAGCTTACCACATTTTTCTCTAGAGTGGTTGTGATTTGGAGTTAGTATGGTATATTGATTTGTTTACAAACGTGTCCTTTGCGGGAGAGTGTATGTTAACTTCTTGATCTTTTTTTATATATCAAGTGTGACATTGGGTTGTAGTCACATTTGCTTATAACCCAGATGATCCCTGTTTCTAATTCTTATTCACTAACAGACTAATAAAAGGAACTTTAAAAAAATCAGCATAAATCTGTTATTGATGAAAAGATGAAAAAATGTTGATTTTTACACTATCAATCCGATCAACATGTGTTTTTATGTTGCTAAGTCTTTAGTTTTCTGTTTTTGGGGACTGTTTGTTTTTCTCCTCGTCCGTTTTTCTAGGTGTTGATCTTTCTGTTGTCAGTCTTTGTTTAGCTTGTGGTTTTTGATTGTTTTATAATAACAAAAAGTCAAATTTGTTATCTTCTCCCCCTTATTGTTCTTATCTACGATTATTTTATTCACCAAATTAATCTAATTCAACTTATTTCAGCTGGACTAGAAGTGAAAATGAAGAAAGATTATGAATTTCTGATGAAAAAAGAGAACATTTCCGCCACAGAGATCCATGATTCTTTGACCATAATTGGTAAAAAGCTCGATGAAGAGATAGAGCATCTGAAAGGAAAACAACATTTTACGGAATCAAAACTGTCTGTCGTTGAATCCGAGGTCAAAAGAACCACTGAAAATGGTTAGTATGTTTAAATTCATGACCATCATCAATGATGGTAATTATAAAATCGTAAGTGAAGTTACAGAAATGACGTAATGCATTTGATGATTACATATTTTTGTTTTTCTTTCCATAAATTGATTATTCTTTTTTTTTAAGTTTTATTACACCTACTTCTTTGAAGATGTAACTCAAGGAGGTCTAGTAAGCTTTTGAAAAGCTAATACTGTTTTTTTAGAGCGTTTACTAGTACATTGTTAAAGATATGACTCTATAAAGGCAAAAGCAATTGTATTAAAGGTGCACCACATAATACTATTTTGCATGACTTCTAATTTTAATCGTTGGTGTGAAATCGATAAAAATGTCATACCGTAACATGCGTAACCCAGTTATAACATAAAAGGTAATAGATAAAATCGGTTTCGGAAATATCATATTCATTATTAAATTGAATTCTATTTGTTTTGTATATAATTTATACGAAATTAAAGCAAAAACATTCAAATGTGACAAGAAGCTAAAGATGTTTAGGCACTTACTTGAATTTCGAATAAGATTTTAAAAATCACAACATACAATTCTTATAAATATAGATGTTCGTAATAAAATATATATACAAATTTTGCTATCAACAATTTGAATCTAAAACTTATGTTTCAACACAAAAATTCGGTGGAAATGCCTAGTGTAATCGAAATATTATAATTTCATATGAAATCATTCGTACATATTCATATGTAGCCTTAACACGGTAGGTATAGTGTCCGGCTAGGATCGTGGTTTTCGAATGATTTGATTTTTTTTTTTTCGAGTGTGACCACGTTTTTTCGAGTAAATAAGATAAAAAAATGTAAACAAACAGTGAATTAGAATTTTTCATAAAAAGATATGATCAATCCTACATTTTTTGTTTTAAAACGTTTAATTTGGTCTACAATATTTATTTCAAGATATAGATTAAAGCCTTTTTATACACAAACCAATGCAAATGTCAACGGAAATGCGTACATGGAATCTATATTTACTTAGGTATACTTTACAAAAATTCTTTTTTTTTGCATTGAAAAAGATATTTTGAAGAGTAAATTCATTTTTATATGTCCGTGTTTTTTCGAGAGCAGTCCATGTTTTCAAAGTGCGTCCATGTTTAAAAAAAACAAAATTCCTATGACTTAAAATGTAGTATGTCAGTGCATTTACGTTTAAAACCAATGAAAAGGTTTTAATAAAGTACTTTCAAAGCACGAAACAATGCATTAAACCAGTTCGATAATGCTATATAAGCACATACATTACATAAACTGGTTTCGTTCATTTGCATTCAGAAATTTTTACGTTATTGTACCGATATGGATCTCATAAAGTAAATAATTCGAGGTGTAAACAATCTTTATGTGAGCTCAGACATGCTGGATTGGGACGTACGTACTCATAGTGTGTAAAGAATGTAAATGTGTGTTTTTTTTTTCTAAAGCAATTCATTATTTGTTGAGATTCGATATGTCGTTTGCATTTTGGACGAGCCTGCTACATTTAAGTTGCGAAATCGAGACATAGCGATCCTAGACTTCGTCGGCAGCGTCAACATTTAGGTTCAGTATGTGTTTAAACTTTTTTTTAATATATCAATGACTTTGTCAAACCTTTATAAAATTTTATGGAAGTTGAACAGAAGCTTTTCTGATCAAAAGAGTATCCGCAGCATAATGATAAAAATGTATTTTTAATTTCACCTTATGTAACTGATGAAAGGAATTTCTTTTTGCAATTCGATACAAGTCGATACAAGCTGGGGTTAACGTTTGTTACAAATCCAATTGTTTTGTCAGACCTTCAATTATTGAAATTTAGACTGAACCTTTTTTTATGATAAATGTAAAAGGTTATTTTTCAATTTTTAGTTTATACTGACAGACGAACTTATCTTTTCGCAATTAACTGACGGTCTGTGACTAATTTTTTTCACATGATATATTTGTAAACATTGATAGATTGTCATGAAACTTGGACGGAAGCTAATATTCCAGATCAAGAAAAATATCTAAAGGCAATGTTTGAATTTTTAATCCTGTAATGGACTTATAAATGGATTCACTTTTTTGCGGTAAGCAATCCCATGCGAGAATTAGAGTTCCACGGAACCCTTAATAAATTTTCTAATTTAGCTGAACATCTACGAAAATTATTCAATGTATGTCCATTACCGAAATTTGCAAATAAAACGTGGTTTGTGATGATTGATTGCTTTACCCTACGGCTCCTTTTAAACATATTTTACAGTAACTGGTTTGAACATTTTTTTCTAAAACCAATGACCATTAGATTCCAAATCAACACAATGAATAAATGAATCATAAAACAAATAAACAAATCAGACTTTACATGATGCTGCTATAAGTGAGATTTTAATGACAGAAATGGTATCTCATTCTCGATAACTTGTTAACATCCAGGAGATTTGCCCCCTCGAACCCACTACCAAGCAGTGCTTTTAACTGGACCTGCTGGGGCCCTCAGAACCCTCGCTGGGGTTCGGACGTACACTTAAACTTTGCCTTGCTACACAACTGTTAAGTACTCGTGCAACATATTTTTGAAGGGTTCGTATGTTGCATGTTGCAAGACACAATTTCTGTCCATATCCAATATACCCTCATTTTCTGTGGCAGTCTAAATTTTCCAACCTCTATTACGAACGACCTCAGTTACAGGACCTACTTATTGCATTTAATGTCAATTTGTCCTCTTCTTGATCATGCATGATTACATCTACTAAGCAACCAATAATCAATCATTTAGAATTGTCCGTTAATAAATTTTGAAATTATTAGGCAAAGATGAACTAAGTTGGGTTTGGCTATTTTTTTTTTTTAGGTTCTTTTGGTCATATAAGATATTTATGAATGTTATCTTAGTTTTTTTTATTAGACATACCTTTCAATTCAAATGTTATTGTAATTTTTATCTATTAATTTTGGGGGGATGAGGATGCCTCTTTCAGTGAAATAATTCGGTTTATATTGAATTTTTCTGTATTTTTACTCTATTTCATTAGTTTTCTTGCTCCTATGTTTTTTCGTCACTGTAATATATATATATATCAATTATAAATTATTATTGACTGATGAAACAAAGGTAGTATAAAATGAAATTTAAAAGATTATCAGTCCCTGTATACTCGGTTCTTATGACCGTTTTAAAAATGACCATCGATTTCAAATGTATCGTTATACTGCAGGGTTATTGTAAAATGCATTCAGAGCAGAAAGTTATCATTAAATTGAAAATGGTTGAATTTGAATTACATAGCAATATGTTTTTTTTGTGATTTAATAAATATATATAATATTATCCTTTGCTAAATTACAGTTACAAACTAGAAAAAGTCAGTTTTTAAGCCAAATAATGTCGTCTTTCTAATTCACGTTTTCTTAAAAAAAAAACGGATAATTTGTTGAAAAAACCTGGACGTTTTAAATGTTCCTCGAAAAAACACGGACAATATAAAACACTAAATTCTAAGTGAACTACAAGGAAATTGTGCGTCGTTTGTGATCAAAACATGTATAGCATTCATAATAAAATGAGCACTCACGAATTAAACTATTATATTTGCGATATTGAAGTAACTAGATCTGATCGCATACATATCTCTCGAAATAAACATGATCTACACTTTGAAAATGTGGACCGATTCACTCAATGAAAACACGATCTCAGCCGGAGTCTATACCTATCGTGATATATTGCATAATGAAGATATTGTTTTCAAAAAGAAGATGGCTGAAATATTCATCAATCAATTTAAGTTATACATGTATACCATGAAGTGATAAAAAAGTAAAATAACATACTAGTAACTCGGAGGAAATTCTAAACGGAATGTCCATAAGGAAATGGCAAATTCAAAAGCTCAAACACATCAAACGAATGAATAACAACTGTCATATTCCAGACTTGGTAAATGCATTTTCGTATGTAGAAAATGGTGGATTATAGCTAGGTTCATATATTCATAAATCATTCGAGAGATAAATTAAACATGTTATAATCAGTTGCGGATCCAAGATTTTGAAAAGGAGACACCAAAGCAACATCAGGAGTTGGACTGATTAACTTTAAATGTAGCTCCCTGCCATCTCTAGATCTGATTATGATAATACACTAAGAGGTGATTCATATGTAATGCGTATATTCAGGATAACTGACGAAATCGGATATTTATGTATTCAAATTGCCATTTTTGTCAAGCTTTCTTTTTTCATCCTTACGTAATTTAATGTTATGAATGCAGAATAGAAACGGAAAAATACTTTTAAGATTGTGAACCTGGAATCCACATATATCTAGTAATTGATGTGGATTAAGGTTTTATGCAAACAAAAAGCATAAACAACAATGTTATATTTCTAGTCGACAATATCAAAGTCTTTTTTGTGGTCGATACACAGATGTATTTACCAGAATTTGGTGAAAACGTCACAAAAAAATGAAGAAAATTGATATTATGTATATTCCATTGAATTATGCATACACTAGTTAATATTAACGTTTATTCTCCTGGATTAGTGATCAAAATAGATTTATAAATCCGATTTTCTAATTCTGTAGCGATTTAAACCTTTCCGAACCCATTGTATAAAAAAAAAGAAAATAATCAGCGTGTGGTTGTCGATGATCTCAGAAGATGATTGGATGAGTTTACGGGTCATAACCTTTATCAGCTCACTGAATGAATCAAAATGCTATAACAGGTGATAATAAAATGGACAACCTTGTGGAATGTGGAAGGCACTCGAAGTTATTTTCGTTTATCAAAATTGAAAATTAATTTGATAATCATAAGAGAAACATATTCTTACATAGTTACTCGTGGATTATCGGATTTATCAATCTCGATAGTTAAATTATTAATTTTAAAGTCCTCGCCAAGGCTCGCTTGAAAATTTGATAATTCAACTATCTCGATTGGATTAATCTGATAATCCACTGGTACCAATGTAAGAATCTATATCTATCAATTTTCGAAATTTCGCCATCTTGAAAGCATCTCGGTACATATTACATCGTGATATCTATATATCCCAAACCAAAAAGCAAGTTTTATTCAATGTAAAAATGATGAATATATGTATGTGTTGTATGTGTTAAATTTGGGGGAAAATAGTATAAACTCGAAGTCAAAATTGTTTGAAATTTAATGACGAATTCAGTCAAAATATCAATTTAATATATCCACTCTGTGCTAGAGCTGAGCAGAAAGTTGATGAACCAGGGGTATGTCAAAGAACGTCTCGTCCTTTTTCTAAAAAAATCATCGGAAGGTACCAAGACCTTGTTGATAAATATTCCGTATCAACTTCACAAATAATACACGATGTTCTTGAAGTATAGATTCTGGGTACTGACGTTGTTTATCATCTTAATAACGTGTTATATTATTCTTTCATTTGTCTTTATGAATATTACTTTTACTGTTTAGTCTGTTTTGGTGGTATCTATTTGACGAGGCTCTGTACTTATACATCCCGTCATTGTGTTATTGTTCTATGATAATGTTTGTATTCTTGACTTTCATTTTTAGCCAATATGCTTTGTCTATATGTCTTTTTGTGTTTCTTTGTTACATATGACGTGGCTCTGTACATATACATCCCGTCATTGTATTATTATTCTATGATAATTTCTGTATTCTTGTCTTTCATTTTTGCTAATAGGCTTTGTCTATATACCTTTTTTGTGTTTCTTTCTTACATATAACGTGGCTCTGTACTTATACATCCCGTCATTGTATTATTGTGCCATAATAAATGTTTATTAATATATTTGTTTGTTTTTATAGGGATTAGGATGATAACACAATGTTGACTGCTGTGCCCTATTTTTGACATTTTTACCTATTATGTCTGTTTGTTTTGTTCACACATCGTTGTCAATATAATGAAATTTTATGCCTGTACCAAGTCGGGAATATAAAAAGTTGTTGTCCATTCGTTTGATGTGTTTGAGCTTTTGATGTTGCCATTTGATAAGGGACTTTCCGTTTTTGAATTTTCCTCTGAGTTCAGTATTTTTGTGATTTTACTTTTTGTTTGATATGCCTGTTGTATTCATATACATGTATGTGCAAGTACATTGTAATTAGTTAAAACATCTTTTTTTTTCTTTTTAGTTGCAATCACATCGTGTGCTCGTCACACTTATACATATGATGGTAATGAGATAATAAAATTCAGTGCTGTGAAACTGTCAAATGGAATTGAAAATGTGAAAAAATTCATATCTTCAGGGACATTCACGTGTGAAAAGCAAGGAATCTATTTAGTTGGGGTGTATATTTTGTCGTATACCCGACATGCTAGCTTTGTTATAATGAAAAACGGAATTATTGTAAGCATTGTATATGTCAGACCAGCCTTAAGATCTACCAATAGTAATTATCACACAGGAACAGGAATCATAGCGGTTCAATTGAATGCAAATGATACATTAAATATCAAATCAGGTTATTATAAAATGCAAGTGTATGGACGTAAATTTTCATGCTTGACTGTTATTAAAGTGAAATAAATGTGTCATTCATTGATATCAAGCTCTGTGCTTATACATCCCGTTATTGTGCTATTGTAAAACTTGTTTATTTGTTGCTTGTCATTCATTTTTGCTTTGTGCTTTGTCTATATGCCTTTTTATGTTTCTTCGTTACATATATGACGTGGCTCTGTACTTATACATCCCGTCATTGTACTATGGCAAATTTGTGTATTCTTGTCTTTAATTAATATGCTTGGTCTATATGCCATTTTGTGCTTCTTTGTTGCATATTTGTTTGTTTTTTTAGTGATTAAGATTATAACACAATGTTGACTGCTATATATTTGACATTTTTAGCTATTATGTCTGTTTGTTTTGTTCACGCATCGTTGTCATAATAATGGAATTTGATGCGACTGTCATACAAGTGAGAGGTTTAGCTAGCTATAAAACCAAGTTCAATCCACTATTTTCTACATAAGAAAATGCCTGTACCAAGTCAGGAATATGACAGTTGTTATACATTCGTTTGATGTGTTTGAGATTGTGGTTTTGCCATTTGATTAGGGACTATCCGTTTCGAATTGTCCTCGGAGTTCAGTATTTTTGTGATTTTACCTTTTACGACCTTATTCTAATCATTTTTTGTTCCACATTTTGTTTCAATTATAGATTTATATGATCATTTCTTTTGTTTTTGTAAAAATAATGAATTATTCAAAGAGGCTGGATTTCAAATATTTATGTCTGAGTGTTCCTGATGAAGGTAAATCCAGAAAAGCAACTTTAATCAAATTTAAAAGGAATGTTTATTATCAACACTAACAATTACTTATTGTTTTTTTACCTGTGGTTGGTTTATTACAGTAAAAACAACCATTGTATTTTGTTGTTGTTGACATTTGATAAATAAAACATGATTTACGAATTGTATTCATTTGGGACCCCTTTACATGATCGGTAAATACCAGAAAATTGCACATATTAAAGTCGTTGATCTTTATTTTAATTTTGATCTTTCTATGAGGTACACATTTTTTGTGTTTTTTGTCGATTTGATGAGTCAATACTTTTACAACTAATCTTTTTCATACAGTTCTTATGGTGTTGTGTAACATGTGTTAGGTGAGTTTTGAGCGCTCGCGAATATGTTAGGTATGTGCCTGTCCCAAGTCAGGAATCTGTTATTCAGCGGTTTTCGTTGATTGTTGTTTATGAAAATTGCTCGTCATTTATTTTTGCGTACATTAATCAGAGAGTAAGTTTTCTAGTTTGAATTCAAAATGGGTAGTTCATTCCGATGAAATCATGAAACTAAGCGTTGCATCACCTTCACCAACAAAACTCATAGTGTAAAGTGCTGTGACCACTGCATATAATGTTGTTACCATTGCATGAAATGTTCCAAGAACTGCATATGATGTGGTCACGACTGCATATAATGTGGTCACCTACGCTATTTCACAGAGAAATAAATTGCAGTTCTTGTCTCATCTGACACCGACATTTGAATAGTTATAATCACGATTATCAGGAACCTTGTCATATATTTCATTTTATCTATCGACCTTATGATATATGACGACGCATGTAAAAGGTGACCTATTCCAGAGGATCATCCCTATCACTCTTCACATAGTAAGTGCACGCTCCACCCCTCCCCACCCCGAGGGCAGGTTCGTTTGACTCTAATCTTCAATACACTATGATTGTCTCTCAACCTAGGAGACACTCAACATCAACATATCCTAGCAATGTTCCAACCTGTCATAAGGGTCTCGATGGGGTTTGAAAAAGAATAGAATATTGTACCAATACTATCGAAAAAAGACCGAAAATGAGAAATAGAGAATAGTGGTATGTTGAAATGTAAAGAATAGAGACAAATGGGGAATAATATAAAGAATAAAGAAAAATAACATAAAAAATTTAAGAATAAAGAAATAATGGATCCCCCACCAAGATCTTCTGTTATATTTCGGCAATTTTATAATCATAAGAGTACAATCATATCGTAACTGTGACCACTATCAAACTGAATATACAAAATATACACTAAAAGCTTTATATTGTTATAGATTGTAACAGGTCATTGGTGGGATATAAATGCAAAAAAAAAAAAAAAAAATAACCCGTCAGTGAGAAAAAAATTAATCGTGGATGTTGTGTCATTTACTATTGGCAATTTTAAAGTGTAACTTGAAAAGCGAGATAGTAATATAGGTTATGACAGTCATAAAATTTATAGAGGCTTGCCAAAAAAAAAAAACAAACAAAAAAACTTTAAATGTATTTGGTTATTATCTTGAAGTCCTTTTGGTCATATAGCTCTTCAACTGTTTTAGTTGTTTTACATCTTTGGCTTTCATATATGCGATATTGAACGTTCCTGATGAAAGTAAATCCCAAATTGCGTTCCGGAAGCTTATATTGATAAAGTGTTGTTTAATGTTTTTTTTTTAGATACAAGCATTCATTACAATAGTATTTTGATAATAGCAACAGTTGATAAACTATGGGGTTCAACTCAGTTACAATGTCCTTTTAAGATGTCAGACCGCCAGTTAAAAATCCCTATTTATTCAACCAAATTTTGCAATTTTCACAGCTCTCTTAATATTTTACCTTAAGTTTAACTTCATAGAAACCTGGTATATCCTGAATCGTATATGTATCACCTTTCTACATGCCAATTTGCAATCTATGTTTAAAGTCTTATAAGAAAGAACTGACCTTCGGAACACACGTACTACTAAAAATAACCCCTGGTTTTCTGGAAATCTTAAATTAGTATACTATGAAGCGCATTAATCCTCATTTTTAATGCAAACTCATAGACAAGTAAATTTCGGCTATAAATTGTCTATATATATTTCTCTTTCACCAAAAGTTTCATTTCTGCAAATTTGTTGGTTAGTTTAAGTAAACAGTGACATCAAAAGCACTATTTGTTGTCCGAGTAGGGCTACTTTTACATACGTTTTAAATTTGAGGGAGTGAATTGGTGGTCTGACACCTTAATGCACATGCCCAATTACCAGCACACCAGAATATTGCAACGAGTTAACAAGTGATTACTATACTTTACAAACGCTACATTTAAAGCAACTACATCACATTTCAAGTTACAAAATAAAGAATAGAATTGTTAAACTAGAGTTCAGCATTAGTGAATGTGTGTGCCACCTTTAGGTTATAGTTAACGCTAAGCGAAACAAATTTGAGTTTCGACATTGCATTAAATCTGGGCGCACAATTATATTACCGGCTTGATACTGACTTCATCAGCTCACATATCAGGTCGCCCTAGCGGGCTCGCTTGATATTCTTGCTGAAAAAGTCAGTATCAAAAACAAAAATGACATTATTCAATATTTATCAACGAACGGAAAAACATATCTCTATTCAAAACATAGGTAAATGTATTCATATATATATAATTATACGCCATATACTTTATGACAGTGTACTATTTATAGTACGGTGACAAATTAGGTAAATTTGAAAGTTAATTGGACCGAAATCCTCACGGCTAATTTTGGTTTTATTTTGAAAACAAATATAAACCTTTTGATTAAGGCATGTCGTAGAGTGCCAAAGTGGTGCAGATTTTGAAAACTGTGTTCAAAGGTCAAAAGGGGGGATTTTAGAATCGCAATTTTTTGACATTTTGGACAATTTCTCGGTAATCCATCATGATAACTAAGAAATTTTTTTTATGGAATCATGCTCTAGGAATGCTCCACGCATTCAGCTAGTCATATTTATGCCTGATTGATAGAGATTTATGATTTATACCCCCGCTTCCAACATGTAAGAAAATGAAAAAAAAAATGTCTTTATTTACGAAAATTATCGACAAAAAATATTGATATTTAATAATATATGACAACATAAAAATAAAGATATTGTTGGGAAAATTTTGTTAAAATGCTATAAAGAACAAAGGAGAAATAAGAACTGTAAAATAAACACCCGGTCAATGATTTAATGAAAAAATTATGAAATTCATTACTGATTATTTAAACCCAAAAGAATGTTGGAACAAACTATTCTTGATGCATAAATGTCAGCATGAACACTATAGTATATGAAGTTTATTTTATGTAATAGGTCAATCAGTACAAGAGCAATAGCATATTGAGAACATGTGTCACAGAGATAATACGCTACAAAGGAAGCTGTCTAGGTATATAACACACTAACACTAGATATCAATATGCAAGCCCATTTAAAAAGGTAACGGGAAAATAATGTGGATATCATGGTATGTAATACTTCCTATACAAATATTCGATACAAAAATATCTCCAGTTGGTTTGAAAGCGCAACCAACCGCGTCAAGGTTCGAGACCACTGACAGGTTTGTTTGTTGGTTTTAGAGAGAGAGAGAGAGAGAGAGAGAGAGAGAGAGAGAGAGAGAGAGAGAGAGAGAGAGAGAGAGAGACGTAGCATACGCAAGATTTGCTACAAATAGTTTTGCCTTTACATGTACAAACAACGTCCTATAAAAGTAAGAGGAAATTGGATTCAAAGTACCAGTATACTGAAACTATATCCAAAGGTGTCCTAGGTGGTGGTTTGGCGATATAAGCATTCAGTCGGACGTACACTTTGAGTGAAACTCGAAAAATGTGCTGTCTGAATTATGCATCAGAAGGTGGTAGTCTCATTAAGTAAGCACCCTTAGACAGCGCCGACTTCACTTTAGAGTTTATTAAGATCACCATGTACTGATTTTGCATTGCTTCTGGGGTCATATTGATCCGCGATGAATTGACTTTTCACTGCAACAGATGTGTCAATATTAGAACCAGCTACATTGACAAACTTTGATACATGCATGTGTTTTATTGCGACGCCTTGTAGTTGTCTTTTTGAAAATTCAAATTAAAGAAGACATTTAAGAGTGTGAGTAGCTGGTAATGTGCCAGACATCAGTGGTCCAATAACTGAAATAAAGTGCATATGTCGTGAACAGGTAAAACCGTCTTGCGTTGAAGAAACGCTTCCTGTCTGAAACCACAATTCATCATGGTTGACATCTGAGGAAAAGATATTATTAGAAATAATATCTTAAGTGTCTCATGATTTTAATATAATTCGACCACTGAAATAATGGTTTTACCATCTGTTAATTAGCAAACAGAGACGGCATAATAATCATTATATCTGCCTCTTCAGTCACTTACAGAACCAGTACAAAATTGCTTCACAGTCTATAGATTTTGTAAAGATCCCGCTAGGAATATTTCGTCATGGTCTTGCAAATCAAAATCATTGTAGTGCGGCCTGTCATATGGGTCTCGATGGGGTTTGCAAAATAATAGAATATTGGACCAATACTATAGAAAAAAACCGCAAATAAGAAATAGAGAATAGTGGTATGTTGAAATGTAAAGAATAGAGACAAATGGGCAATAATATAAAAATAAAGAAAAATGACATAAAAAATTGAAGAATAGAGAAATGATGGATCCCTACCAAAATCTTCTGTTATATTTGCGGCAACTTTATAATCACCAGAGTACAATCATATCGTAACTGTGTCTACTATTAAACTGAATATCATTTCAGTCACATACAAAACATACAGAAAAAGCTCGATATTGTTATTTGTAACAGAACATTGGTGAGATAAACATGCCAAAAAGATAACAACATGTCAGTGAGAAAAAAATTAATCGTGGATGTGGTGTCATTTACTATTGGCAATTTTAAAGTGGAACTTGAGAAGCGAGATAGTAATACAGGTTATGGCAGTCATAAAATGTATAAAGGCTTGTCAAAAAAAAACAAACTTAAATGTATTTGGCTATTATCTTGCAGTCCTTTTGGTCATATAGCTCTTCAACTTTTATAGTTGTTTTACATCTTTGGCATTCATATACTCGATATTGAACGTGTCAGATGAAAGTAAATCCCAGAAAGCATTTCGAAAGCTTATATTAATAAAGTATTGTTTAATGTTTTATAGATACAAGCATTCATTACAATAATATTTTATAATGGCAACAGTCGATAAACTATGGGGTTTAATTCAGATACAATGTCCATTCAATGCACATGCCCAATTACCAGCACACCAGAATATTGCAACGAGCTAACAAATGATCACTATATGTTTTCAAATGTTACATTTTGAGCAACTACATCACATTTCAAGATACAAAAGAAAGATAAGAATTTTTAGATAAGATGCTAGCATGAGTGATTGTGTGTGCTTGCCTTTAGTTTTATAATGTTGTCCATTGTAATATGATAGATGTTTTATCGGAATTTCTATCAGATGGATGGGGGAGGGGTATGTGCGAGTGTCATCACAAATTAACATAAAATTACACGTTAAAACCCAAGATGAGTATGCGAAAATTATATTCAATAAACAAAACATATACATATTGTGTATTACGCAAAGGATAAACAAGAAAATATAAACTTCAGAAGGAAACATTAGATTTTATGAATAATATTTACATGTGTTATTTTTATTTGAAGAGTCAGATAAAACACTTCTAATAGATAAAACACATTTTTAGATGTAAACAAATATGACGAAAATACTATCACGAACTAGAGATATAACAGTCAAAGGTCACTATATGATCGCTTTCATATTATCATATATAAGAAACGAAAGTAGATTGCAGTGAACATTCCCGTGGACAATAAAATGGCAGGTAAAACAATAATTATATAATTGCTTTTCATAAAATTTTAATAGTCATTGTATCCTTTGTTTAAAGAGCATTGTCAACACACATGAATTATATATTTGTGTTCGTTTATCAACAGCGCTTAGTAAAAAGATTGAGTTTGGTGCTAAGCATTTCTTTTAGTTGTTTCAATGTTGTATTAAATATTGATTCTGGCGCACAATTGCATTACCAGCTTGACACTGACTTCATCAGCTCGCATGTTAGGTCGCCCTAGCGGGCTCGCTTTATATTCTTGTTGATAAAGTCAGTATCAAAACAAAATGCCATTATTCTAAATGTATTAGAGAACGGAAAAACACAGATCTATTCAAAATCTGGATAAATGTACTAATACATATTATTAAACGATATTTATTTTATAACAGTGTACTATTTTAGCTGACTTTCTGGTAGTAAAATGTCAGATATCAGTTGTTTTGAATATACAAGGTATGAGACAACGTCAAATATTTCCTCACCGACATATAAAAAGATAATAAAGAAGGAATTCAAGTAGAAATAGTCTGATACAATATTTCCTCATATAATTTTTGAAAGAAGTCTTGATATTAAAAATTGGAAAGATAATTTTTTATCCGGAAAATGGCTCAAACGATCTTATATATAGCAAATCATAATGATGAATACTGTCAATTAAAGATAATTTATCAAATGATAAGTTTTCTTGCAATTATGACCCGTTGCAGTCTTGGAGAGGAACTTGCAGATTACAGTTTATATAATATAATGCGTTTGTTATCATTTGAAAATACAAAATCATGACCAATAAATGTTTTTACGACAAATTGTGCCTGTTCCAAGTCAAGAGACTGTAGTTCAGTGGTGTCGTTGGTTCACGTCTGTCATATTTGTTTTCGTAAATTGTTTTGTTATGAGTTAGGCCAAATAAATTGTTTCCATTTTTCATGTCGAAGCCTTTTATAGACGATCATACGATATTGGGTTTTCTCATCGTTGAAGGCCGTACGGTTGCCTGTAATTGCTTACATCCAGATTATTTGTAATTTGGTGGATAGTTGTCTCAATGGCAATTACATACAACATCTCCTTATTTGTACATGTATTCGATGATGTGCATCACATTATCGTTAAAAGGCGATAATTTATATACATTTGCGTTGCTTTCTATTCAACAATTATAATATCAGTAGTATTCTAAATACAAGTTATTGAAGTTCATGTTCGCATTTTTATTTGTTCCTCCATTTCGTACCCTAAAGTTTATCATTCTGAAAACAAAGTGGCATTCATAAGGCTCTGGATAGATGCATATAACTCATAATTAGCTTCTAGTAACAACGAGTACTCTCAGATCGGTACTTTTGTAATAAATCTTTTTTTTTTTTTTCGGTGCTTTTGTCGATTTTGAGTCAATACTTTTACAACTAATTTTTTCATACTGTTCTTATGGTGTGGTGTAACATGTGTTAGGGGAGTTTTGAGCGCTCGCGAATACTTTATAAATGTGCATGTCCCAAGTCAGAAATCTGTTATTTAGCGGTTTTCGTTGATTGCTGTTTGTGAAAATTGCTCGTTATTTATTTTGCGTACATTATTCAGAGAGTTAGTTTTCTAGAATGAATTCAGAAAGGGTAGTTCATTCCGATGAAATCGTGAAATTAATCGTTGCATCACCTTCACCATCAAAACTCACAGTATAGAGTGTTGTGATCACTGCATATAATGTAGTTACCATTGCATGAAATGTTCTAAGAACTGCATATGATGTGGTCACATACGCTATTTCACAGAGAAATAAATTGCAGTTCTTGTCTCATCTAACACCTACATTTGAATAATTATAATCACGATAATCAGGAACTTTGTCATATATTTCATCTTTAGTTATCGAACTTATGATATATGACGACGCATGAAAAAGGTGACCTATTTCAGAAGACCATCCCTACCACTCTTTACATAGTAAGTGCCCCTCCACCCCTCCTTGACCCCACCGAAGGCAGGTTCGTTTGTCTCTAATCTACAATATACTATGATTGTCTCTCAACTTAGGAGACACTCAAGATCAACACGCCCTTACAATGTTCCAGCCTGTCATAAGGGTCTCTATGGGATTTGCAAAAATAGAATATTGGACCAATACTATAGAAAAAGACCGAAAATGTTTTAGAGAATAGTGGTATGTTAAATGTAAAGAATAGAGACAAATGGGGACTACTATAAAGAATAAAGAAAAATTGCAAAAAATGAAGAATAAAGAAAAATGGATCCCCACCCAGACCCTCTGTTATATTTCGGTAACTTTATAATCGTTAGAGTACAATCATATCGTAACTGATTTGATTTCCACTTTTAAACTGAATATTATAACAGACACATACAAAATATACACCCTATTTGTGACAGATCATTGGTTAGATAAAATGTGCAGACAAAAACAAATCGTCAGAGATAAAAAATAATCGCCAGAGATAAAAAATAATCGTCAGAGAGAAAAGATAATCGTGAATGTGGTGGCAATCACTATAAGCAATTTTAAAGTGGAACTTGAGAAGCGAGTTTTATTTTACATCCTTGGATTTTATATATTCGATATTGAACGTTTCCGATGAAGGTAAATCCAGGAAGCTTACATCTAAAGTTGTGTTTATTTTTATTTTATATACAAGCATTCATTACAATAGTATATT
This sequence comes from Mytilus coruscus, assembly GCA_017311375.1. Classification (NCBI taxonomy): domain Eukaryota; kingdom Metazoa; phylum Mollusca; class Bivalvia; order Mytilida; family Mytilidae; genus Mytilus; species Mytilus coruscus. The sequence goes on along the minus strand of CM029597.1, from coordinate 65,586,737 downwards.
ATAATACTGAAACAGTTGATACACTATGGGATCAAACTCAGTTACAATGTTCGTTCAAATGCGCATGGTCCATTACCAGCATGCCAAAATATTGCAACGAGATGAAAAGTGATTATTACACTTCTAAAACGCTACATTTAAAACAACTACTTCACATTACAAGATACAACAGACTAAGTAGAATTTTAGATTAGATGGTAGCAAGAGTGATTGTTTGTCCCGCCTTTAGGTTTATAAAGTTGTCCATTGTAACATGATAGATGTTTTATCTGAATTGCTATCAGATGGGAGTGGGGTGTAGCGGGGGGTAGGGGTATGCGCGAATGTCATCACAAATTAACGAAAATTACACATTTAAACTCGAGATGATATTCAATAAACAAAAATATAACTCGATATTAAGCAAACAATAGACAGGAACAAATTATACATACGTCAGAAGGAAACATTATAAAGAAGAACATTTACAAGTGATTTTTTATTTGAAGAGTTCGATAAAACATTTCTAATAGATATAAAACCGAATTCAAATGTACACACACATGAAGAAAACACTATCACGAAATAGAGATATAACAGTCAAAGGTCAATATTTGATAGTTTAATACTATCATTCACTAGAAACGAAAGTAAATTGTAGTGAGCATCCCTGTGGACAATAAAATGTCAGGTAAAACAATAATTATATAACTGCTTTTTATATATTTTCAATAGTCATTGTATCCTATTTTCTAAAAGAACTGTGTCAACGCACATGAATTATGTATTTGTATTCGTTTATTAACAACGATAAGTGAAACAATAATGAGTTTAGTGCTAAACTAATCTTTTAGTGTATTAAATTATAACTATGGGCACATACTTGTATTACCGGCTGATTAAATGTAAGTGTAATTTTGTTTTATTTTAACGTGCCAAAAGCTAGGTTAAACAAAAGAGAGAAGGCCAGAGTGAGGAACTCCCATCCGAAGAGAACATAGGTTTCGTGACAGTGTGATGATACACCATCCTTCAAAACACATTCCTGAAAAATACCATAAAGTTCTTTCACTTCACTTCGAAATAAAAGAAAGATTGACAGGTAGAGTTCGATTTTCTGTTATTGTTCGAGTTGACGTTCATCTTCTATGTTTTTTCACTAGTTTGCCCTGTAAATTTCAACAATTGACTGAATCGCAATCTCAGCAAATATCATAAATATGAAAATTCCATCAAAGGATTATCACATATTATGTGTTTAATATCCTGAAATGAATGAAAATGCAAAGAAAAAATCAAATGTGAACGAAAGAAAAATATTAACGTTTAAATGCAAACATGGTAAAAAATTAATCGCGAATATAATTTTCAATTAAATTCAATATATAAAAAAAAATCTAGCAAAAGTACTGAACTTAAATGTAAATTCAAAAAGGGAGAAGAAACCTGAAAAAATAAAATATTCGACTATATCAACCACCGGACGAACACATCGCTATTCAAAATCTAGGTAAATGTACTCGTATATTTTATTATACGCCATATATTTTATTACAGTGTACTATTTTAGCGGACTTTCTGGTAGTAAAAATGTCAGATATCAGTTGTTTTGAATGTACGAAACATGAGTAACGTCAAATATTTCCTCACCGACATTCCAAAAAGATAAATTAAGAAGGAAACAAAGCAAAAATAGTTTTAAACAATATTTCCTCATAAAATTATTTCAAAGAAGAAGTCTCGAAATTACAAATTGAAAAGATAAGCATTTTTTGATTAGGAAAAAGTCTCCAACGACTTTATCATGTTTATATAGCCAATTAGAGTGATGAATACAGTCAGATGATATGCATCACACTATCATTAAAAGGCGACATTTTATATACACTTGCGTTCTATCGAACAAGAACAATACCAGTTATGTTCTGAGTACAAGTAATTGAAGTTCATGTTCTGATTTTACTTTGTTCCTTAAGGTGGTACCTAACACTACAGGGAGATAACTCTGTAAAAATCATCTAAACGTTTTAATCACGTTGTTTTGTTAAGGAAATATTAAGCTTCTCAATGATCAAAATAAGTGTTTGTCAAACTGCTATATAACCAACGAAATTTTTCTGATAAAGTGGTTGGTTCAAATTTTTTGAAATTTTTATATTTTTGTCAAAGGGTCAAAGTAAACACTTTGTCAAAATTTTATGAAAATTAAACGAGCCAAATTAATATTAGTCAAGGTGTTGGGTACCACCTTAAAATGACTTAATAATTCATTAATTTGCCAGTGCTAGTACCTCTTCTAGTCTCGAACACACGGACACACTGGATAGAGTATAGAAGCTTGAAACTTTAATAACATTTGTTACTTCGGATTGACATGCCTTAATTTGTTAAACAAAACGAGGGGCGAAAGATACGAAAGTGACATTTAAACTTAAGAAACGACCATTTAACTTCAAAAGGGGGAGGGGAGGGGGTGGTATCTATAATACATATCAATGAATTAAGTTTTATTTCAGAACCAGCGATTATTGATATGTATTATAGAACTTACACTTGCCATGGCATTGTTATTTGTTTTTGACTTATAAGGGAGCAACTATTTAACTTCAAGGGGGGAAGGGGGAGGGCGGTTATGTTTTTTTTTCCTAAAAAAAAATATTCTGATCCCCAACTTGATGAAAAAAATATTGTGGTGAAGCAGATGACAAAAAAATATTCTGAATCCAAATTTTCCCCATACCTTATAGTGTTAAATTTTAAAACAAATAATTTGATTGATAGCGTCGAAAAAGTAAAAACAAATGTTCGCGCTCCGACTTAGACAAAAACATTACCCCTCCCCCTCCTTGAAGTTGAATGGTTGCTCCCTTATAAGACGAAAACAAATTACAACGCCATGGCAAGTGTAAGTTTTATAATACATATCAATAAATTAAGTTTTATTTCAGAAACAGCGACACAGGATGCATCAATATATCTTTATCAATATATGTGTCAAAATATTGTTGGAACAGAAGGGCATGTAAAACTATCAGAATGATGAACTCTATTAGAGACAATTTATCGAGTCAAGATAATTTGACAAAATAACCAGTGGCAGCTTTGGCGAGGGACTGGAGATGCAAGGAAGTGATATAGATATTATGTATGTTAGCAATGTGCTGAGGTTTGTGAAAGCACAAACACTCATTTTAATCCTGCTAAAACGTATTTTACAATGGCGACAGGAGACACACACCCAGGCTTCACTCATTTACGTCTAGTACATAGCAATGATCATAGCGTCTTTAGATTATGCGAGATGAATGAAGGTTATTTGTACTTTTCAAACATAAGATTAAAAGAACGTATATTGCACAAGCGTACTCCGCTCATCCACGGTCCTTGCATGTCAGACAAAAATGGGAATATGATATTGCATACTGCTTACATAGTAAGTTGTGGACAACACAGGCAAAACAATGGATGACACGTTCACATAACGCATGGCCAGGGTACGATGTTAAACAATCTATTCTAAAACATGGCGTTCTCTTTGTACCAATAGGTGTTAAAGGATCTATTAAAGAAGATTTAGAATGGCGAATATCGTTTTCCGTTGGCGAAAAACTTCTAATCTTTACATTTACACATGCACAATTACTTTGCTATGCTCTTATGAAAATTCTTCTCAAAGATGTAATAGATATTGACATAGATTGTAAAGATTTACTTTGCTCATATTTCATAAAAACAATTCTTTTTTGGATTTCGGAGGAAGTTTCAATTGCAATTTGGAGACCCGAAAACTTAATAACAAATTTTATGAGATGTTTAAGGAGACTAATATACTGTGTTGAATACTTAGTCTGTCCCCATTACTTTATTCCTGACAATAACTTATTTGAGAATAAGATTAAAGGAAACGCACAGAAAATTCTCTTAAATAAGCTGAATGTTTTGAATAATTATGGTTGGCAATGTATCGCATTTTCAAAACAAATCCTAACTTCCATGAATTAGCATTCTGCATTAAAAAGGCAAATTACTTTATATGTCAATAATCTTAAACAATTATTATTTTCGAAAATGATTTTGCGGATATTCAATCTTCGTCTTGTAATTTTTGTTGAAAAAGTTATACACATAGTATTATCTACAAAGAATTCCAAAATAAAACACCTTTACTTGTACTATATTTCAAAGAAGTGTTGCTTACTTGACAAATTACAAGGATTTAAGGATGTTTCTGGTAATAAATATACATATACACAATACAATACCTGTATAAGTTCTTTGCTACGAAACATACGCCATAATGCTATTACTGGATGGCTGAAGTTAGCTTCGTTTTTCTATCATACAGAACAGCACACAATAGCCATTGACCTTCTTCAGTATTCTCTACTAAAATGTTCATCGGAAAAACTTTACCCGTTCATGAATTTGTCGCATATTCATTATGATTTATTCAGTTTGTATTTGTTTCGACAGATGCCTGTGGTTCTTTTGTTTAAATATCTGCTATTAGATCAAGTGGTGTTTCTTGGAAGTTCTATGTTGATACCGGAAGAATTAAGAAAGGTAGTAAAACTACGCCGTGTATAATACCGCCAGTAGTATTTACGCATGTTCTTCTATTTCTATGCCATTATCATCTAAACGATTCCAAAATGCCGTAATTCTCTCCGAGATTTACAAGTTACTATAGGAGAAAAGTATTTTATAGCATGTTCCTATCAAGAAGCTTTATCATACAACATCCTAGGAATAGCTTATCAGTTAGTAGGTGATATACCATTAGCGAGACAGGCATTTAAACGATCTATAAGATTATACGCGGATCCAGATGAAAATAGTGCGTTTTGGAAATTGTCATCGATAAGCTGACTGTACCAGAGCTAATGTATCATAAAACTTATAATACTACATACTTCATGTTTGTCCATTTTTATGATTGTAAACGTTACTCATATCTATTTGCTTGATGTAAATTCCAGTATTAAAAACGTCATCAGTTGGATTTTTAATCATTATTATTCCTTAATTTGCGTCCCATAATACGGGATGTTGTTTCCAAGCGAATGATGTTATAAACAAAATAACTATTTTCCTATGTGCTCGGATTACAGAAGTAAAGTAGATAATGACTTAAACTTAAAATTTACAGAAAACACCTGGAGGGGTATGAACATTTTTTAACAATATACGAGGATTTATACAATATGTCTTTTTCAAACCCTTAATACTTATAGCTAAATCCTAGCTAGCTATAAAACCAGGTTTAATCCACCATTTTCTACATAAGGAAATGCCTGTACCAAGTCAAAATCTATATAAAAAAGGCAGAGAAGATACTAAAGGGGCATTGGTTAATCATTGAGCCAATTAAAACAAGATAAGGATTTCAAATATTAAACAGAAACAATCAAAGATCTGTCATTAACACAGAATTTTTTAACCAACAAAAAGTATTAAGACAACATAATATTACAAATACTGGCGATTTTTCTTACTTTGAACTATCGTACTAATATATGAAAAGTTTTATTACAAAAAGGACAAAAAAAAGTTAAATTGATAAATGATATAAGGTCAAATTTGCCAAAGGATTTTGGAGCCTTAGTTTCACCAGAAGCGGGATCGAACTAGTGCTAGCAGATTAAACTACCAAAATATAAATTAAGGGTTTTCGAAGTGATTTTCTGGATTTAACTTAATTTGGAACACACACTCAAAACCATTTAATTAAAATCCATTAATAAATACACAACTGCTTGAGGAAAAAATGTATATGACGCAACGAGTCCTTAAAAAGGCAAATATTAAAACAAAGATGTGGAAAACTTGCCAGTAAGACAATCATCCACAACAGATCAAATGAATGTCGAAGTGAGCAACTATAGGTTGGCCTTCAACAGTGAGCAAATCACATACTATATTGTAAGCTTTAAAAGTTCCCCGACATGACAAAATGTAAAAATATTAAAACGACAAAAATTAAACGGCCTACCTTATTTAACAACAACCAAGGATAACCACTGAATTACAGGCTCCTGCTTCGGCACAGACAGAAACAAAGTTGCAGAGTTTGAGAAGTTTGTAAGCCCTCAACTCTTCCAAAAACAGGGGATAGTGATGTTGGAACCTAACATAAGAACAAACTGAACAAATCAGTTGGAAATGACTTGACTCATCAGATTGGCACGATGCACAAACACAATCTTAACATTATTAGCAGTTATTTAAAGATATTTCAAATTTAAAGTCAAAGACAACTAATAAATAAATCATGTTCTCCATTCCACACCTAAGTTGAAGTCGATCGTTTGATTCGATTGCCGGCTCATCTGCGTTGTTCAACAAAGGAATTGTCTATAAGATTGACAAACATTCTGTCTGAAGCAAAAGAGTGTCTTCAGAAATACTATGAAATTGGTAACTCGCGTAGTGGTATTAACCATATGTGGATGTTTAATTTTGTTAACAGTAAAACAAAAAGGTAAAAAAATGCTACACAGAGGAACAATTAGTGATCAGTATGCTGGAGTTTCTTATTGACAACATATTTGTTGAATATGGAGGTAGACTTTTTCAACAACTTGTCGGCATTCTTATGGGAACGAACTGTGCACCTCTCCTTGCCGCCCTCTTCTTATTTTCATATGAGTTGGAATTCCTTCAGACATTTGTCAAAAACAAGAAGATCAAAAAGGCCAGATCCTTTAATTTTACATTCAGATATATTGATGATGTTCTTTCCATTAACAATCCAAACCTTTCTGATTGGGTTCCATTAATACATCCTCCAGAACTAGAAATTAAGGAAACAACAGACAGTGCTTTCTCCGCCTAATTTTTAGACTTATAACTCGAATTTGACATAAGCGGTCGTAGAAACTATGACAAACGAGATGATTTTAATTTAGAAATTATCAATTCCCCCAACCTTAGTAGCAATATACCAACTTCACCTGCACATGGGATATACATTTCCCAACTAATTCAGTATTAAATAGCTTGCAGTGCGTCTCAGACTTTATAAAACATCACTAGTGTATGAGCAGAAAGTTGATGAACCAGGGTTATGTCAAAGAACGTCTAAAAAAAGTTCAACGGAAGATACCAAGACCTTGTTGATAAATATTCCGTATCAACTTCACAAATAATACATGATGGTCTTGAAGTATAGATTATAGGTACTGACGTCGTTTATCATCTTAATTACGTGTTGCAGTGTTCTTTTATTTGTCTTTGTAAATTATTAACCTTTACTGTTTAGTCCATTTTTGGTAAAAATCCTTTTGGCGTGGCTCGGTATTTATACATCCCGCCATTGTCTTATTGTGCTGTGGTCTTTTTTTGTAGTCTTGTCTTTCATTTTTGCTTATGAGCTTTGTCTATATGCCATTTTGTTTGACATATTTGTTTGTTTTATAGTGAGTAAGATTATAACCCAATGTTGACTGCTGTACCCCTATTTTTGACATTTTTACCTATTATGTCTGTTTGTTTTGTTCACACATTGTTGTCAATAAAATGCGACGGTCATACAAGTGAGAGGTTTAGCTAGCTATAAAACCAGGTTTAATCCACAATTTTCTACATAATGAAATGCCTGTACCAAGTCAGGAATATGACAGGAATATGACAGTTGTTTTCAAATCGTTTGAAGTGCATGATCTTTTGATTTTGCAATTTGATATGGGACTTTCCGTTTTAAATTTTCCTTGGAGTTCGGTATTTTTGTTATTCTACTTTTAGATTCAGTAGGTTCGATTTGCGCAACAATGTCAACTTTATGACCTAAACAAACTTACTATGAATGGTTTAGAATAATACGAAATTATAATATCGTCAAATCACTCAAACCACCTAAAATATTAGTCTGGATTAATTAATTTTGGCAAATTCTTTTGTGAAGTCTGCCAAAATATTTACGAAATAATGTGAACATCTGATTGGCATGATTCTTTTCAAATTTTTTTTTCCATTTTACGATTATGAAGAGACCATTATTTTATATTATTTCAATTGAACTTTGTCATCAACGCAGTAATTTACTAAAACTACATTCTAACAACAAGCAGTATATACAAACCACTGAATGATCATCATTTGTTCAGGAACACCTACTAACATTGATAACAGTAATTACATTAATACAAGAAGCAATGTGTATTGTTCTTAAATGATTGAAAAATATTAAACATCGAGTCACATGACTCATTATTTGACAGCAACAATCATATGGGATCACTATCAATCAAATTGTTAATTCAGTTTCATACTCTGTAGATAAATTATATACTAGAATCTAGAGCTTTTATAAATGCTGCTTTTCACCTAATATATTCTGGCCTAACATATAGTGGTCGTTCAGTTAAAACCGTATTGATTATTCGGATAGTTTTCGATAAGGAAATTGAAGAAGTGCTCGATGCTAAAAATGATTTAGTGTATATTTGTCTTCTTCTTGTAACAACAACAAAACAAAATAACTGAAATTTATATATAGCTACTGACCATCACATTTCCATATACTGAATCGTTGCTTGGATATTTTTCTTTTGCTGTGGTGTATATGTTCAGTCTTACAAGGTGTGTGAAAACCGAGTTGCATGTAATGATATTACCAAAGACGACTAATATAGAAACCTTCGAATATATTTTTAGGGCAACAATGCATGATATGTTGTAATTATTATTCAAAGTACTAATTTGCGTTCCAGGGGCATGTGCCGGTAGAATATAATCGCCTTTGTAACAGTAAATAAGCATTAAAAGACCGCCTTTTAATGAATTGAAAACTTTTTTTCTTTAAGAAAATATATGAAATATTAGCAATTTCATGTTATTATGTTGTTTAACAAGCAAATCCAGAAATTGTTCCATATTTTTCATGTCGGGGCCTTTTCTGGCCGACTATACGGTATGGATTTTCTCATTGTTGAAGGCCGTAAGTTTGCCTATAATTGCTTACATCCACATTATTTTAACTTTGGTGGATAGTTGTCTCATTGGCAATCATACCACATCTTTTTTTTTATTATAATCAATCAGTCTTTAAACTGAAGATAGTATACATGTTTTTAGAATATTGAGACATCTCATCTTAAAAGTCCGTCACATACCAAGTTTATAACTTTTTATGTTCATTTGCCAGCACTGGTCGGTGGTGGGTGTAGTCTCCAAGGGGAACTCAAGCTGAGTAGTCTTGTCCTGTGGTACTTACCAAATTTATAATGCTTTATTTAAGGACTACTCTTTTAAGGTCCCTTTTGGTCATATTTCACTCCACATACTGATGTATCTATACATTTTAGGCTTTTAAATATCTTTTTTTGACCATCGCTATAAAGGCAAATCCAGAAAAGCGCTTCAAATGCACCAGATTGATTAAGTTTTATTTCAGTCTTAATTCATTAACGTGTAAGCTCAGGATTGTAAGCTTGAATGATTTGTATTCACAAAACACATATTGTATATGTTTATGTGTAGAAAATTCTGATACCACGCTATTTAGATTCTGCCTTGATCAGAGCCTTACTAATTTTAGAAAAGAGGCGAAATATACCAAAGGGATATTGAAACTCACAAGTCAAAAACAAACTGACAAGGCAATGGCAAAACACAAAAACGACCAAAAGACAAACAACAGTATACAAAACACAACATAGAAAACTAAAGACGTAGCAACTTGAATCTAACCAAATACCGGGGTGATCTCGTTAGACGTTTTGATACCCAACAACTTTTCCCCAACTTTGTGACTATTTAATCAAATAGGATTGTCAAAACATATATTCAAATACGTAAATTACAAAGACGAAGTAAAGGTTTTGATTGTCCGGGCGAAAAAAAACAAACTGTTATTGTGTGCACCAATTATCTCATTTAACAATGTTTTAAGATTATTCTTTCATAAAGTCTTCAAATGATATCCTCTGGTTAAATGTGACTAACTTCATGATAAAGTTTTGTCAGCTTTCTGAAATCTATTTTTTTTTCTAAAATATCACCTTCGAGTGCTAGAAAGTTTAAAAGGTAAAACTAATTGAAAAAAGTCATCATGACATTAGCTGAGGTGGCATGGTATATTCAAAAGGAGGTGGGACATTATTTGGATCAATCTGTAGTAGGGACTGGTCACTTGTATATGTTTCTTCCTGATTTTGATTGACTATTTGATCAGTATTTGTTGGTGGAGCTACACAATCCTCCTTTGTTCTTCTTCGAATTCACTATAATCTGGAGGTGGACTTCTTTGCTCTATATGGTGCTGTAATGGAGGTAGATTTTTGTAAGGATTTGAAATTTTAGATTTAGATTTTGATGTGTTTTCCGTTTCAGATCCGTTAGATACATTGTTTGTTCCTTCAACTGACGTGCATCTATGGCTTTTGAAGGAGGTTTCTCTTTGTTGGCGCTTCCATGTGTCAATTATATATTCTGGTTTGATTTTGGTTGCCGTGCTGTTATGACAATTTGACTTGGGAATGTTTTCCTTTCAGGTGGTTGCTGCTGAAAATGTGTAGTTGTTGGAGAAGTCTTCGTTGGTTTAGTACTGGTTTTCTGTTTACAACAACTACAGAAGAAAATAATGAGAATCGGAATACCAACACCTAGACCAATTTTCCAACCATTGCTACCCTCGGATGAATCTTGTTCCGTCTGCACATCTGAAAGTACGCAAAACGCTGATTAATTATTTGGTAGTTTTGTTCATAAATAGTTATATTGTGTCTCAAAATATTGTTTAAGCAATAACAAATTTAAATGTGAACCGACAACATCATGATGGTACATCTTATTTTCAATTCATGCCTAGCTGTAAAGTACACACACACCGATATTTTAGACTTTTTCTTATTTTCATCTTTTGGTTAATGTTCGTGTTTGTCTACTATTTGCAATAACTAAAATGTAGCATTTAAAAAAGATTGAAAGGAGCCCATTTAACATTAAAGCAAAGAGAATGGAATAAAACGAGACGTGCACAAGAGAATGGAATAAAACGAGACGTGCATAAGAGAATGGAATAATACGAAACATGCACAAGAGAATGGAATAAAACGAGACATGCACAAGAGAATGGAATAAAACGAGACGTGCATAAGAGAATGGAATAAAACGAGACGTGCACAAGAAAATGAAATAAAACGAGACGTGCACAGGAGAATAGAATAAAACGAGACGGGCATAAGAGAATGGAATAAAACGAGACGTGCACAAGAGAATAGGATAAAACGAGACGTGCATAAGAGAATGGAATAAAACGAGACGTGCACAAGAAAATGGAATAAAACGAGACGTGCACAAAAGAATGGAATAAAACGAGACGTGCACAAGAGAATGGAATGAATCGAGACGTGCACAAGAGAATGGAATAAAACGAGACATGCACAAGAGAATGGAATAAAACAAAAGAGAATGGAATAAAACGAGACGTGCACAAGAGAATGGAATAAAACGAGACGTGCACAAGAAAATGGAATAATACGAGACGTGCACAAGAAAATGGAATGAAACGAGACGTGCACAAGAGAATGGAATAAAACGAGACATGCACAAGAGAATGGAATAAAACGAGACGTATGTTGAATTATCATTATTTAAAGGTAAATCACATGTTTTGATTACATACTATTATATATATATTGTAAAACTCGTCATACATACCAGGCTTTAAAACAGAAGAGGTAAAAGATACCAAAGGGATATACAAAACTCTTTAGTCGAAGAGGTATCAACAAAATCATGACAAAAACAACGAAATAATACAAGCAACTGTCTACATAAATCTTAATATAAACCGAAGACTGAGGAATAAAAACCCTATGCAAGACAGATGATGATTATGTTTTGATCTTTGGTTGAAATTCCTCAGAACATACTTTGAAAAAGAAGATGTGGTATGACTGCCAATGATACAACTCTCCAGAAAAGACCAAATGACACAGTAATGACACAGAAATTAACAACTATAGGTCACCGTACAGCCTTCAACAATGAGTAAAATCGATATCGCATAATCAGCTATAAAAGACCCGAAATGACAAATGTAAAACAATTCAAACGAGAAAACTAACGTCCTGATTTGTGTACAAATTAATGAACGAAAAACAAATATGATATACTGTGTACGTAGATGTTCAAATTTCAAGTGAAAAGTCCAAATTTAATCCCTTTATCAAGCAGTGTATATAGTGGATTAACTTACAAAAACGACATTATTCGGGCTTAAAGAACATATGATATTTCATTAATGGCGAACGCATATTGGTTCATGTATTACATGCATATATCATTAATCTGTACATTCTCACAGGCTTGGTTTATTATGTAATGATGCATGGATAGCCTTTAGTATCGACCGAACTAAAGTTTAATTATTATAGACAAAAATATTATTTACACTCGGGCTTCGGCCTCAGTCAATATTGCTCTATTAAAACTCTTAACTTAGGAATCGGGGTCTAATGTACAATTTAAATGCTTAGTGGGAGACATCAACCCAAAATTGTTGATAACAACTCGAAACGTTAATTCAACGCACAACCGTTTGTTACCTTTCAATGAAGAAATTGAAAATTATCACGGTACAATGCGAAGCTTTATATTTGCTACAAAAGTTTGAAAACTGTCATTATTTTGTAATTATTTAATCAGAAATTCATTGAAAAAATAAGTCAACAGGAAAATATATAAAAAAAGTGTAAACGAAAAAGGGAATGGAGAAACCTGAAAAAGTAGAAGTAATAAACTAATTTTCTCCGATTTAAACTTTTGATGATATACGTACTTGTGCAATACATTTTGACTCCTTTTCTATTCGCCAATGCCATTTATCATCAGTCATAAGGTTACCGTACATAAAATGTATTACCTGACGTGTAATATTCTAGTTCCCAACCACTATGAGTCACAGAATAATCTGAATGGAAATGAATTAATATGTATCTTCCTTGAGTACTGCTAAAATACAGATCTGTCTTTTCTCCACAAAGAAACTGTATTCTATTATCTTCATCAACACATGCACCTAGTCAAAATTTGCAAAATGTTATGATAGAATTCAACACTTTTTTATAATTTATACGAATTGAAAGCTGACGACCGTCACATTTTACACGAATCGAGGTAGCGCATTTTAAACATGATCGTCACTTGCTTTCATTTCGTTTGATTTTAAGAATACGAAGTATACGTAATAAACATTTTGAATGATAATGTCAACACAAAACATCTACAGAAATTGTCTATTGAAATGAACGTGCTGTCATTTCCCGTCAGATCAATTTTACGTCATATTGCTGCAATTTGCGCAATGAAAACTTTGATTTCTAGTAGGTAAATACTTATAAAATATTAAATATCCATGATTATTCCAAATGTATATCATTTGATACTAATCTATATTTACATATTTCTATCAAATTATCTATATAGACTATAAATTATGTCAACTACCGACAATTTGTATTTTGTTTTAAACATAGTCGTCGGCTAACATAAAATATACGAACAGTGTAAAAATAATGTTGATTAATTAGTGGGCGTAACCTTAAACTCAAGAGCTCTCACGTAAATTGGAAATATGAAAGAATGAGATAACAACTAAAACGATTGCATGGTTTCTCAAGACAATCTCAATTACAAATTGGGTCCTATTAGGTTACTTGGTTATGGAGTTATGTAAATTGTGTTTGTGTAATGTTTTCGTTTGTTGAATTTATATATTAAATCACGTCTTTCCAAAACAATGCTACTATAATGTAAAGCTTGAATTATAACTTCATAATGCTAACGAACTTTGTGGCAGAATATGTCAAGCAATGAAAAAAATATGGGTACTTCGCTGAGAGAAAAAAATTCTCCATCACGAACCGTCAATACATTATGGGAACTGTTATTTAAGGGAATAAGGATTAAACAGCATGACAATCTGATACAAGAAAGTAAACAAAAACGAAGGAAATACTAAGTCTAATTAAAACTGCCGATACCATGACCAAAATAAAAACTGAGAAACACAAACACCATCAAAAACCGGGTGTGATCTCAGATCCTCTATCAATGCATTTATAAGCATATACTACTTAAATGTGGCACCTATTATATTCTCAACATTTAAGTTCGCCGGACCTACATATCTAAATAAGGAAACCACACAGAATAAACGAAATAACAAAATTAAAGATGTTTTGTATGTGAAATTCCTACTTGAATCATTGTTTTAAAGTTATTAAATTGTAAACTTTTGTGAAAACCATTTAAAAGTCCGAAGCCATTATGTTTTTAATTTTAGTGAATAATTCTTTTAAAAATGAAGAATTTAAGCGACCAAGACTTAAACTTTTCTATGATTTAAAATTAACTTATGTTTACACTTACCTGCATATACTTTGACATAATCATATTGGCAGGAAGTGGCGGATTCTATGTTAAATGAAGCGAACTTGATGTTAATTGTGTTTGGAGATGGTCCTGTATCAATCAGCCAATAAGAATCTAAATAACTGTAATGGTATAAAAGAATGATTACTAAAACATGTTTTGTTTGACTATGCATAATTGTTAAAGAACGTTATATTTAATTCGATACACTCTTTTATTATAAAATATTATTTTTCTATATCACGCTTCATAAATGTGCAACAGACTGGAATCATTTTAATCGAATTTGTTCTTTCGTTAGACCATATGATTATTGGACACAACAGTTCCAAATGTGGAGCAGGATCTGTATGCCTTTCTGGAACACATGTGTTAATCTCCAGCACATGGTGGGGTCGCGATGCTTAATCTTAAGTTTTCCCCAGTAGTGTTTTGCAAACTGTTGATATTTTCATAGAATACTACTTGTAGTATTTTTTTTCTCCAAGTAAGTTAGACCGGGCCTTGCGGTCATAAAAAACATGGAGTACAATTATCGTTCTCAGACTCAGAATTCAACCAATCAAAATGCTGGATTTGTTGTTTCGAGCACAATGTGTGTACTCCGAGTACTGATTAAAGTGTTATGACAAAAGGCCCTGGTATCTTTGATGAGTTTTTACATCTTATCCCCTTATGGACCATTACTTTCTGACCATTCTAGATACCTATGTTTATCCATACATTTGTCGGAGTCTTTGTTGGTCAACTCCTAGTTTTTGTGAACTATTTCATTACTTTTCGGCCATGGTGTTGTTAAACGTTCTCCAACTTTTGTTATTTTGCGTATTGCCCCATTGATATCTTATTTCTCGGTTTATTTATTTGAATTCGTCGAAGCGTTTTACAATCTGGCATTATGGGAAAACCAATATCGCCAGTGTATATCAAAGGTTACGTCACAAGCACTAGTAAATCAATTTTGATCTGAAAAGGTCAGTTTGATCCTAGATCCTAGATCTCCCTAGATAATCGTTTTTGCAAACGACATTTAAGGAATGACTGTAATACTTTTCTGTCTATGAAGAAATAACATGAAAAATGTGGTGCACACTGAATAACCCGCGTAGTCATTCCTTATAATTTAATTCTAAATTCCACTTCAAGCCGGAGTAAATCAAGAAAAAACGTTGATGACGTCATGGTCACATGGCAAAATTATATCTATGAGCTGATAGGCAAAACAATTTCAACAAATCAGAATACGCGTTACATCAAGAATTAAATTATTTAAAGATAACACTGAATACTGGTATAACTTACTTCGAGTAAGAAGAAGATCCATAACCTGCATGTGACTGTAAACTTTGTTCATTACTGGTAGCATTCAAAAATACAGAACCAGTTGGTACACAAGTTGGAATAACTGTTGAATGAATAAACATAATACTCTGGATATTGAAAAATGAAGACATGTGGTAGAAGTTAATACAATATACACACACACCAACACAAAAAATAGAAAAAATAAACAAACTTTCGTGAGCAAACTCACATACATTCTTGCCTTTCAATTATTCGGCTTTGGACGTTCCTGGTGAAGGTTGTCTCAGAAAACGCATCGGACGCATGAAATTTATAACGTCTTGTTTTCATATTTTACATATGTCCAATGTTTCTTTAACCTTTACTCTCTCAATAATATTGTCAAAACAAAAACTTTACTAGTAACAATGATCATGTCTTTGAACTCAATTGACTTCACAATTTTACTGGGTCGTCTTCTTGTAATATGTGCGCACATAAAAAATTGAAAACAACACGTTTAATAATTTCATGCGTCCGAAGCGCTTTTCTGGATTTACCTTCATCAGGAACGCTCAATGCCAAACATTTGAAATTCGAGGGATGTATAAGTACCGAAACAGTTGAAGAGCTATATGACAAAAATACCTAAAAAATAGCCAAATTCATCTAAGGTCAACTTTGCCTGAGGATATACTGACTACTGAGCTGATGATACCCTCGGGGACTGATAGTCCACCAGCAGAGGTATCGACCCAGTGATGTAAAAATTGAAAACAACACGTTTAATAATTTCATGCGTCCGAAGCGCTTTTCTGGATTTATCTTCATCAGGAACGCTCAATGCCAAACATAAGTTAGGTTGCAATTCGATATGTTGAAGGAATAAATAATGAGAGCATACATATACTAGTACTGAAGAATTAAAAGCTACCGTTAAAATACCTATAAAATTTTGTTTTCCATTCTCGATCATGTTTTATGGCAGTTTATCCTAAGATCGATTTCTTACTGTTAGGCCATTTCTTCTTTGAATCACTTTCAACGTACATGTACTGCGAAAATAGATTTACTATTAAAATGACCCGCTTGGTTGGTTATAAGTTAGACGAATCATCTAAAATTGCGTTCGTATGCAAGTTAGATAACTTCCACATTTTAATTAATTTAGCTTCAATGTTTCTATTTCAAGTTTTGTGAGAAAATGACACGTGATTGAAGAATCGTCCAATAGTACCTCTCTAAACTTGTTTTATAGGGTATAAAACTGCGCTCATGCTACAGGGTGTAGTGTGGTATATTTACTTGAAGATAAAAAAAACTGGATATTTCAAGCTATAAAAAAGAACATATCTCACCTGTTGCATTTTCCAAATAACCAATAGAAAATCCAGTATCTGTTGTTGATCCGTCAGTTTCGAATTTGATTGTGACGCTACTTCCAGTGGACAGCACAGATGAAGACAATGAACTATAAGTTCCTGAATACGACGCAAGAGAAATGTATCCTGAGTTTGGTCCTATAAATTTTAAAATAAATAAATTTAATTCAATGAAAGAGTTAACGTTGATATGGAACTGGACATTCGACACGAAATAGAGAAGAAAAAAAGAATGATAAAAGTATCCAGCTACACGTAATGACTTGATTACATCAAATTATTTAAACACTTGGGAAGTAATTCTTATAAGGTATTATAACAGCCAGTAAACAAACGAAAACTAATCTGAACAAAATTAACAAAATAAAGGTAAAAAAAACAATTTCACAAGTTAAACAAATTGCTCCGTTGAAATCACATCTCTGAATTAAATATAACTAAGCGACTGACTTTCAAAGTATTTAAACATGTTGGACCACGAGTAGAGGTGGATGAGATTTATTTAGGACGGATAATTCATTGCACGTTCCTAGGCTGCACATAAATTTTGTGCATGCACACAAATAACGTGCTTTCTAACATAATATGCATTTTAACCCTTACTTTTGTACATCCTTTACCATGTCAGGGTTATTCATTTCAAACCCTCCTCGTGTCGGATAAGCAAATATTTGACCAAAATACATTAACTATGATATAGCAAGGATTAAAGGTAGGGTGATAATCTCATTGCAGTCTTACAACATATTCCTTGTTTAATCATGTTGCCCCTTGGTGGAGCATAGGCCACTAACGATATTCCTCCACCTTTTTATGTTTTTCTAGCCTCTACAGATCATGCCTTTGTACCCTTCTTTCTCCATCTCGACTGCAACGTTTCTTCTTCATGTGTATCCTAGTCTTCCCCTTCTATGCTCTCCTTGTGAGTTCCACTGTAAGGTTGCCTTGTAATGCTGTAATTTGGCTTTCTCTGTGTGTGCCCTATCCAACTCCACTTTCTTATTTTTTTTAATTCTTCATCAATTAGGAATTGGTTTGTCTTTTCCAACAAATCTTGGTTCGATATCTTCTCATACCATCTGATGTTAAGGATGCTCCCAGAGAGTTGATGATGAAGACTTGAAGGTTTTCAAGCATTTTGTTTTGTTGTTTTCAAGTTTCACCTCCATATTAGAGTATGGTTTTTCCAATGATTGACAACGTGTTTTTGCATTTATTTCAATCGTTCATCATCAATTTCTACATCTGTCTATTATCCAGGTGAAACGTTTCAGATCTTTCCTGGACGCCGGGTTGTTTTATAAAGGGACGTAAAACACTACTAATCGTGTATCAAAAATAAACCACGCCTACTAATCCAATTTCAAATTCACATGGTCTCCATGTGGACGCTTTCAACCAATGATTTTCTTAGAAACGTATAGGAAGTAAGATAAAACCAAAAATACATCCTTCTTACCGTCATATATTGTTAAGGTATCAGTACCATCAGTGTTTATCTGGTATGGAAATATCTGTACTCCTTCTGTAGCAGCAGTGATAATCCACCAACATTCAAGATTACTGAAAAACAAAGGTATCTCTGAAACTATTGTCTGTTTACTAGTACATGTTGTTGAAATTGGTCTTTGAACTAGTTTTCAGTAACTTAGAGTACTCTACGATCGGTACTTAAATTTGTCGCTTTTTGTCATTTTTATCAATTGATTTGTGCTTAGTTCCTACCTAATAAGTCAAATCCTTTTGAATTATTTTAAGTTTGTACTGTCCCGGTTAAAATTGAGAGCTCGAAATCTGGTTTAATGCCTCCACATTATTTGTATACCTGCGCCAGGCAAGGAAACTGTTGTTGGGTTGTTGTCATTGGTTGCTGTCTGTCATATATAATTTTTTCTGTTAGTGATATAATATGTAGAAAGTATTTTTTTCCTTTTATTGATTTCACAGTTTGTTATCACGGGCCTTCCATAACTTACTATACTGTATCGTTTTTAATTAATATTGAAGGCCGTAGTTGTTAACTTTCGTGTTGTTTGGCCTTTGTGAATTGTTGTCCCACATCTCATATTCAGCAATTCGGTTCTGAATGATTTATAACATAATTATCTTTTTTTTATTTTCCGTTATTGATTAATTAAAAGAATCCCTCTACAAACTAAGATTCCAAGTCCCGAAGGCAAATTTAATTTTTGTTGATAAATTTTGGTCATATTTATCTCTTCACGTATTGAGGTATTTATACATCCTTAGCTCAGTATTTTGGGTTAAAGCGTTCCTGTGAATGTGAATCCAGAAAAACGCTTCGGATGCACTGATGAAATATATGAAGTGTTATTTTTATTGTGTACAATTAAAGAATCCCTTGAGAAACTAAGGTTCCAACTACCTAAGGCAAATTTTACTAATATAATGGCTATTGTATAATTATATATGTTCGGGTTGATACCTCCGTTATTCGGAGCTCCCCTCAAAATCTGCGAAGGTACAGTGGTACATGTATCCATGAACACTCCCTAACAGGATTAATGGAGATGTGTCACTAGCATATGTACAACCCACCATAAAGGAAAAATCCCCAACCCAACACCATGAGAAAGCTAGGACACCAGGAAGTCTGTTATTAGGGTGGAGGAAGCCGAAGTGCTCGGAGAAAACCACCGGGCAGATCGGCGGGAACAGACAAACCGATGAGATATCCGATGATTTGTCTCCTGGTCAAAGTCGGGGGCCACTTCGACCAACCGAGGACCCAATATGGTTCTTGATAAATTTGGTTCAAATAGATCTTTGAGGGGCGTAAAGGGGGGGGGGGGTATCTGCACGGAAGAATGCGAAATAAAATTGCCATTTCACGATGAACGAACAATTAAAAATTTCTTGCACGTTGATCTTTTTACCGATTTCACGAAACACGGTGAATAACGAACCTTTTTCACGGCTGCACGTGAAATAAAAATGGCAAAACACGTTGCACGAAAATAACCCTTTACCACCCTCATCTTTACGTACTGAGGTAATTAAACATCCTTGGCTCAAGATTTTGGCTAAAAGCATTCATCATTAATGTAAATCCAGAAAAGCGCTTCGGATGCACTGACGAAATATATAAGGTGTTATTCGCATTGTATACAATTAAAGAAGTATTTAGAAATGTGCATTGGTGTATGAACAATGGATGATACAAAGGATTGATATGCGTTACTGAACATTAATCGAACTACATGTAGTTACGTTATGTTGTGGTCTTCACGTATATACAGGGTAATTTTTCTCAATTCTTTATATTTCAACAACCAATTGTTCACTTTTTTAATTTTTGGTCTATATTTCTGTATTCTTAATTTTCAAGCCCATAATTTCGCAGTTTTGTCCACTATTCTCTATTCCGTAAACTCTATCCAGACCTACATATACATTGAACCTACTTGGTGTACTGTCCTGGATAACCCGGCGAAGTGACATACTGTACTGTAACATTGTCAGCTGTGAGACGTGTTGGATTTGTCTTTGAACCACACGAACTAGACGAGCTAGCCAGTGTGGGAATAGCACTACTGACAACAGCACCTAGAACAGAGAGAAATCATTGGATATTAAAAAAACATTATCAAATACTAGTAGTGGATAACATTTAGTGGGTAATTCAACATTGTAAAATCAACGGACAGGTCAATATCTTTATTAACAACAGTTTGTAATTTAACGCTTTGTAAATCAGGAAGTTACTCGGCGTGTTGTGAGTACCTCTAAGTAATGTCAGTTGATTACTTATCAAAATTGGCCTTCAGATATGCTTTAATTATTAACTGGCTTTGAATATAATATATATTTCCCGCTGATTTCCCTTCCAAATCATTTACTTGACAGTGTCAACAAATTGAAGCATTCAGTCACCATATTTAAATTCAGAATTCAAAAGTACTCGATATTAAATGAAAGATGAAAGAACTTAAAACAACGACACGTTCAGGAACTTAATATTGTCAGAAGGTCAGACAAAAAAATATTTTAATACAATAGCTTACTTGTTCCAAGGTATTTCAATGTTATTATGTATCCTCTGTCAATATCGTTGATAAGTTGGGCTAGACTCAAGCTAGCAGCCACTGCTAGCAGCCACTCCGCTAGCAGCCAGTTTTCAGATATGTCTATAAACCCAAAAGTTGAATAAGATTCAAACGTACTGAAACGTTTTAATTTTTTATTACCACTACAATATCTGTTTTAATTTGAATTTAGCAGTCAAAACACTATTCAATGAATTTTGAAATTTCATTTCGTGTTCAATATTTTAAAACAATGATATGTGCTTTCAACATCGTGCTGCACGCTTTAAGACTTCGCTTCAACTGTCAACACTGAAAAATGACATTGTTTGAATGTTGGCCTAATTTTCATGTATTAAGATGGTATTGACTTGTTTATCAGAAAATTTCTGTGCGATATTGTGTGAAATAGCTTTCCATATTCTCGGCATCCTGTAAAATAGTTCCTAAAATGTAACAATTTGTATACGCTACAAGAATACAAAGTAGCGTTCGTACTTTAATACTTTCATCTCAAACAAATCTGTTTAAGCGAATCATTATCGTTCTGTAACAGTGGATTTTGTTTTGTTTTGATGACACTCAGGGTTTATTTTAGTAATCAAAGTATGGTGTGCAAGGACATAACTAACAAGGTATGGTGTGCAAGGACATTATTAATTAGCTATATTATCAATTTAAAAAAAAATCCGTGCTATACCCCACCTGGATTTTTCAGTCAAGCATGCCTAAGGGTCCCAACTTTCATTTGCACCTAGTGGGGAAAAAAATATTGCCGTAGGAAATTTTTTATTAACTTTGAAAGTTAGGGTGGGGTAGGGTGTCGGAGCCCAACTTTGGACCAATTTTTAAAAAAATCCGTGCTATACCCCACCTGGATTTTTCAGTCAAGCATGCCTAAGGGTCCCAACTTTCATTTGCACCTAGTGGGAAATAAGTATTGCCGTAGGAAATTTTTATTAACTTTGAAAGTTAGGGTGGGGTAGGGTGTCGGAGCCCAACTTTGGACCAATTTTAAAAATCCGTGTAATACCCCACCTGGATTTTTCAGTCAAGCATGCCTAAGGGTCCCAACTTTCATTTGCACCTAGTGGGGAAAAAGTATTGCCGTAGGAAATTTTTATTAACTTTGAAAGTTAGGGTGGGGTAGGGTGTCGGAGCCCAACTTTGGACCAATTTTTAAAAATCCGTGCTATACCCCACCTGGATTTTTCAGTCAAGCATGCCTAAGGGTCCCAACTTTCATTTGCACCTAGTGGGAAAAAAGTATTGCCGTAGGAAATTTTTATTAACTTTGAAAGTTAGGGTGGGGTAGGGTGTCGGAGCCCAACTTTGGACCAATTTTAAAAAATCCGTGCTATACCCCACCTGGATTTTTCAGTCAAGCATGCCTAAGGGTCCCAACTTTCATTTGCACCTAGTGGGGAAAAAGTATTGCCGTAGGAAATTTTTATTAACTTTGAAAGTTAGGGTGGGGTAGGGTGTCGGAGCCCAACTTTGGACCAATTTTTAAAAATCCGTGCTATACCCCACCTGGATTTTTCAGTCAAGCATGCCTAAGGGTCCCAACTTTCATTTGCACCTAGTGGGGAAAAAGTATTGCCGTAGGAAATTTTTATTAACTTTGAAAGTTAGGGTGGGGTAAGGTGTCGGAGCCCAACTTTGGACCAATTTTAAAAAATCCGTGCTATACCCCACCTGGATTTTTCAGTCAAGCATGCCTAAGGGTCCCAACTTTCATTTGCACCTAGTGGGGAAAAAGTATTGCCGTAGGAAATTTTTATTAACTTTGAAAGTTAGGGTGGGGTAGGGTGTCGGAGCCCAACTTTGGACCAATTTTAAAAATCCGTGCTATACCCCACCTGGATTTTTCAGTCAAGCATGCCTAAGGGTCCCAACTTTCATTTGCACCTAGTGGGGAAAAAGTATTGCCGTAGGAAATTTTTATTAACTTTGAAAGTTAGGGTGGGGTAGGGTGTCGGAGCCCAACTTTGGACCAATTTTAAAAAATCCGTGCTATACCCCACCTGGATTTTTCAGTCAAGCATGCCTAAGGGTCCCAACTTTCATTTGCACCTAGTGGGAAAAAAGTATTGCCGTAGGAAATTTTTATTAACTTTGAAAGTTAGGGTGGGGTAGGGTGTCGGAGCCCAACTTTGGACCAATTTTAAAAAATCCGTGCTATACCCCACCTGGATTTTTCAGTCAAGCATGCCTAAGGGTCCCAACTTTCATTTGCACCTAGTGGGGAAAAAGTATTGCCGTAGGAAATTTTTATTAACTTTGAAAGTTAGGGTGGGGTAGGGTGTCGGAGCCCAACTTTGGACCAATTTTAAAAAATCCGTGCTATACCCCACCTGGATTTTTCAGTCAAGCATGCCTAAGGGTCCCAACTTTCATTTGCACCTAGTGGGGAAAAAGTATTGCCGTAGGAAATTTTTATTAACTTTGAAAGTTAGGGTGGGGTAGGGTGTCGGAGCCCAACTTTGGACCAATTTTAAAAAATCCGTGCTATACCCCACCTGGATTTTTCAGTCAAGCATGCCTAAGGGTCCCAACTTTCATTTGCACCTAGTGGGGAAAAAGTATTGCCGTAGGAAATTTTTATTAACTTTGAAAGTTAGGGTGGGGTAGGTGTCGGAGCCCAACTTTGGACCAATTTTAAAAAATCCGTGCTATACCCCACCTGGATTTTTCAGTCAAGCATGCCTAAGGGTCCCAACTTTCATTTGCACCTAGTGGGGAAAAAGTATTGCCGTAGGAAATTTTTATTAACTTTGAAAGTTAGGGTGGGGTAGGGTGTCGGAGCCCAACTTTGGACCAATTTTAAAAAATCCGTGCTATACCCCACCTGGATTTTTCAGTCAAGCATGTCTAAGGGTCCCAACTTTCATTTGCACCTAGTGGGGAAAAAGTATTGCCGTAGGAAATTTTTATTAACTTTGAAAGTTAGGGTGGGTAGAGTGTCGGAGCCCAACTTTGGACCAATTTTAAAAAATCCGTGCTATACCCCACCTGGATTTTTCAGTCAAGCATGCCTAAGGGTCCCAACTTTCATTTGCACCTAGTGGGGAAAAAGTATTGCCGTAGGAAATTTTTATTAACTTTGAAAGTTAGGGTGGGGTAGGGTGTCGGAGCCCAACTTTGGACCAATTTTAAAAAATCCGTGCTATACCCCACCTGGATTTTTCAGTCAAGCATGCCTAAGGGTCCCAACTTTCATTTGCACCTAGTGGGGAAAAAGTATTGCCGTAGGAAATTTTTATTAACTTTGAAAGTTAGGGTGGGGTAGGGTGTCGGAGCCCAAATTTGGATCAATTTTTAAAAATCCGTGCTATACCCCACCTGGATTTTTCAGTCAAGCATGCCTAAGGGTCCCAACTTTCATTTGCACCTAGTGGGGAAAAAGTATTGCCGTAGGAAATTTTTATTAACTTTGAAAGTTAGGGTGGGGTAGGGTGTCGGAGCCCAACTTTGGACCAATTTTAAAAAAATCCGTGCTATACCCCACCTGGATTTTTCAGTCAAGCATGCCTAAGGGTCCCAACTTTCATTTGCACCTAGTGGGGAAAAAGTATTGCCGTAGGAAATTTTTATTAACTTTGAAAGTTAGGGTGGGGTAGGTGTCGGAGCCCAACTTTGGACCAATTTTTAAAAATCCGTGCTATACCCCACCTGGATTTTTCAGTCAAGCATGCCTAAGGGTCCCAACTTTCATTTGCACCTAGTGGGGAAAAAGTATTGCCGTAGGAAATTTTTATTAACTTTGAAAGTTAGGGTGGGGTAGGGTGTCGGAGCCCAACTTTGGACCAATTTTAAAAAATCCGTGCTATACCCCACCTGGATTTTTCAGTCAAGCATGCCTAAGGGTCCCAACTTTCATTTGCACCTAGTGGGGAAAAAGTATTGCCGTAGGAAATTTTTATTAACTTTGAAAGTTAGGGTGGGTAGGGTGTCGGAGCCCAACTTTGGACCAATTTTTAAAAAATCCGTGCTATACCCCACCTGGATTTTTCAGTCAAGCATGCCTAAGGGTCCCAACTTTCATTTGCACCTAGTGGGAAAAGTATTGCCGTAGGAAATTTTTATTAACTTTGAAAGTTAGGGTGGGTAGGGTGTCGGAGCCCAACTTTGGACCAATTTTAAAAAATCCGTGCTATACCCCACCTGGATTTTTCAGTCAAGCATGCCTAAGGGTCCCAACTTTCATTTGCACCTAGTGGGGAAAAAGTATTGCCGTAGGAAATTTTTATTAACTTTGAAAGTTAGGGTGGGTAGGATGTCGGAGCCCAACTTTGGACCAATTTTAAAAAAATCCGTGCTATACCCCACCTGGATTTTTCAGTCAAGCATTCCTAAGGGTCCCAACTTTCATTTGCACCTAGTGGGGAAAAAGTATTGCCGTAGGAAATTTTTATTAACTTTGAAAGTTAGGGTGGGGTAGGGTGTCGGAGCCCAACTTTGGACCAATTTTTAAAAAAATCCGTGCTATACCCCACCTGGATTTTTCAGTCAAGCATGCCTAAGGGTCCCAACTTTCATTTGCACCTAGTGGGGAAAAAAGTATTGCCGTAGGAAATTTTTTATTAACTTTGAAAGTTAGGGTGGGGTAGGGTGTCGGAGCCCAACTTTGGACCAATTTTTAAAAAAATCCGTGCTATACCCCACCTGGATTTTTCAGTCAAGCATGCCTAAGGGTCCCAACTTTCATTTGCACCTAGTGGGGAAAAAGTATTGCCGTAGGAAATTTTTATTAACTTTGAAAGTTAGGGTGGGTAGGGTGTCGGAGCCCAACTTTGGACCAATTTTTAAAAAAATCCGTGCTATACCCCACCTGGATTTTTCAGTCAAGCATACCTAAGGGTCCCAACTTTCATTTGCACCTAGTGGGGAAAAAAGTTTTGCTATTGCTAACATGGAGAATCTCTTAGTTTTGCCAGCCGGCAATAGTAAAGTTGTGAAATACCAGGTACAACCTTTTTCACCCTTTGCAGAAAAACTCGTCGGGTTTAGGGCAAAATTGCTAGAGGCCATTTTAGAGGTAATATCTACTTCTACCTCTGGTATTATGACCAAGGTGAAGAATCTCTAAGTTCGACCAGCCAGCAATAGCTAGTTTGGAATATATAAAATACCAGGTATCCCCCATCCTATGCTGACAAACTCATATTGGTGTTTAACATAAGTGCTATAGGCCATTTTAGAGGCATTGTCTATCTTTTTCCCTGGAACCATATGGCCAAAATGGAGAATCTCTTAGTTTGGCCAGCCGGCAATAGTTAAGTAGGACTATTTGACATACCAGGTAACACCTACTCTTACTCTATATGCCATTTTAGAGGCAGTGTCTACCTCTACCTCTGGTAACATGGCCAGCATTGAGAATCATTTAGTTTCGCCAGCCGACAATAGTTTGATTTGAAACATATTTTATTCATTAAGATATAAAAGTTTTGAGCAACAGGCAATAGTTAAGTTGGACTATGTGACATACCAGGTACTCCCCACCCTATGCTGAATAACTCGTACAGGTATAGGACAATACAATTGCTATGGACCATTTAGAGGCAATGGTTATCTCTTCCTCTGGTACCATGGCAAACGTGCAGAAACTCTACGTTTGGCCAGCCGGCAATAGTTAAGTTGGACTATGTTACATACCAGCCAACCCCCTTTTCATCCTATGATGGCAAACTCGTACGAGTCTAGGGCATAAGTGACATGGGCAATTTTAAAAGCAATGTCTATCTCTTCCTTTGTTATCAATGCCAACGTCGATATCTCTTAATTTGGCCAGCCGGCAATAGTTAAGTTGGACTATAAGTCATACCAGATAACACCGCTACTGCGCCCACCCTATGCTGATAAACTCGTTCAGGTCTAGGGCCATAAGTGCTATTTGTCATTTTAGAGCCAATGTCTACCTCTACCTCTGGTACCGGGGCCAAGTTTTGCTAGCCGGCAATAGTTCATTTGTACTATGTGACATACCAGGTACCCCTCAATATATGTGGAAAAACTAGGGTGTGTTTAGAGCATAAGTGCTATAGCCAATTTTAGACGCAATGTCTACCTCTACCTCTGGTATCATGGACAACATGGAGAATTTCTTAGTTTTGCCAGCCTACAATAGTTAAGCTGGACTCTGTGACATACTAGGTTACAACTCATTTTCCCTAATGCAGAAAACTTCGCACGTGTCTACGGCATAAGTACTATAGGCTATTTTAGAGGCAATATCTACTCCTACCTCTGGTACCATCGTCAAGGTGGATAATTTCTTAGTTTGGCCAGGCAGCATTAGTTAAGTTTGGCTTTGTGACATACCAAGTACCCTCACCCTATTCTGACAAACTCGAACGGGTCTAGGGCATAAGTGCTATGGGCCATTTAAGAGTCACTGTCTACCTCTAGAGCCATGGCCAACATTGAGCATCTCTTAGTTTGGCCAGCCGGCAGTAGTTAAAATTCACTATTTGATATATCAGGTAGCACCCACTCTATGCTGCCAAACTCGAACGAATCTAGGCAGAAGTGCTATATGCCATTTCAGAGGCAATGTCTACCTCTACCTCTGGTACTATGACCAACATTGAGAATCATTAAGTTCCGCCAGCCGGCAATAGTTAAGTTGGACTATGTGACAAACCAGGTACTCCCTACCCTATATGCTGAATATATCGTTAGGGTCTAGGTACATACAATTGCTATGGGCCATTTTAGAGGCAATGTCTAT
This sequence comes from Mytilus coruscus, assembly GCA_017311375.1. Lineage (NCBI taxonomy): Eukaryota > Metazoa > Mollusca > Bivalvia > Mytilida > Mytilidae > Mytilus > Mytilus coruscus. The sequence goes on along the minus strand of CM029597.1, from coordinate 65,558,931 downwards.
CTCTCCTCTGGTACCATGACAAACGTGCAAAACTCTTAGTTTGGCCAGCCGGCAATACTTAAGTGACATGAGCATTTTAAAAGCAATGTCTATCTCTTCCTTTGTTTCCAATGCCTACGTCTAGAATCTCATTAAAAATATCAGACATAGAGACAATGTTTACCTCTACCTCTGGTACCATGGCCAACGTGACGAATTTCTTTGTATGGCCATCAGGTGATAGTTCACTTAGACTGTGTGACTTACCAGGTAGCACCAACTCTATGCTGCCAAACTCGTACAGGTATAGTGCATTTGGGCTCACTCTCTTAGTGAAGCTGGACTATTTGTCATATTAGGTACCCCACCCACACACTCACACATCCTATGCTGATAAACTAGTACGGGTCTAAGACATTAGTGTTACAGGCCATTTTAGAGGCAATGTCTACCTCGATCTCTGGTACCATGGCCAACGTGGAGAATATCTTAGCTTTACCAGCCAGCAATAGTAAGTTTGGACTATCTGACATACCAGATATTCCCCACCATATGCTGACTTATTCATACGGATATAGGGCGTAAGTGCTTTAGACTATTTAAGAGGCAATGTCTATCTTTTCCTCTGGTAACAAGGAAACGTGGAAAATCTTTTAGTTTTGCTAGCCGGCAATAGTTAAGTTGGTATATTTTGTCACACCAGATACCCCACCACCCTATGCTGACAAACTGGTATGGGTCTGGGGTATAAGTGATATTGGCAATTTTAGAAGCAATATCTACCTCTACCTCTTGTACCATGGCCAACGTGGAGAATCTCTTGATTTGGCCAGGAGCCAATAGATAGTTTGAACTCTATGGCATACCAGGTACCACTAACCCCCATTTTCACCCTATATATGCTGATTAACTCATACTTGTCTAGGGCATAAGTGTCATGAGCTATTCTAGATGCAATGTCGAACTCTGACAAATTGATATTGTCTCTGTAGTTTAACGGATCCAAGTATGATGTGACTGTCACTCAAAAATATTATGAAAGTTCCCGGAAAGTTTTTGCAGATGTGATCAGCAAGTCTTGATCCAACTACATCACCCTGGAGCTTTAGTTTTGATAAAGTAATATTCTTGATACGCACAACTCGATTCTTTGCCATCACTATTGTTGGTTTTCTGTGGTACATGAAGTGTGCGCATGTGCCGTTATCATGTGTTGATGCATCGGTAAATTTTGTGTTACTCCTTTTGTGTTGTAGTACTTGAATGATCTCTAAGCTAAATGCAAGATCTCGTGAAATTGATATCCATTTTATTGAATATCTTCCGGTAATATTTCGTCCAATTTAGCTTCCAAAGTGATTGCATAAAGATTTTTGCTTTTACAGTTACTGAGCTTAATAATACTAACGAATCGAAAATTTTGGATGATTGTCGTAAAATATAACGTTTGGTCAATTTTCTTATTCGTCTTTCTCGAAGTTGTTACTTTGATAAAACAACTTGTCCGTTTGAGCGTTCCGTTGCATACCAAGAATTTTTGCCTAAGGTTTTTCTTTGCAATCGATTTCTTGTAATTTTGGAATGTTTGAATTCCAAAAGTGAAGTTTGAATCTGCCTTCGGTGAGTTTTTCCATGTATCGTCTGCAATAATCTTTTACGCTGTTTTCGTTATCTAGTTAAAATGTTGTCCACATATAATCCATTTCCTAGCGTATTTGAAAGTTTTCCCAGATTTTCCTTGAAGTGCTTCCGGAATGTGGCGCTCAAAATGAAGAGCGAACATGTAGCTCGAAGAGTACAAACTTGAAGCAACGTGTTATTAGCGGACTTGATGTATTTTGCAGGGTCGCTAAGCAACAGGAACCTCGTTGCATCTCGGTCTTTTCGCCGAGCTGTAGAAATGCATTTTCTTAATCTGCGGACGTAGCATATTTCTTAGCACGAAATCTTATAAGAATTCCTGTAATATCATTCATAACAGGAGGGTGTGATTCTAAACATTCATTTAAACTATGATAACCTCTTCCATCTTTGCAGCTACAATCATAAACAATGCGTTTCGGCGTAGTAGATGATTTATTGGTGACCGAATGATGCGGAATATAGTGTACTGGTCGATCAATAGGAAGTTTTGTTTCCTCAACCTTTTAATAAAGTGTCTACTCTCCTGCTCGCTTACAATATCTCCATAAATTTTTAGTAAATCGGGCTTGTTTGCTTAACTCTAATAATGTTTTCTATCCTTTGTTTAACCAATTCCATATTATGCAGCAGCGGACGAACGTCTGATTTCCATTGTAACTTAGCTTTATATTAAAATATTTTCCATTATACACTTCTCTCCGAACTCCCTTACAACTTTCTACTTGCTTTTTATGTGATCGCTTCCTTAAAATCACTACGATTCTAAGCTTCAAAACATTTTCAAGTCGCAAGCAACTGATCTGTGATTAGTCAAAATGTTCCTCATGGCAGATTGATTTGAACTACTTTCATTCTTACTTATTACGGGTCCCGACAAGAGATAACCCATCCTGATTTTACTGCGGTCGATCCATCTCCTCTACCAAGTTCATCTTCAACTATTGACTAGTAATAATCGCGCCAACCTACAAGCATACTAAAGTATGTTGAATTTGCCCTCTGCGCTTATCGAATGTGCAAGTCGTAATCCATGTAAGAATGACAGTGCTTTGATTTTCTTTCGTGATTTCGTCCGAATAGGAGCGGCTATTTTAGGTACGATGATTACTTCAATTTCTCAACGAACTGTTTCAATCGCTATTTTTGCTTTGGTAAGGTGACGAATGTATCCTTCGTTGTCCCATAATCCAGATATTTGAAGTGTAATCTTTTCGGTGGACTCAATTTCAAATTTGCGCGCTAAGGTTTCAGTTAAAATGAGTTCTGCGCTCCCTCTTCAAGTAAGATATTCGGACCAAACTGGTGTCACGGCAGGTTCAAGAAAACATCTCTATGTGCGGTAACAGTAGAATGCAACAATGATGTCTGCTCTAATAGTGTTTTATCTACCGCAGTATGTGCTACGATCTTGTGTGCGCTATTCTCGTTTGCTGTCAAGGTCTTTGATTATGTGTATGTACATGTTTACAAGTGTGCTGTTTCTTTCAGCACTGTCGAAAATTAAATTCAGATTAAAATTCAACTACTGTTATTTTCAAAACAGTTAAAACATACCTTTTCCGCTTAAAAATTTCTATGCGTTATTTACACGTATTCGGATGATGCGAATCCTCACAAAACAAGAATTTCTTACGTGTCATCGACTGAAAGTTTTTCCGTTCATTCCCTTTCTCGTTCCGGTAAAACGAAGCGGCCAGTAAAATGTATCATTTTCACGATTTGCGCTTGTTGATTGTCCTGCGACCTGAACGCACACTTCCCTTATTATTGCTGCCCTCAAAGATTTCAGTCCCAATCGTCGTTTCTGCGGTCTCGGGTTATGTTTTTCGTACATCAGACGGCAACTTATTGTATATAATAAGAGTAAGAATGGTTATTAATGTTCTCTTGCTTGTTCCTAGAGATTCTATACAGTGTATGCTACACTCAGTTCTGTATGGAAAGTTGCCTGCTTTTGACCTCGGCGCAGGTAAATCAATAAAACCTCTATCATAGTATTGCTACGTATACGACTTGATAGTAATTTGCACTTGTGCTAATCCAGCGAGACATTGTGCGGCTATGCCCAAAATTTGTTTATGTAAATACGTTAAACTTTTGTACCTCTGTTAATATTTGGTTAGCATGTATTGTTGATAGATACGCATGCCAGAAAGGTTGCCATTTTAACAAATTACCATTAAAATATGGACGATTCAATTTTGGTAGCTTGTGATAGATGCTAAAATCTGTACTAGAACAAAGTTAACAAAGGATATAGTGACGATGCCAATGGTAAAATGGAAAACTGCGCTCAAAGTGACGTTAACGTTTGAAGTAATTTAACTGTCCCTAAATTATCAAATCGACAGTACAACTCCCCCTCCTCCTCCCCAATCATAACAAACTATTACAGGTCTAGGGCATTAGTAATATAGGCCATTTTAGAGGCAATGTTTACTTATACCTCTGGTACAATGGCCAACGTGAAGAATAGATTATCACAGTTTTGCCAGCCAGCAATAGTTAAGTTAGACTATACTAGACTAATACATACCAGGTAACCCCTTCTCCTGCCCACCCTATGCTGACAAACCTGTACGGGCCTAGGACCATAAGTGCTATGGGCCATTTTAGAGGTAATGTCTATAGCATCCTCTGGTATCATGCAATAGCAAAGTGGAAAATCTCTTAGTTTTGCCAGCAGGCAGTAATAAAAGCAGGACTATGTGACCTACCCGGTACCTCCTCCCCCCATCAGCTCACCCGACCCCTTTTCACCCTAAGCTGGGCTTTTTAATATAGGAAGATTTTGGTCTTTGCCATTCATATGCACCACGTGGAGATAAAAGTATTGCCGTAGAGAATTGTATATGAATGAAAGACACAGTAATATCTGACCTCGATATTGGACCTGTGTTGTAGACTCTACAAGAGTTGTCCCACCGGGCCTTTTGGCTTAGGATACCGTAGGCCACTGACATTTATTTGTACCTAGTGCGAATAAAAGAATTGCTATGCGAAACAGTGTAAATTAAATTTAGGGCGAGTGACGAGGGTCAGTAATGTAAAACCTGAGGTGAAGACTTTTCGTGAGTTTTCTCACCTTGGCCTTTTGTCCGGGAAACCTTTACATTTTACAGTTTACATTTCAATCTTGTGCAGGTCATATAAGAGCGTACCATAAGGATTTGTTTATGAGTAATATTTAGATAGGATAAATCAGACCCCGATATTGGACCCATGGTAGAGATTTTCCGTAAATTGTCTAACTTTGGCCTTTTGGTTCAGAAAACATTGGGCTTCTGGCTTGTTTTTGTACATAGTGCAGATAAAAGCATTGCCGTATCGATTCTCCTATTACGAGTCAAAATAGGGTTGATAGGGGTCAGTTATGTCTTATTCTGATATTGGATCTATAATTTAAGCCTTCCGTGAATTGTCCTATTTGCGCCTGTTGATTAAAAAACCACATGCCACTGCCTTTCATTACCATCTGGTGCAGATTAAAATATTGACGTAGGAATTGTTTTATTGATTGATTGATTGTTGGTTGCTTAACGTCCAGTGGCAACTATTTCATGCATGTTCAGGACGAGAACAAGTTAACAATAAATACAATAGGTAGGTCCTGTAATAGAGGCCGTCCGGGATGAAGGTCGGGAAATTTAGACTGCCACAGGAAAATGAGGGTATATTGGATAAGGACAGAAATTTAGCTTTGCAACAGGCCACCTACGGACCCCTCAAAGAGTTGTTGCAGGGTTCTTAACGTGCAAAGAACGTGGCACTCTCTTTACACGAGGCATCCGAATTAACGTCCCCATTCTGACCGGACGTGACAACGAACTTGTACATCCCGCACAGCCAAACGGACGCCCCACTTTAGCGAGGATTTTTACCGCCGGTCGGAGGAAGACAAATGGTGACCATATTTCTATTCCCAGTCACCCTTGGGAGGGAATTGTTTTAGAAATTATGTTTAGGGTGAGAAGGGTTCAGGAATGCAAGACCCTATATTGAACCTTTGTGTTTACCTTCCATGAGTTATCCCACCTTAGCCGTTTGGTCCAAAAACTATAGGTCACGATCTTTTATTTGTATCTATTTTGGATCAAATCATTGCAGTACGGATGTTTTAAGTGTTAAATTAAGAGTAAGTATGTGGTCAGTTAGGTCAATCCACGATTAAGAACCAATGATGTAGGTCCCACCAGGTCCTTTGTGTCCAGTAAACCTTTGGTCTCTGACTTTTATATGCACCTAGTGCGGATGAAATTATCGACGTAGGAAATCTTTAAGAATTCAATTCAGGCCGTGGAAAGGGGCCAGTAAGTTGAGACCCTGATTTTGGAAATGTGGTGTAGACTTTCCAAGAGTTGTTGGGCCATTTGACTCAAGAAACCGTAAGGCATTGGTTTTATTTTTTCGTAGAGTCTTTAAAAGCATTGATGTATGGAGTTACGTTTAGAGTGGCTAAGGAGTCACTTATATCAGACCCTATATTGGACCAACAATGTAGACTTTCCGTGAGTCGTATAACATGGGCCTTTTGTTGCAGGAAACCTAAGATCACTGCCTTAAATTTGCATCACCCGCGGTTAAAAATGTTGTCGTAACTTTTAATTGAGTGATGGTACGGGGTCAGTAATTGCAGACTATGATTTGGACATTATGGTCTAGATCTTCTGTAAGTTATTCCAACTTGGCTGTTTGGTCCATAAAACCTTATAGTCTACCTTTCATATGCAGGAGTCCGGAGAAAAGTATTGTCGTTGGGATTTCTTTCGAATTATATTTAGGCCGTAGAAAGGAGTTCACTGATATCATACTTCGATATTGGATCTGTGGTGAAGATCTTTTGTGGGTTGCCTCCCGCCCCCTCCCTGTTTTTGTTTACCCTTACAAATATTAGTCCTGTTTGAAAGAACAATTGGTCCTACAAGAGGATGATAAAAAGAATCAGGAAACTATGAAATGGAAAAATACCAAAAATGTGATACTTAAAATCAAAGAAATTACAGAAGTGGATGGAAAAGTTTGAAAGGGTAAAGTTTTAACTCTTACAAATAGAAGAAGGGTACATTGATGGAAACTTATGTTAAAAGTTACGGTTTACAAATACCCCAAAATAAAAATAAAAATTCTACACGTTTATTAACAAACTAGAATCGGGGTAGGTATAACAACTCAAATAAAGTTTAAAATGAAAAAAAGTTTTAGAAGGATGATAAAAAGTATATAAAAGATATAAAATAAAACACGAAATGAACGAATAAAATGATATTGGTTGTTAAAAACAGTAAAACAGTTGAAAGGTATTGCTAGGAATCAATTGCTTAAACAAATTATAAGATAGGAAAAGCTAAGATAAGTGAACGGATTCAATCCAAAACTGAAATAAAGCTGACGGAAAAGGAATAAACATACAGGGAACTTCAAAGGTGGACCCAGGAAAGGGAATGAAAAGGTCAGTAGATTGAACAATAATGCCTTGTTAAAAGGTGTTGTGGAAAACCAGTAGAAACAAGAAACAATCGAAAGAGAAATTCGAAGTAGTCAAACCGAGAAAAGCCTTAAATTGTAACTTACCAAAAGGACAAACAAATCCATAGTCCAGCTGAATCTAGAGACATTTTAAAATACCACCCGTTTCAAAAGTCTGGACTTATAAATGGGGTACAACGAAAAGGGCAAAAGTTAATGTGATTTTAAATTGTATGTTTGAAAAATTGTTTGTGATAAGAAGGAAAAGAAGATAAGTCATCATGGTCATTGCGGGACAAAGTAACCAGAGAGGCGACGAACTTCGAAGATATGTTAAAGATGCTGAAAAATAGTTTTGAGGAGAAATTCCAGGTTGGGCAGGGATAAAACTGATGACGCACTTACTTTGGTTAGTTTAAATTTCAAATCGACAAATATAGACCAATTGCCTGATCTCAATACTAGGGCTTACCTCAAAAGTAAAATTACAAAATACCGAACTCAAGAAAATTCGAAAGGAAAATCCCTTATCAAATGGCAAAACAAGATCTCAAACACATCAAACGAATGGAAAACAACTGTCATAATCCTGAATTAGTACAGGCAATTCCTTATGTAGAAAATGGTGGATTAAACCTGGTTTTAAGTGGCTGGCAGACAAGAAAGTCATAATTATTGTGAATAACCAGGAAAAGCAATGTTTTAAGTGAACGATCTTAGCGTCAATACATCACGAGGAGATAGACCATAAAGTGCTGCCCGAGTGATCAAGTTAGTAAAGTGATGGGTAGACGAGAGTGAAGGGATTGAAGGATTGGATTCATTATAAATCTCAAGAACATTACCAAGTTTTAGAAAAACAATCCGAATATATCAATCAACGTGCATGGTTTAAAACGAAAGAGATCTAACTACTAATGAGTTAAGACTTCGAGAAAAGAGAACTGAATGTGGACTTGTTGGTGATTGCGATGGAAGGATTGACACATTACTGTTGTAAAAAGTACCTTAATTGCTATCGCGTAATGTATAATAACTTGATATAAAGTATCAACATGTTTTATAGCAGTAACACGACGGGTGTCATATCTGGAGCAGGTTCTGTCTACCCCTACAGAGCACATGAGGTAATTTCCAGTTTTGGTAAGGTTCGTGTTGGTCAGTTTTAGTTTTCTATGTTGTGTTTTGTGTACCATTGTTTGTCTTTTCGTCACATTCTCTTTTGGCCATGGCATTGTCAGTTTGTTGACGATCTATGAGTTTAAATATCCTTTGGTATCTTTCCCTCTCTTTAATAACTTCCACAGTGAGTAGACCCTATTCCAGCAAAAGAGTACTGTAATAACAAGATAACTGTGTAAGTTTCGATGCCAGATAAAGGGCTTACCAAGAATTTAAGAACCATACGATATCAATGAAGGTTCAATTCGTAGTGTACGCAAAATCTGAGTGTTTTACTGAGGGCGTCAAGCCGGATAAATTGTTAAGGACTGTAGAGAAAAAATTCAAGACAAAAACATTAAGGAACGGAATGAGATCGCGGACAAAGATATTATGAGTCACTTCTTTCGAACTGATGACTGCAAACCAGACTTCAAACCCTACCAGAAACACAAACCATCCAGAATTTTCTATTGTATAATGTGCTATGACAACAGGGTGTTTACTAGAGAACAAGTTTGTTATACAATATGTACAATGCAGGAAGAAAGGAAGATGTGGTTCATATTTTGTGGGTAAACTTGAAGAAGATATTTTAGTTCTGTACCAGATATATTATTATCGAATGTCCTTGGAGATGTTGCAAGTATTCGAGCAGGTAACGACGTAACAGATCTGAGGAAAAACTAGAAGATGACAAAGTGAGAGACAACTGTCACTTTACCGGGGATTACAGAGGTGCAGACCACAAGTGCAACTTGAAATACACGGTACTTAAATTATTTCCGGCAATCTTCCACAACCTGACCGGGTACGACAGTCATCTCTTCATTAAGAACTTGGGAGTAACTGAAGGACAACCTTACATGTATGCACAAATTTATAGGAACGTGTAGAGAATAACCCACCTGTCGAATTTCCAAACACAAAGAAAAGTTTGGAAAAATATCATATGACCGGCAATTGTACAAAGTGAAACAACGCAATTCGGAGAATAGTAGGAGCATAACCATAAGAGATATGGACAGGCGGAAGTAATAGCACATTAATGATTTCCAACTTAGGGCTCGCTACAGCATAGGAGTTAATGTAGACAAGAATACCTAACAATAAAATGAATGCTCGACTACCTAGGCAGCATCAATGTCAAACGTTAAAGTCTAATGCATTACTCTCAGTGGAATGCTTTTGGAAGAAATTTGACTGCGGTTCAACTCGGATTTCAAAATATACCGCAGAAAACTTAGACACAAACTTAAATTTGCGTCGACTATATGTATGAGATTGACACGAAGAATTCTCGTCCAACCTTACTGTCTGATCTGTCGCGAAAACATCATACCTTGGCTGAGGAAAATATTGATGTATCATCGTTGGTGTTCGATAGATTAATGATTCGTAAAGAATGTATAGCACGCGATAGACTGCCCGGATTCATCAAGGATGTTTCAAGAAAGTAAAAGTGATTGCTTGTGACATCACAGTAGATGGAAAGAGATCTGCGCGATTACTACAATGATTTTCTAGTGGCTCCAGAATCTTTGCAAGATTAACGATCAAGAAACCGGTAGCTAATCTTCAGAAGACAATATATGTGGTACATTGTGTGAACCTTAAGAGTTATCTGGCCCGGGGTTTGATTCTTAGGAAGATACAGTAAATTATCAAGTACAACCAAGGCCCATAGTTGAAACCTTACATTGATAAGGAAAGGAAACTCGAGCCAACTCTAACATTTGAAAAAGAATTCTATAGGAGGATGGTTGGGAAAAGCATGAAAATATCATACACCGTGTTGATATCCGACTGGTCAATAATAAGATGAAAGCATTAAGACTAGCTTCCATATCCATTTTCAAGAAACGGACTATATTAGACGAATTATGGGCTGCAATCCACATAACACGAACCAAGTTGGTAATAGACAAACCAATCTACCTAGGTTTTGCGATTTCAGACCTGTCTAAAACTTTGTTGGATGACTTTGTATATGACTTCCTGTTATTGTATTGTAATTATTATGTTTATTTATCTTGGCCTTATTTGTTTTGTTGCCTTATAGTTGTTTACAAGGTAAACTTATATTGTGCAGTTTAGAAATCACTGGAACATTCATAGATACTGATGGAATGAGATTGGAACTTTCAATTTGACTTACATAATAATTCTGGAATGATCATAATCTACGATGTGTAATTAAAACTTTTATCGTATTCTAGAAGTTTCGTTCTACAGTTTTCTAGGAGTTTCACTTCTACAATGTTCTAGAGATTTCCGTGACAACTCTATATATATATATATATATACAGACACTTAAGTTAAACTTTAAGACATAGACATTGGATTCTCAGAGGTTATCTGGAGTTGTTGAATTGACACTTTTATTTATGAACAACATCATACTAGATTGTGACTTATTAGACGTAATATTCTGTTTGGATTTCCGTACAGTTACGAGAAGGATTACGGATAAAAGAAAAGACAAAGGATCGGACTTATATTTTGACAGCTAAGTTGACATTTCTACTTGTGTAATACTTCTTGTAAACTTGTGTATAATAAATCTTGTTAAATCTTATTATTGATTTGTGTCTTTTGTTGGCTACAATTTGAAAGTGATTTCTGGCCGTAACGTTAACAAAAATTAAAACCCCAACAAAAAACCGCGAGCCACGATCTGTTACACAGACACTTACAGGCTCGTTTAAGATATTCAGACCACAAACATTTACAAAGACAAAGATAACAATGTGCATTAGCGGTTCCAGATGTCCAACTACTCGACTGACCATGAATGCAAATTCAAGACTAAGGTCAACAAGAATGTTCTTGGAATGTTTAAGAACGAGTGTCCTGGAATACCAATAGTTGAATATGTCGGTCTAAGACTGAAACGGTATGCCATCAAAACAGAAAGGTCTGAAAGCAAGAGAGTTAAACTAAAATTTGGCTGTGATTCCTACCACACAACGAACTTAATTTGGAGCAAGTGAGACCAGATATATAGTGAAAATCTCTTTCAGCAGATGACAAGCAGCACAACTTCATCCCATGTATTGTAGATCATGACGATAAACTTATAGAAATTATGTGAGATGAGGATACTTAAAGATGAGCTTCTAACCGACGATCTTCCACATATGTCGCAAACAGATCAGACATATTATTCAAGCGTCAGATTTTGACGCATATCATTTATAAAGTGTTATTTTCATTTTCATCAAACGAACCTGGTTATTTATGTTCGAATCACCTAGATTTATGGCGGTGCGAAGTTTTTACAACCATACGGATATGCATATGGATATAAGTATCTCTTTGACCCTTGAAGAAGCTATTGTATATAGCCTGACGGCAGTAGATTTTCGCAACCACATGTTCAAACAACTACTATATACCTCAAGTCTTCAGGAAATTGTTTCTGTACTAGAATGGAGACTTGAATATATTGAAGATGAGTTTGTGCCGTATATGACCGCGGAGCTTGACAATACAAATAATGAGAGTTATGAGTCGAATGAAGTCGAATGAAGAGGACTACGAAGTGTTGGATGAAGAAGAGTGTGAAAAGTTGTATGAAGATCAGGAATATTTAATAAATGAGTGTAATACACATTTTTGATATAGCAATCCCCAAAAATCAATATCTAATGTTGGATTCGAAAATAGGCGAACGACTTAAACATTTAACACGTAAGAAGGGTCTTTTGCGGGAAAATTACAATATGAACCACAGAAAATATAGTTTGGTATTTCAATCCATGATTCTTTCATGGCACTTGTAATACACTCTGCATGGTGGTTTCAAAAACGAATTGACAAAGATATATTTTGATTATTATGTATTTCAACCCCAAAAGAAAAAAATGAGTATTTAAACCCGAAATTGACTACAAAAAACGCGGAACAATGATGTGAGGACATCTTTGTGTGTATGTTATTTAAATGCTATCATAAGTTCACCCTTTTGATTAAGTGACGTTTTCATTCACATAATAAACAAGAAAGACGGTAGAAAATTTGTATTGGCAAAAGAGAAGCGAAAGGGGTTATATTTTTCGAAGACCTCGACATGAATGATGATCGTATCCTAAACCCGGGTATACCCAAACGCAGGAAGTTTCGAAAACGGTGGGATATGCAACAGCTAAAAAACTTTGAGACAGAATACGACCAAAACATCAAGGAACTTGAACATGTTACAAAAAACAACACAGATCAAAATGGACAAGTCCTGATGTGTTTCAACCAACGATGGTAAAATAAATACATACCTAAATATGCAAACCATCCAATTAGTAATCCACCTGCGAAAAGCCAGTCAATGAATTGATGAGAAAAGGCTGGTATGCACAGAATTGGCCCGAATTAATCGCAAACATGTAAAAGAAAACTAATTAGCTTGTGGAAAACATGTTATCGATGTGCGAAGAAACAATAAGAAGATCTCGGCAGGGTTATTGTTTGATTCAAACATACAAGTACATCTAAGCGATCACTAACAAAAGTAGATGAAAAGATAGTGGTTGACGGCATCAATCTCTTTGTTACATTCAAGATAAAAAATAAAAATGCAAATCTTAAAATTTATTTTTTACTTTATATCTTGAAGAGAGTTTTGCAATATCAGCCTTCACGATCCATGAGTTGAACGTCGCGAAATAATCTATCAATTTAACCTAGAGCTCTTTTACATCATTACGGGCTGACCAGTTGGGACCCTTAGGCATGCTTGACTGAAAAATCAAGGTGGGGTATAGCACGGATTTTTTAAAATTGGTCCAAAGTTGGGGTCCGACACCTACCCTACCCTAACTTTCAAAGTTAATAAAAATTTCCTACGGCAATACTTTTTCCCCACTAGGTGCAAATGAAAGTTGGGACCCTTAGGCATGCTTGACTGAAAAATCCAGGTGGGGTATAGCACGGATTTTTTAAAATTGGTCCAAAGTTGGGGTCCGACACCCTACCCCACCCTAACTTTCAAAGTTAATAAAAATTTCCTACGGCAATACTTTTTCCCCACTAGGTGCAAATGAAAGTTGGGACCCTTAGGCATGCTTGACTGAAAAATCCAGGTGGAGTATAGCATGGATTTTTAAAATTGGTCCAAAGTTGGGGTCCGACACCCTACCCCACCCTAACTTTCAAAGTTAATAAAAATTTCCTACGGCAATACTTTTTCCCACTAGGTGCAAATGAAAATTGGGACCCTTAGGCATGCTTGACTGAAAAATCCAGGTGGGGTATAGCACGGATTTTTTAAAATTGGTCCAAAGTTGGGGTCCGACACCATACCCCACCCTAACTTTCAAAGTTAATAAAAATTTCTTACGGCAATACTTTTTCCCCACTAGGTGCAAATGAAAGTTGGGACCCTTAGGCATGCTTGACTGAAAAATCCAGGTGGGGTATAGCACGGATTTTTTAAAAATTGGTCCAAAGTTGGGGTCCGACACCCTACCCTACCCTAACTTTCAAAGTTAATAAAAATTTCCTACGGCAATACTTTTTCCCCACTAGGTGCAAATGAAAGTTGGGACCCTTAGGCATGCTTGACTGAAAAATCCAGGTGGGGTATAGCACGGATTTTTTAAAATTGGTCCAAAGTTGGGGTCCGACACCCTACCCCACCCTAACTTTCAAAGTTAATAAAAATTTCCTACGGCAATACTTTTTCCCCACTAGGTGCAAATGAAAGTTGGGACCCTTAGGCATGCTTGACTGAAAAATCCAGGTGGGTATAGCACGGATTTTTTAAAATTGGTCCAAAGTTGGGCTCCGACACCCTACCCCACCCTAACTTTCAAAGTTAATAAAAATTTCCTACGGCAATACTTTTTCCCACTAGGTGCAAATGAAAGTTGGGACCCTTAGGCATGCTTGACTGAAAAATCAAGGTGGGTATAGCACGGATTTTTTTAAAATTGGTCCAAAGTCGGGGTCCGACACCCTACCCTACCCTAACTTTCAAAGTTAATAAAAATTTCCTACGGCAATACTTTTTTCCCACTAGGTGCAAATGAAAGTTGGGACCCTTAGGCATGCTTGACTGAAAAATCCAGGTGGGGTATAGCACGGATTTTTTTAAAATTGGTCCAAAGTTGGGGTCCGACACCCTACCCCACCCTAACTTTCAAAGTTAATAAAAATTTCCTACGGCAATACTTTTTCCCCACTAGGTGCAAATGAAAGTTGGGACCCTTAGGCATGCTTGACTGAAAAATCCAGGTGGAGTATAGCATGGATTTTTTAAAATTGGTCCAAAGTTGGGGTCCGACACCCTACCCCACCCTAACTTTCAAAGTTAATAAAAATTTCCTACGGCAATACTTTTTCCCCACTAGGTGCAAATGAAAATTGGGACCCTTAGGCATGCTTGACTGAAAAATCCAGGTGGGGTATAGCACGGATTTTTTAAAAATTGGTCCAAAGTTGGGGTCCGACACCCTACCCCACCCTAACTTTCAAAGTTAATAAAAATTTCTTACGGCAATACTTTTTCCCCACTAGGTGCAAATGAAAGTTGGGACCCTTAGGCATGCTTGACTGAAAAATCCAGGTGGGGTATAGCACGGATTTTTAAAAATTGGTCCAAAGTTGGGGTCCGACACCCTACCCTACCCTAACTTTCAAAGTTAATAAAAATTTCCTACGGCAATACTTTTTCCCACTAGGTGCAAATGAAAGTTGGGACCCTTAGGCATGCTTGACTGAAAAATCCAGGTGGGGTATAGCACGGATTTTTTAAAATTGGTCCAAAGTTGGGGTCCGACACCCTACCCAACCCTAACTTTCAAAGTTAATAAAAATTTCCTACGGCAATACTTTTTCCCCACTAGGTGCAAATGAAAGTTGGGACCCTTAGGCATGCTTGACTGAAAAATCCAGGTGGAGTATAGCATGGATTTTTTTAAAAATTGGTCCAAAGTTGGGGTCCGACACCCTACCCCACCCTAACTTTCAAAGTTAATAAAAAATTTCCTACGGCAATACTTTTTCACTAGGTGCAAATGAAAATTGGGACCCTTAGGCATGCTTGACTGAAAAATCCAGGTGGGGTATAGCACGGATTTTTTTAAAAATTGGTCCAAAGTTGGGGTCCGACACCCTATCCCACCCTAACTTTCAAAGTTAATAAAAAATTTCCTACGGCAATACTTTTTTCCCCACTAGGTGCAAATGAAAGTTGGGACCCTTAGGCATGCTTGACTGAAAAATCCAGGTGGGGTATAGCACGGATTTTTAAAATTGGTCCAAAGTTGGGGTCCGACACCCTTAAAAATTGGTCCAAAGTTGGGGTCCGACACCCTATCCCACCCTAACTTTCAAAGTTAATAAAAAATTTCCTACGGCAATACTTTTTTCCCCACTAGGTGCAAATGAAAGTTGGGACCCTTAGGCATGCTTGACTGAAAAATCAAGGTGCGGTATAGCACGGATTTTTTTAAAAATTGGTCCAAAGTTGGGGTCCGACACCCTACCCTACCCTGACTTTCAAAGTTAATAAAAAATTTCCTACGGCAATACTTTTTTCCCCACTAGGTGCAAATGAAAGTTGGGACCCTTAGGCATGCTTGACTGAAAAATCCAGGTGGGGTATAGCACGGATTTTTTTTAAAATTGGTCCAAAGTTGGGGTCCGACACCTACCCCACCCTAACTTTCAAAGTTAATAAAAATTTCCTACGGCAATACTTTTTCCCCACTAGGTGCAAATGAAAGTTGGGACCCTTAGGCATGCTTGACTGAAAAATCCAGGTGGGGTATAGCATGGATTTTTTTAAAAATTGGTCCAAAGTTGGGGTCCGACACCCTACCCAACCCTAACTTTCAAAGTTAATAAAAATTTCCTACGGCAATACTTTTTCCCCACTAGGTGCAAATGAAAGTTGGGACCCTTAGGCATGCTTGACTGAAAAATCCAGGTGGGGTATAGCACGGATTTTTAAAATTGGTCCAAAGTTGGGGTCCGACACCCTACCCCACCCTAACTTTCAAAGTTAATAAAAATTTCCTACGGCAATACTTTTTCCCCACTAGGTGCAAATGAAAGTTGGGACCCTTAGGCATGCTTGACTGAAAAATCCAGGTGGGGTATAGCACGGATTTTTTTAAAAATTGGTCCAAAGTTGGGGTCCGACACCCTACCCTACCCTGACTTTCAAAGTTAATAAAAATTTCCTACGGCAATACTTTTTCCCCACTAGGTGCAAATGAAAGTTGGGACCCTTAGGCATGCTTGACTGAAAATCCAGGTGGGTATAGCACGGATTTTTAAAATTGGTCCAAAGTTGGGGTCCGACACCCTACCCCACCCTGACTTTCAAAGTTAATAAAAATTTCCTACGGCAATACTTTTTCCCCACTAGGTGCAAATGAAAGTTGGGACCCTTAGGCATGCTTGACTGAAAAATCCAGGTGAGGTATAGCACGGATTTTTTAAAATTGGTCCAAAGTTGGGGTCCGACACCCTACCCCACCCTAACTTTCAAAGTTAATAAAAATTTCCTGCGGCAATACTTTTTCCCCACTAGGTGCAAATGAAAGTTGGGACCCTTAGGCATGCTTGACTGAAAAATCCAGGTGGGGTATAGCACGGATTTTTTAAAATTGGTCCAAAGTTGGGGTCCGACACCCTACCCTACCCTAACTTTCAAAGTTAATAAAAATTTCCTACGGCAATACTTTTTCCCCACTAGTTGCAAATGAAAGTTGGGACCCTTAGGCATGCTTGACTGAAAATCCAGGTGGGGTATAGCACGGATTTTTTTAAAATTGGTCCAAAGTTGGGGTCCGACACCCTACCCCACCCTAACTTTCAAAGTTAATAAAAATTTCCTACGGCAATACTTTTTCCCCGCTAGGTTCAAATGAAAGTTGGGACCCTTAGGCATGCTTGACTGAAAAATCCAGGTGGGGTATAGCATGGATTTTTTAAAATTGGTCCAAAGTTGGGGTCCGACACCCTACCCCACCCTAACTTTCAAAGTTAATAAAAATTTCCTACGGCAATACTTTTTCCCCACTAGGTGCAAATGAAAGTTGGGACCCTTAGGCATGCTTGACTGAAAAATCCAGGTGGGGTATAGCACGGATTTTTTTTAAATTGGTCCAAAGTTGGGGTCCGACACCTACCCCACCCTAACTTTCAAAGTTAATAAAAATTTCCTACGGCAATACTTTTTCCCCACTAGGTGCAAATGAAAGTTGGGACCCTTAGGCATGCTTGACTGAAAAATCCAGGTGGGGTATAGCACGGATTTTTAAAAATTGGTCCAAAGTTGGGGTCCGACACCCTACCCCACCCTGACTTTCAAAGTTAATAAAAATTTCCTACGGCAATACTTTTTCCCCACTAGGTGCAAATGAAAGTTGGGACCCTTAGGCATGCTTGACTGAAAAATCCAGGTGGGGTATAGCACGGATTTTTTTTTAAATTGATAATATAGCTAATTAATAATGTCCTTGCACACCATACCTTGTTAGTTATGTCCTTGCACACCATATTTTGATTACTAAAAGTAAACCCTGGTGTCATCAAACCAAAACAAAATCCACTGTTACAGAACGATAATGATTCGCTTAAACAGATTTGTTTGAGATGAAAGTATTAAAGTACGAACGCTACTTTGTATTCTTGTAGCGTATACAAATTGTTACATTTTAGGAACTATTTTACAGCTGGATGCCGAGAATATGGAAAGCTATTTCACACAATATCGCACAGAAATTTTCTGATATACAAGTCAATACCATCTTAATACAAGAAAATTAGGCCAACATTCAAACAATGTCATTTTTCAGTGTTGACAGTTGAAGCGAAGTCTTAAAGCGTGCAGCACGATGTTGAAAGCACATATCATTGTTTTAAAATATTGAACACGAAATGAAATTTCAAAATTCATTGAATAGTGTTTTGACTGCTAAATTCGAATTAAAACAGATATTGTAGTGGTAATAAAAAATTAAAACGTTTCAGTACGTTTGAATCTTATTCAACTTTTGGGTTTATAGACATATCTGAAAACTGGCTGCTAGCGGAGTGGCTGCTAGCGAGTGGCTGCTAGCTTGAGTCTAGCGATAGTTGGGGCTTTGAATTTTATTTTATTCGTATTTGCACCAGATGCGTAAACAGAAACAAGAGAATCCGGTAAAATCCACAAAGCTGATAAGTTA
This sequence comes from Mytilus coruscus, assembly GCA_017311375.1. Taxonomy (NCBI): domain Eukaryota; kingdom Metazoa; phylum Mollusca; class Bivalvia; order Mytilida; family Mytilidae; genus Mytilus; species Mytilus coruscus. Next base: position 65,540,503 of record CM029597.1, on the reverse strand, counting down.
TTGTTGAATCTGAAACAAACACCATTTGATTTAATGGACATTACCAAAATACTTTATAACCTGGCAGCTTACGGAAATGTTAGATTCCTTACAGTTTCATTCTAAAAGAAAACTGAGCGCCGCAATGGCGACCATTTTGGATGACGAAAGATATTGTTATTAGTAAAGATAACAAAATGATTATAGATAGTTATGATATTTAATAAATTATGTTTGTAAATTTGTAAATGTTTAAACATTGATCTTAAAAGGTCATGTGTACCACTGCTTTCATCGGCCAGGTATACGAACTTATTATAAAACATCGTTCTGATAATTATATGCATATTCATTTGATATCATTACGAACGGAGAATAAGGAATATCTGGTAATATCAACAACAATATTAAACACTTATCGTTAAGTTGACAAGAAAGATATTCGATCTAATTTAAATACTCGATTGATTGCTTATTTGATTGATTGGTTGATTTGTTGGTTGATTGATTGATATGGTTGATGTAAACGCCACTTTCAGCACATTTGGCTGCATCATGGTGGTCATTTTTTTTATTGATGGAGAAAGCCGGAGAGAACCACCTACGTTTGGAAGGAACACTGCCAATATAGTACTAGTCAATCAAGATTGGAATCAATCATGTCTTGCCATGAGCGGGTTTCGACCATACAACCTGGGTGTCGAAAACTATTGCTCACTGTAGCTGGATTACTTAGACAACTTGGCCTCCGTATATACTAACAGAAAGTAGAATCTAAAGAAATATGACTAGGTATAAACTTATACCTTCCCATATTGATAAGCCGTATTCCGTTGTCTGGTCACAAGTATACGATAAAAATCATCGATGTCTGAATATACTATATTTATTGAGAACTGGGCATTTGAAGACGAGTGTATTGTCCATTCACACGTTGAATAACTAAAAAGAAAAATCACTGTATTGGATTATCATTTCAAATAAACTGTTAACACAGATATGTCTCGCCTATTTGTTATTTTGATAATGCAAATGTTGAAATTAAAATAGCAATACTTTAACACGTAAGTTATGCAAATTTTCAAAGTCAATGAACCATGACTGAAGGTACAGAGCTAAACAATCTCCATGGAAATGAGATGTGTCAATGCTAATACAACTGCAAACCAAATACCATTGACTTTTCATAAGTCTTTTCCTTAGCTTTAAACAAACCTAAACACAAACATGAACTTGTTAACCCGTTTGAATGGTTTTACACTAGTAATTTTTGGGGCCCTTTATAGCTTACTGTTCGGTGTGAGCCAAGGCTCCGTGTTGAAGACCGTACTTTGACCTATAATGGTTTACTTTTATAAATTTTGACTTGGATGGAGAGTTGTCTCATTGGCACTCATACCACATCTTCTTATATCTATGTAAAAGTTTCAAAGTCAATGAACCATAACTAGGGGTGGGGTTATAATCTCCATGGAAATGAAACTTACAAATGCCAATACATTTGCATACCGAATATCATTGACTAAACATTAGTGGTTCATCTTAAACTGACCTAATCACAAACTTATACATGTAAACTAAGCAAAAGTTTCAAAGTCAATAGACCATAACTGAGGGGTAAAGAGCAAACATTCTCCATGGAAATGAGATGTGCTAATGCTTATACAACTGCATACCAATTATCATTGACCTACCACTAACGGTTCCCCTTAAACTGACCTAATCACAAACTGATACATGAAAATTAAGTAAACGTTTCAAAGTCAATAGACCATGAATAAGGGGTCGGGGCCAAATAATCTCCATGAAGATGAGACATGCCAATGCTAATACAACCGCATATCAAATATTGACCTACCACTAGTGGTTCCCCATAAACTGACCTAATCACAAACTAAAACATGTAAACTAAGCAAAGTTTCAAAGTCAATAGACCTTGACTGAGGGGGCGGGGCCAAATAATTTCCATGGTAATGAGATGTGCCAATGCTAATACAACTCCATACCAAATATCATTGACCTACCACTAGTGGTTCACCATGAACTAGACCTAATCACAAACTAATACATTGTTGACGCTGCCGCCGTCGTCGTCGTCGTCGTCGTCGCCGACGAAATATAAATGCGTTCCTGTATCCTTACACTTAGCTAAAATCTTACATCTGAACTGTTTTTTTAATATAATTGAAGGACAAACCAACTTGACTTTAAACAATGGCCTCCGTCTAATTCTTTCAAATATGAAACATGTACTGTTATTCCTATTTAAAAATCGCAAAAGGCATTTCCAAGCCTAACGTCGATTTCATTGATAAGTTTAACAGTGTACACTAGACTTTGCTCTTCAGATTTTATTTAATATATCAATGCATACTGATAATGTATTTTTAAAATCTTGTTAAGTTTCATGAATTCAAAATGGCGGCTTGCTCTTAAGCTACAACATGGATTAGAAACTATTGAAAAGCACTAAAAGAAGATTTACATAAAGTTTCCTCTACAACATGTCCACACTTGATTGTTTGGGCATAAAAGATTGAAAGCTACCCCATCAATACTGACTAAAACATGAAAAAAAATTCCCATCCCTGCCCTGAAATAAAAAAACAAACAAACAACTTACAAGGAAGTGGTGATTGACTGATCGAAGGTATTTAAAGCATATTGTTTTCAGCATTTACTGCTGTTTCATCCAGTGTTATGGTTTCACCGCAGTTTGGTTTTATAATACTGCCTGAAAATAAAGAAGAAAAAATTATGCTAACAGAAGTGAACGATGGACAATTTGAATATGACGTCAACACAACATGGACCAATAGAATCAGGACTAGGCTTGCTACAAGACCAACTTGAACAAAGAAATGAATAATATCTTTAAATTGGCTGTCTGTTCGACTGAATTTAATTTAAAATATTTTTGACATTTTTGTTAGTATACAAGAGGGTCTATGGGGTTTCTCCATTTCTGTATTCTCTAATTTTGTAGGTCATTTTATCTATTCTTTATATTTTGGCCCATTACTCTCGATTCTTTATATTTTAGCACCCAATTGTTCTCTGTTCTTTATTCTTTTCCTTAATTTTTCTTTTTCTTTATTTTTGTGTCCCTTTGCTGTAGATTCGGCCCATTATTCTCTATTCTGTAAACCCTTCCAGACCCTTCTACAAGTTGTAAAGATGAAAAGAAGTTCAAATCAAAGCTAAAATGGAAGCCAAAGATAATAATTAGAGTGTTTAAAAAAATATATATATGGAAAACATAACAACACGTTTTCTTACTTGATATAGCGATATACTGTATTTTAAACCCAGACCACGTGATTGAATAGTCTGACGTAAACCTCAAAACAGGTATCGCCCACTCGATATGTAAAATCTATCATCGTGACTTCCAGTATCTATATTAGTACCCAAATTTGACGACGCACTATCACCTAAAATGAATACGAATACGAATACTTTATTATACAAATCATCGGCCCATAAAGGTCATTGTACATTGTACATAATAATGATTACAAATTGACATAAGTAAAGAAACAATAATGATAATGCTTATGACAATATGGAGTTAACTATAGTAGTTATTTTCTCAAATAAAACATTTGAAACAAATCAAAGCCACAGCGTTGAATATTTCATCATGGTCACAATAAGGAAGCGAAATAAATCTGTTTTCTGTATTTAAATTTTGAAATTATTACATATTTAAAAGCAGAATTTTACATTAACTGTCGTCGTTTTTCGAATGCTGGACATTCCATCAGAAAATGAATTTCATCTTCAATTGAATTTAAACAACAACTCTAAAATAATGGATATAACTCTGAGGAAATGTCAAAAATATTCTAGGTATTATCATGTGTTTCACATCGCACCTATCTCTATATTCAGTAAACTTACAATGTAACAACGCACTATAACCTAAAACTGATATAACTTTGAGAAAAGTCTAAAAACATTCTATGCATTATCGTGTTTTCACATCGAACCTACTAATGGAAATACGGTTCATTACAAACTGCATCCTACATTATATGTAGAAGTCACAAAATAGGCAATCCAAACAACTTTATATTAACTAAATTGCGTTTCTAATATTACTTAAAGTTCAAAATGAAAATCAAGAACTAACCGATGATGACGACCCATGCCAAGAGACGACAATAGCTCACATCGGCCTTATAGACTTTAAGTCTTAGATACATGATTCTTTTTTTATTATTATTTGTTATCATTGGCTTTGAACTAGCTGTCGGTAACTGCGAGTACTCTCAGATCTGTACTTAGTGTCTTTTGTTGTGGGGATGTAAACAAACCCTGCCACTTCCGGTTGTTTTTCTATGATGTTTTTCTGCTTTGTATCCAACTGATGAGTTAAGCCCTTTTCAACTGATTTTTATAGTTTGTTATTATGTTGAACTGTTACACCACTGTCCCATATGAGGGGGTGGTTTCGCACAAGCAAATTAACCCCATAGTTTAACCCCGCCACATTCTGTATGTTCCTGTCCTAAGTCAGGAGCCTGTAATTCTGTAATTGTCGTTTGTTGCTGTATATTATATTTGTTTTTCTTTCATTATTTTGAACATAAATCAGGCCTTTCGTTTTCTCGTCTGAATTGTTTTACATTTTGTCATTTCGGGGCCTTTTAAAGCTGACTATGCGGTATGGGCTTTACGCATTGCTTGCTGATGGTCGTACGGTGACCTATAGTTGTTAACTTCTATGTCATTTGGTCTCTGGTGGAGAGTTGTCTCATTTGCAATCATACCACACCTTCTTATTTTTATAGGTGAGCTAAAATACATGTCAATTATCTGCCTTTAAACAGCAGCAAGTTCAAAATACTACAGGTTTCTTTATCTTTATCAATATTACAAGTGACTGAGAAAAACAAATCACATGGAGCCTTATATTTAGAGTATCACAAATTAAATCAATTGCATAATGCTCTTATGGGCTATATATTTACTGAAAGTCTTTCAATTGATAATTATAGTTTTCGTTTCAGTGCTTTGCTTTTGCACCCAAAAATCTTTCATTTGCGCCACAAACCATATTTCATTTGTATCAATAATACAGGTAAAAGTATAAACAATAGATATATATATATATATATTAAACAATTATTGTCTTTGTATGAGGTCGATACGAGGTTATATCGACCTTAGAGAAGCATATTGACTGATGACGAAGTTCGAGGTCGATATGCTTCTCTCTAGGTCGATATAACAGAGTATTGACCTCAACCAAAGGCAACAATTGTTATATTATTAATCAACAACTATAGCATGAACAATGTAAAATAAGGGATTTCTAGAATGTATTTTTAGTAACATTACAACATAGTTTTGACAGCATAATATATCATATTCAGCATAATCATATTCAGCATAATCACATTCAGCATAATCATATTCATCATAATCATATTCATCATAATCACATTTAGTATAGTCACATTCAGCATAATCACATTCAGCATAATAACATTCAGCATAATAACATTCAGCATAATCATATTCAGCATAATAACATTCAGCATAATCATATTCAGCATAATAACATTCAGCATAATCATATTCAGCATAATAACATTCAGCATAATCATATTCAGCATAATCACATTCAGCAATAAACCAAAATGAATACATAAAACACTGATTAATTTTTTTTAAGCTGAAATTTTACTTTTTGCTGGTCCAAACCGTGGATGACTGTATCATTCAATGCTTTTATAATGGTTTTGATGTTCACATTTGTTGTGACTATGGCTATGTAAACTTTTTTGAGTACGTCTATACCACTTGTCTCCGTTTTTCAAAACATTAGATATCATAAGTGTGAGGTCTTAAAAAATTACCGAGTAACGTCTTTCCTCCTCTATTGGTCTCCGAATGAATTATAATAGAAAACAAAGGATATGGGGTATCCATCCATGACAGAAAACCAGTACATGCACAGAAAAAACACACAAAAAGCAAAGGAACAGCGCTTTAATTGCTGTTCTTCATCTCAAAGTCACAGTGAGGCCTTCAATACGGAGCAAAAAAACTCTCACCTCACTGCAAGTTTAAGACGGCCCTTTATGTCCATTTTGTCACCTCGAACATAATACGAACACTATACAATTTGATATCTTTAAGTGACTCTCAGTTTTGTATGAGAAATGAATATGAACTCACTTAGGGAGCTACCATTTGATTTTTATGGGGGGGCTAGGATGAAAAAATTTGTCCTGCCTATTTATTTTTCCCTCTATTCGGTCCTGCCTTTTATTTTTCACTCTATTCGGTCCTGCCTTTTTTAGTTTATCCTGACTTTTTTTACATAAATTGTCATCCTGCCTTTTTTTGCAAATAATCTCATCCTGCCTTTTTTACTCAAAACTCCTGTCCTGCCTATTTTTTCAAATTTCATCCTAGCCCCCCGCTGCTGATCCCGAGTCGATCTTCCATTCACACGTGAGAGAACTGAAATAAAAACATTTCAAGCAGTATAGAAAACTGAAACTTGGAAAACATAACCATTAGATCGAAGAAAGATAGGCTTAATGGCAAAAAAAAATATGAGTGCAGATCAGGGTTATCATATTTTAGGTAGGTCAAAAAGGCAGATGAGTTCGAGTTATCTCGCTTTGAACTGACTTGCATCGTCCGATTCACGTCAGATATCCAATCTAAAACTTCATCACATTACTTTTATTCGTAAGGTTAATTTATTTTGAAAGAAAATTGGGCCCACAGAGCCTCCTAATGGCCCTTCTCCTTTGGCGAAAATGTATGTTATGGTACAGGTAATACATGCCGAACAAAATTTGTTTATACCTTATACCTACTTTGTGCGTCACAATTATTCATATCGGAATACAACAATAATCCTATGAAAATAACCTACAGGAATTTATTCTCTTATAGGATTTAAAAATTCTTAGGGATAATGTGTTCTCCTTTAGGACAATAATGTCCTATTATCCTATAGGATATATTGTTTTTCCTTTCGGGTTTTCAATTATAAAAATAATCCTATAAGATCACAATCTAATTAAATTAAATCTCCGCACTCGCTCATTTTTTTTATTCTTGGTCGCTACATAAGATCATAATTATTCCTATATGAGAAATAGACATCTGGCCGGCAAACAGGATAAGATAAATCTGAAGGGAAAATATATCCAATACGATTTAAATAAAATTATGCCTACCGGATTAATCTAATTAAGTCCTATAGGACAAAAATTAGTCCAACAGGATAACATATATCATATAGGATAAAAAAGATTTTCACTGGTGTTTTGAAAGTATTTATAACATGAAAATATTTAACATATGGGGACTGTACATATATAAAAACTTGTAGTTCAAGTTAGAATAGACTTCGGCTAAGGTTCCGCCTCATGTTTGAGTGAAAATTCCATATGCGATTTATGTTCCAAGTAACAATTTTATTGATCTATGTCATTGTCATTCCGCTTTTACAAAAGCGTATTATGTTGCGATGTTTCACAAAATAGCGTTCTTCACGAAAATTGGAAGAATTATAAAAAGTTTGTGTGGCGCTAATAAGTTTCCGTACATTTTTCATTATTGTAGTTACTAAACCATTTTTATTTATAAATACGCCTTAGAAATGGTTTTATTTTTTTCCGTCTACAATTTTGTAATTTTTAGCAAATTAGACTTACCGATGTGGCCAATAACGAATTTTCCCAATTGTAGGGTTCTTGGTTAATTTAGGATTCTTATATAATTGTGGAAACCCGTGTGGAGAACACAGCCAAAAATGGCGGTAACTTGCCAAGATTATATGTTAACACTTACTTTGCATAATTTGACGGATAACCGTCAGTAGTGACGGTCTTATAACTGTTAAAATCTGCAGTAAGAGTCGATACTAAACCTGCACAATCTCCAGAAACTACAAAGATTAAATTTATAGCATTAGTAATTTAAAACTTCAATGACAGTTATAAAAATCAAATCTTAAAAAGCAAGATTACAAAGAGACATAATTAATAAACCTTTGACATTCCAACACAGTTTTCGTAAACACTCAATGTATTTTTTTCAAGCTTATCTAACATAGATTTCGCTCACCTTTAGGTAGATTCCGATTCATTTTTATTAAGTTATAAACTGTCCGTTTAATAAACACTTACTTTATGTCGTTCATAATTTAAGTAAGCTGTTTTGTATAGATTTCTCTCAATATTTTTCTAGTATTTTTGGTCTATGAAAACAAATAAACATTACCGTGTACAAGGCAGGTACCTAACAGCACAATTAGTATCTCAAGAAGGCATTGTTTGCGGTTAGTCAATTCCATGAGTCTTCTATCTTGAGGTAATAATGGTTAACACCAAGACTGAAAAGAAAAGATTGATATTCAATATAAAAAAAAACGTTGAATACTTAGTTTACATTATTTGAGACACGAAAAATTTCAACTGCAATGTATGTATTGCGCATTAAAATTAAAATTCATCAAAATTTATAGACCCTTGGGACAAGGATGCAAAGTATCATATAAATCCCTCAGATCAGCTACAGCATGCTGGCAGGGACGATCTGAGAGATGGCGCACACCTGCTTAACGTTTTTATTTCGTAATTTATAATTGCAAGACGATAGTACCAGTGCTAGAACTAAGGATATTTGATAAAAATCTACACTCGGCATCAGATCCTAAAGTTGATGATAACGATATTAAAACCCACTCGATTGATTCTGAAATAAGTGGCGAAAGAAGAACACACAAATTGTTTCGCCACATGTATGCTAGTGATCGAGTGTTCGGGATACATGTTTATGAGAGATACTTAATGCATATAAATAAACTCATCATAGATACCAGAATTGGAATTTTGTACGCCTTACTCGCTTTTCGTCTACAAAAGATTCATCAAAAGTTAAAAAGGCCAAATGAAGTTTAAGAGCATGGAGGAGCCAAAATTCCTTAAAGTTTTGCCAAAAAAATCGTGTTATAAAATACAATTGAATGTTTATGATCTGCGTTAGGACTTAAAAAGGTGCTGATCGCAATGACCGAACTTTCAATCATATAGTATATTCAAATCGTAAGTGTATGATATTATAAGTATGTGAAACGAGCCTGTCCCCTGTTTAAATTCTAAACGAAGATGTAGTCTTACAGGATCGTTTGTAGTGGTTATATGGTAGATATGTCGATCATGATTTGTACGTTTGCATGTGTGTCTGATTTTTCCCCGGATGGTTGGTGTGGTCTGTTGTACTGCAGAGGCGGATTTATTGGAGGGGGCATGGGGGTCCGGGCCCCCACTTTTGTGGGGAAAATTTGGTTGATTATATTGGGAATCACTGAAGCATGACTGGAGCGGGCCCCCTCTTAGGCAGTCAGTTGGCCCCCTCTTATGAATATTTCTGAAACCGCCACTTTCCTGTAAGTGTTTTTTTTTGTGATCCATGTTTATTATCATTGTTACCTCATATGTATTAAATACTATACATGTATGCATTTCTTATGAGGGTCTGAATGAGGGATCCTTCTTTTCTGTATGCTTTGGGGCATTTTTCTTTATCTTTAAACAACGTATTCTTTTAAATTGTAATGAAAATCATTTTACTATTTATTTACATTTATTTGATATTACATGATTTCGTTATTCTGTACAAGGTTCATTTCTGTTATCAGTATTTTATTATCTTATTCCTTATTTTTTCACAGTTATTCTTTATTCTTTTGTAACACATTATTCTCTATTCGGTATGTTTTGCTCAAATTTCTCTTTTCATGATTTTTTGGCGGGACATTATTCTCTATTCCATAAACCCCATCCCCACCCTCTTTAAAAGTTATTACCACGTGATCTTGTTAAATAGGCATGTAATATTAATTGCTGAAATTAAAAAGAACCAAATCAATCAAACAACGTAAACAATCGAGAGGTATTATTTTAACACCATAAATGTGGCTAATTGTTGACATACTCAGTAGTTAGTACTTCGGTACTGGTATGATTAATAACAAACCTTTCTAAAATTATCCGTTTAGAAGTTTTGAAATTATAAAGAAAGTAAGGTTTAAACCCTCTCAGGCACCTTCGATGGATTTGGCTATTTTTTAGTACTTTTTCGGTCATATAGTTCTTTGAATGTTTCGGTTCTTATACATCCGTGGCTTTCATATATTCGTCTATGATCGTTCCTGATGAAGGTAAATCTAGACAAACGCTTCGGACTCATGGAATTTATACCGGGTTTTACGTTCGAATTAAAAAGATTGAAAGGCAGACTGGTGCTATTCGTTAATGGAAAGTATATCCAAATCACGTGATCCAAATACGATAAATATATTTTTTATTCAATAAATCGGACAAAAAGGGGGTGTGCCGTATCCATCTATCAGACTTGTCCTAACAAATTTCCGATCTGCTAACCATGTATGAATTATAGCTTTGGATTAATTGAAAACAAGTGTACCTAATACTCTCCCCTTTACACTAATTAATCTCTGAATTTAACACATACTTTTCTTTTAAAGGACTTTCATTGAACCTTGTAACGGTTTACTCAAACTAAACATGTACTTGTGATACTGGTCACTGGACACTACGCCTCAGTCAACCTTTTTTTCTTATTGAATACACACACACATTAAGAAGAATAGATAGATGTTCATCACGTATACAAAGATAAAGTACTTACCAAATTATGTTAAGTGTATTTACATTGTCTTTCCATTTAAAGTACACAAAATGTATCGCACATTTTTCGAAATCATTGCATTGTTTTAAGTACAGAAACCATTGTTTACATCGCGACAATAGCTATCAATGGGTATTTTATGGATCAATTGGTCACCTGTGAATAATTAAAAATACAGGTAAAAATATAGATCAATAAACGATTATGGAATTGTTGATTGTAAATGTATTTCATGTTTAAAGAGACCAGAGATTTCATTTGTATGTATGGCTATCGAGAATAATTAAAGTTTGAATAATTATTAAATTCTTTCTAAGTATGTCCAAGTGACGTCGACGATTGAATTAAGTTTTAAAAGTTAACACAACCTTATCGTGTTATAAATAATTAACCCTACTCGTCGTGTTTCATATTACAGTCGGTATTTATAAAGACGTGTCATATTTTATTAAATTCTAAATTATGAGGTATCGATTTCAGTCGTCCATCCTAATTCTGTTATTCTGCTGAAGAGAGTACTTTGAGAGTTAAGGAAAACATACATCTCTTAAAATCCAACCAATCAAAGAAAAGAAGAAAAAAAACTCAGCAAAGAAAAGTAATTCTTGTATAAGGGAACGACCATTTAACTTCAAAAGGAGGGGGGTGGGTTGTTATGGTTTCTTTTCCTAAAAAAATATTCTGATCCCCAATTTGATGAAAAAAATATTGTGGTCAGGCAGATGACAAAAAAATATTCTGAATCCAGATTTTCCCCATACCTTATAGTGTTGAATTTTGAAAAAATAATTTGATTGATAGCGTCGAAAAACTAAATAAAAATGTTCACGCTTTGTGCGAAAAAAAAATTCTGACTCTGACAAAAAACCATAACCACCACCCCTTTTGAAGTTTAATGGTTGCTCCCTAATCAAATGACAAATAGACTTAGTATGTCTTTCGGGAGAACATTTATTTTATACCTCACTTTGGATATTGGTAGTAACTGGTACCTCATGGGTAAATCTCACAACAATGATATATAAAGATTCATACTTAGTAATTTCCCTCTTATGACAACAATCAAATTCATATATGATACTACATGTCTAGAATAAATAGTTTTCGATTGACACAATTTAATCAACAGTTACTCCCCTTTTGTCGCAATGATGGATGTTTATGGCATAGTGTCAATTTTACCCTCAATTTAGATTTTTGTGAAAAAGTTCATTATAGAATAATTTACTTCAGAAAATACATTTTTAGTAGTTATTTATTTTGGAATTTGTCACTTGATATTTTCTCTTTGTAAAGTACTATTTTTATCAATATATTACATAAATAAATTAAATTTTATAAACTAAGTGTTGACTGAATTAAGATCCAAGCGAAGTTGACACGATAGTTTTGAAAGTTCTTGCCAGACCCCATTTTATCCATAATGTCAAAGTAACTAGGGTGGCTAAATTGTTTAAACGATTTGATTGGTCGAACCTGAAACAGTAACGCGAAATTGTAGATGTAAATTGCGGTCTCAAAAGTGGTACTTCTACATGTATATGAACTTTTGAGGATAAAAGACCACAAAACAATTCACTGTTTTATTAAGGTGTGTGGCAAGAACCTTTTAAACCTAAGCTATTGTATTTTCTCAAGTAAATTATATGAGAATGTTCTATAATGAACTTTTTCACAAAAAACTGGATTGAGGGTAAAATTGACACTCTGATACTTACGTGCACAAATTTCTTCATAAATCAGCCAAATTAAACTTGTCATACTGACTGCTAGAAATGTTTTTGAACAATTCTAAATTCTTTTAACCTGACTCAGTTCATCACTACAATCGAACGGATTTCTTAACAGACTCATCCTGAACATGCATGCAATATTTGCCGCTGAACGTTAAGCAACCAACAGTCAATCAATCTCTTATCAGACTTGTGTGTACTGCATGTTTCATTTTGGTTAGTCAAATTAGAAAATCAATCAATTACACATCCAAAATGGCAACACAAGGAAATTGCTTACTCTAATTACTTCATATCAAAACCGATCTGTATCTGCTTATTAATAAATTGTTGATGGTAGCGTTTGATTTTGTCAGTTTCTATGGACGTTTTGAATTTGCCATGGAGTTCGGTATTTTTTGTTATAATTTCTAAACAGTGACCAGTCTTTTTATCAGCTATACCCGGTGTACGGAAACTTAAAAGAGCATTTTATAAACAGAGTGGGAGATGTTCATTCCAAACCGATTTCAAAAGGAAATTTCAATACTTAGTATAATTAAATCAATTAGATACGCATTTAATCATTATATGATAGTTATTGGTTGAAAAGACGATACATGTATTTTCAAATATGGTGAAACCTATATTCTGTGTGTGTGTGTGTTACACGACCCTTTCATTTATTTGAACTGTTTGTATAATTATCATGTTTCATGTAAATTAGTAAATTAGAGTAAATGAATTCAGTTGCATTCCTTCAGAGTGTTGGACTGTGATTATATTGTAAAAAAACACATTTTATGTGCTCTTTTTATGCCCATTTCTAAGTGCTCTTTTGATGCCCATTTTGGTCATACACAGGGAAATTTCACTCACATCAATTTCACGTGAATTTAAATTCATGTGAATCTCACGTGAAATTCGCGTGAATTTCACCTCAAACGAGCTTAAACGTGAAATTCACGTGAAATCAGTTCATGTGAATTTCACGTGAATATCACATGATTTTTTTCACGTGCATTGTTAAAATAAAGTAATTCAAATAACATTTAAATTTTTAAATTTTATTAAAATACCATTTTTTTGTAAAGTTCTCGTGAAATTCATGTGAATCTCTATTCACGTGAAATTTACATGAACATTTTCACGCGAGTTTCATGTTTCAGCTCGTTTCACGTCACGTGAAATTCATGTGAGAAAACTTTTTCCTGTGTATATCGCCTCACGTGTTCCAGTAACTTCCTTAGATTTCCTTTGTTTTTTGTTTGAGAGGTCCTGATGAAGATGAATCCTGCAGAGAGCCTCGAGGGCACCAAATTCATAACTTGTCATTTAGTTTTCTAACACAGGGTTAACACAAAAGCTTACGGATTGTTTTTCCCCCGAAGATAAAATCAGCTCAGTTGTTTCGGTACTGGTGTGATTTATAACTTACATTTCTCAGTTTATAAATTGTTAGGAATCTGAGGTTCCAACTCAACCAGACTAAAGTTGATTTTATAAATCTCTCTTCCCTTTGGTCATGTCGCTCCTCATGTCATCAATAACAGTAACGGTACTCATTTGACCCCACCATTTGCTCATTTTGACAATTAATATTATACTCCCTTTGATACTCGTGGACAATATACATTTTAAAATCCAAAACCTTATACGAACGTTGAAGAGCTGATAAAGCAAAAAAGGGAGACAAAAAAAAAAGAGACAAAAAGAACTCAGGCCAAATCAAGACCAGAGCTATACATTAAAGAGATACATTTTCTTGATTTGAAATAATTTCCTTAAATACTAGAACCGCGAGTTTTAATATAACAATATCCATATTACCATGCCAGTACCAAAATACTGGCTTATACTATTATTCGTACTATGAACATCAAAATTATTTATTTTGTTAAAATATTTCCTTTCTCTATTGTAACTGTACACACCTAACAACAAAATTATTTTCATTTACCTGTGTTTAAAGTTATTGCAAATGGCTGATATTTTGTTCGAGCATATTGTTTTCTTAAATTGTTTAACATTTCATACCGATATAACATGTTACTTTTATTATTCTTCCTTAGTTTATTTATTTTGAATTTGCATTGTATCATAGGTCAAATTTATTTGTTCAGTGTAAGTTCAATGGTGTTAATATGTCCTTTGATTGAGTTAAGCTATTTCAGTTGATATTTTATAGTGCGTCTTTCTATGTTGTGATGTTACACTATTGTTTCAGAAAAGGGCGAAGGTTTGGTACCATTAAAACGTTTAAATCCGCTGCATTTGTTTGCACCTGTCCTAAGTCAGGAATCTGATGTTCAGTAGTTGTCGTTTGTTAATGTGGTTCATAAGTGTTTCTCGTTTCTCGTTTTATATAGATTAGACCGTTGGTTTTACCGTTTGAATGGTTTTACACTAGTAATTTTGGGGCCCTTTATAGCTTACTGTTCGGTGTGAGCCTAGGCTCCGTGTTGAAGACCGTACTTTGACCTATAATGGTTTACTTTTATAAATTTTGACTTTGATGGAGAGTTGTCTCATTGGCACTCATACCACATCTTCTTATATCTAATTATAGGCTGGTGATACTCTCATCAACTCATATTCAACAAGCATCCTTGACTTTTATTTTTTTTATTTAAGCGTTTCTGATAACATCCCTTCAAAGAGCAACGAACTTATAAAGTGTTAAGTTAGTTCATCAGCTCAGTAGCTGTGTAGAAGGGGTCACGCACAAGACTTCTTTAATTTCTTAAAGAGGATAATTGACCATTGATCGATGCGGAACATTGTATAGAATATACTCAAGTTTTTGTAATTAATTTCAAAATCATTTACAAGCATTTCATTACAAACCACTTTGTCACTTACCTTCCCGAGGTTGCTGTTGTATTCATTCAGGTGTTGTCTTGACCAAGAAAATGCGTTTTATTCTAATTTTCATATGATATAAAAAGAAAAAGATATGGTATGATTGCCAATGAGAAAACTCTCCACAAGAAATAAAATGACATAGAAGTTAACAACTATTTTAGGTCATTATGGCCTTCAACAATGAGCGCCTTTAATATATTCAAAATGTTAAGAAACGGATATGATCTTATGCAGAACGGGATGCTTTAAATTGAAATGATTGATTATTGGTTGCTCAGTCCAGTGGCAAAAATATGTCATGTATGTTCAGGACGAGCATAAACTGACAAAAATACAATAGTAGATCCTGTTATAGTGGTCGTCCGGGATGAAGGTAGGGAAAGCTTGAACTGCAACTGGAAAATGAGGGTATATTGGATAGGGATTATCAATTTAAAAATGTGAATTTCATAATACAAAATGTAGTTGTCATGAGAGATGTTTGTTTTGAAATGTTAACCCGTGGTTTGGTCATTTCGTAAGAAAACTATTTTATTTGACCAAATAACATGTTTCAATGTTTTTTTATTATTTTATTAAAAACAATAAATTGAAGTCACAAAACAATAATCAATGTCACAACGCTATATCTACCATACAGAAAAAATATAACAATCATAATGAATAAATGTATTAAATGCTGATTCAGTGATGAGCTTAATTTTAGTAAATACTCATTCATGTTCATATCACAATTTGATATTATAACCACAATTAACAGCTGAATAACTTTCGATTGCGTCTCGGGTGATTTCTTTATTACAGCCTAAACTTATGGCACTTCAGATACATTGCACATGCATTTTTGGAAAAGGTAAACATAAACATATAACTTTAAAATTTCTGGGATTGAAATAGTGCGGCTCTAGCGTTCCAACGGACTTAATCTCTGATTCAAATTTAACCATGTCATCAAATCTGTCTAATATGTTACGCTATAGTTTATTCTAGAAAATCGGATTCTATATATAGATATCTTCATTGATTGAAATAAATTTATTTGGAAGACACAAAACAAGGTACCAAAAATGAAACAGGATAAACGTCTCCTGCTATGCATGCATTGACCGCCACGAGAATCGACACTCAGTCAAAATGTAACAATTGAGAATATGACAAAATCGACAAATAATCAGATCGGATGACTTTTCTGGTTTCTAAAGATCAAGCTTAAGAGTGCGAAAAAAGTCGCAAGTAAGTTGAGACACGAATGTTGACTGTTCGAGTTATGTTAAGCTATAAAAGATTCACGAGTGACGCTCGAATCAAAAAGTTTAAAAAAAGTAGACATAAGCGTTGATTCAAGTCGTCCGTATACAACCTAGTTTCTCTTTCTTATAAGCTTTCGAAAAAAGTTGAGCTGTGAATTTTTGTTCAAGTTTTAACCCTGCTTTTAGTTTTCGGTAAACAGGAAGTTGATGAATGATGGATGCGAAAACACATCATACTGTAAAGCATGCCTACATTAGTTTTCTCGTTTGAATTGTTTTACATTTGTCATTTCGGGGCCTTTTATAGCTGACTATGCGGTATGGGCTTTGCTATATATATATAGTTGTTAATTTCTGTGTCATTTGGTCTCTTGTGGGTGGAGAGTTGTCTCATTGGCAATTATACCACATCTTCTTTTTATATCTACATAAAGCTTCATTTCAAAGTTAAAAAAAAAATATTTTAGCCTCTTAGAAAGAAGCGACGAAACTTTTTAATTTAAACATAACCATTATGTGTAAGAATATAGAATAAGAAGATGGAAGCTAGTGAGTCATGAATCGGAAAATGCTTCACACTGTATAGCTCACATAAAGCTTGATACCAAATTTCAGGGAATTATTATGTATAGTTCTTGTGGAAAATGATACGGAAACATTATGGGAATGACGGACGGAATTATGCAAGGACTCAAGGAATGACAAACGGACTGACGAAACAATCATAATTACTCTTTTCTTTTGAAGCAGATGTACCGTATATAATACTTTTCATTTTTATATCACGCACAATATTTAAAATCTTTTCTAAATGCATCAAAACAATACCAGAGGATTCCGAAAGGTCTTTTAACAGAAAGTAGAACCGATCGTATTCAAACCTATGAAAGCGGAGCGCTGACACAGTATCTGTATTTTAATCAAATTGAATGGTTAATATTTATCTGTATAAGTAAAAGGGGAGGGCACATTATTGGGATCAATTGCAGGTGGATAAGGGGGTCGATTGTACATTTCATTCTGATTTTGGTTGAATGTTTGATCAGTATGTATGGGTGGATATACTGGATCCTCCCTTTGTGGAACGGCCCCATAATAATTTGGAGGTGGATATGCTTGTTGTATTTGAGGCTGTAAGGCAGGTTGGTTTATAACAACATTTAAAGAGATAGATAAATTGACTGTTTCTTTATGTTGGTTTCTCTTCTGTTGTCGCTTCTGCGTGTCAATTTCATAGGCTGGTCTAGTTTTTGGCGGACGTTTCGTTATGACAACGTGGTTTGGTATTGTTTTACGTACAGGCGGTTGTTGGAAGCTAGTAGCTGGTGCAGGAATCATCGACGATTTAGCATTTTTAGTACGATGTTTCTGATAACAACAACAACAAAGGACAATGATCAATATAAGAATTCCAATAACAACACCAACAACAATTCTCCACCAATCGTTACCTTCGGCTGTACTCGCTTCCGCCTGACCATCTGAAAGAAACAAAACGCTTTATCAGTTTTTTTTTATATTCCTAATGAATCAATTACCAATGTTATGTCAAAAACCCTGCTAAACGTTTTAAAATCGACTGTTTAACTTTGAATTTCTTTGATTTATGTTTTTTGTGGTTCAAATATAAAAAAAAAAACAGCTTCTCTCAAAAAAAAAAAAATGGATATATATACTCGGTAACAGATTCTTGTTTTTGTTTACAATTACAACGACGGTACCAATTGTACTGCTTTTGAAGCCCATTTCGAAAACAAAACCTTATTTAGTAATGCTCGATTTCCAAATGTTTGATTATTCAAAACCTAATACAAAGGTTGAAAAAAAAAGAAAAAAAAAGACTAGCGCTAGTGTGTCTATGCTGGTGACACCCTTCGGGAGAAACAGTCCAGTGAACTTTCGGAAGAAATAACATTGAAGGAAAATAACACTTTTTATACATCTGCCGTGCAATTCGAAAATACATGTCGTTTCAGTAATACTAAAGGTTTAGATATTTAAATATCCAGAAACAGAATACACAGGTTATCAAACTGTTCAAACAAAAACAAAACGGAACAAAATAAATGAAAACCTGGATAACAAGTTATCAAAGCTATCAATGGAAGTTTGGAAAATACTATTTATGTTTTGATAATTTCATTTTGAAAGTAACACGTCTTCTGATTGGCTATACGTTTTTTTGTCTATCAGCTCATATACATAATTTGTCATGTGATCGTGACATCATCAGCAGTTTTTATGAGTTACTCTATGAAATCGGAATTAAGAATCATTTTATAAGGAATGACAGTTTTATTTTTCTGTCTTTTCGAAAAGCGGAGCACCTGAGATCACCCCATTTTTTGGTGGGGTTCGTGTTGATCAGTCTTTAGTTTAATATACTGTGTTTTGTAAATTATTGTTTGTCTGTTTGTCTTTCTATTTTTAGCTATGGCGTTGTCAGTTTGTTTTCGACTTATGATTTTGAATGTGCCTTTGGTGTATTTCGCCTCTCTTTTACAGTCAATTCTTAAAATAAAACTTGATAAAAGAACTGCATTTCAACGTTTACTCAATCAAAATAAGAAAAGAGAGTCCTTTCATAAAACTCCACGAAGAACAAACTTCGCTGAAGGATTGACAAACTTATTAAAAAAACCTTCAACCACGTTTTTTAATTTTCACAATCATTCTAATTGCTGATTTCGTATGTCAAGGACTGGATAAGAAAACAATTGCAATCTTTGTATATACATGTACTATTAATCGGAGTTTCCAACTCTCTGTGTGAGCTGAATACCTGGTTAAGACGGAACAAGACCAATACCGGTTCTAGTACTGCGACGCCGCTGCATGTAATAGATTGACGGTAATATGTACATTGTATACTAAAGCATTACTGATCATTTCCTCTTATTCAGGAAGTACAATTCAGTGGCGGATCCAGAAATTTTCATAAGTGTTGGCCCACTGACTGCCTAAGAGGGCCCGCTGGTCATGCTTCAGTGATTCTCTATATAATCAACCAAATTTTTCTCAGAAAAGGGGCCGGGCCCCTGCCCCTCTAAATCCGCCTCTGCAATTGACGAAAGTGTTCCTTGTACATCGAGTATGTTAAATTTCAAATATCGACCAACAGAACACGGGTACACGGCGTAACGTATTAATTGAGATACGTAAACGTTATACGTTGAGGCAGAGGGTATACTACTGTGGTGGTATGGGATTTTGAATAATAAGAAAACTGAGATCATCACGTTTTTCATAGATTCTAGTTTGAAGTCGTCCATCAGTGTCAGTGTCTATAATCAAGGAAATTACCAAGCTTTAAAACAGAGGCGAAGGATACCAAAGGGACATTCAAACTCATAAGTCGACAATAAACTAACAAAGCCATGGCTTAAATAGAAAAATATCAACAGACAAACATTTATTTAGTTCACAAATCACAAAACTAGGGGTGATCTCAGTTGCTCCCGAACGGTAAGCGGATCCTGCTCAACATGTGACACCCGTCGTGTTGCTCATGATTGAACAAAACCGTTAATATAAATCATACCTTTTAGCTTCTGTAGTTACTTGAATCTCAATATAAATATTAAAAGATTTAATGTGATTCCTAATCTTTCCACAAGGGACATAGAGGTGAGCAAAAAGTAAATATTGTTCGGAATTGTCAATTATTTGGAATTAAGAGGGATCT
Source organism: Mytilus coruscus (assembly GCA_017311375.1). Lineage (NCBI taxonomy): Eukaryota > Metazoa > Mollusca > Bivalvia > Mytilida > Mytilidae > Mytilus > Mytilus coruscus. The sequence continues at coordinate 65,520,323 of CM029597.1, read as the reverse complement.
TAGTTGAGTTTGGCTATACATTTGTGATCATTATAAAAAAGAAGATGTGGTATCATTGCCATTAAGACAAGTCTTCACAAGAGACCAAATGACACAGAAAGTAACAACTACAGGTCACCGTACGGCCTTCAACAATGAGCCACGTCCATACCGCATAGTTAGCAATAAAAGATAAAAGGACCCGAAACTACAAACGTAAATCAATAACAAGTTCTCTGGGATATATATTGAGCAATAGATAGGACAGTATCCATATATTCAAAAGTGAATTTTGATGGTTTTTTTGTATATTTGCGGAGGAATGCTCTGTATCACTTCTGCTTCATACGAGTAAGCAAGAAGAAGAGCACAATTAGTACCCATTTGAATACCGATTGTCTTTTAAATATCAATACACCCAAGTCAACAAATGTATTTTCAATCAGAAAGTCTAGCATGGTAATGATTTCATATTTCATGTATTTAGTGAATTTGTTTTTTGAATCACTATGGTTTTTCAGAAAGGAAAGATTTACATGACCGAAAACAAGGTATTTGTATCTTCGATTCCAATTTGAGTAGAAAAGTCTTTATATTAGACAATGGGTCCATCTGTCATTTGAGATTTGGTAATAATAGTATAGAGCGTAGAAAAATCAAAAGTTTTGATTTTACAGACTACTGCAAAAATGTTAAACTTTGTGATAGAAAAATGTGGAGTAGATCGGTAAAATTTAAAGAATGAACATCGAATTTACACGGCTGGATGGATATCCCCTATCATAATATATCAGAAGGCCGTATTTTCATTCAGAAAGAATGGTACTAACAATCTTAGAAAGATATAAAGGCGGTTGTCTATAAGTATCAATAGTCTAATTTATAGAACGATGTCATTCTAGTTCAGGTTTTCTGCGATCGCCATTTACACCTATTCTGATATGTATGTACGCGTATGCCTGTTTACATAACGTAATTGTATGTGTACTTCTTGTATAACAATAAAGTATTTTTAACATAACCAAGCTTTTGTGTTTTAGTTTATAATTAAAACACGTGAAACACACATTTTGATGTTAACACCCAGGTCGACCCTCTCAAACTCATTCGTTTTAATCATACATTTTCCCGTATTTTCACCTTCCCATTCTAAATATATTTTTTTACCTGACGCGGAATATTCTAACTCCCATCCTTGATAATTTATAGTACTGTCTGTATGGAAATGAATTAACATATATCTCCCTTGTGTACTGCTGAAAGAAATGTCTTCCTGTATTCCACAAAGAAACTGTATTCTATTATTTTCATCCACACACGCACCTAGGTAAAAATAAACAAGTAAATCAGTAGAATAGATAAAGTGAAAACAAATAATAACATTAAATGTATATTTCATTATAATGCATTATTATGATTGGCTATCAGGAATCTCGCATCATTCTGAAATAAACCTTCATTTCAAAATGATACGTAACATTCATAATGACACGAGCTTCCACAATAAAGTGCACAGGTAAATAAATGAAAAACTTGATACACATCGTGTTTTCATGATCCTAGCAAAACAATGAAATTATAAGTATTGAATGCTTCTTTTAGTAATTTTATATGGTTGTAAAAGCATTGGCCATGTGTACATTTTTAGAATGAAGCGCTTCCGCGATTCAGACAAAATGTACTTCGGTCAACGCTTTTACATCCCAATTTTACAAAAAGAAGCATTCAATTCTTACATAATGTGAAGATTCCAACAAATCAACAAACATTTGCTTTGCATATTTTCAAAATCCTTTAAACATTTTCGACAAGGCTGTTATGTAACTCCCAATACGATTGTTATATTTGCAAAGGGAGTTTCATCAACAACTAATATTTTCAATTTCGTGTTCTGAACTGATACTTCAAATGCAAGTGTGAGCCTTCATCCATTTACTCAAACACAACGTTTATGGATCATAAAATGAAGTTTTTCCGAATCTATCTGTACCAATGACCATTTAATTTTAGAGAAAATATACATGATGATTTCTTCTCAACTTAATTTATCAAATTCCTTCATTATACCATTTACAAAACATGTTAAACATGATACAAATTAAGGATATCCAAATTGTTTCAGTATGTAGAAATCTGTTTTGTCCTCTTCTTTCAAAATTTTTATTCAGCAGCATTCTTCTTTAATTCAAAACAAAACAGCAGCTGTCTGATCCTGCTTAATTAGAATGAGGCATATTAGTAATAGTAACTTATAATTCAGTATATGATTGGAAAAAATAAAAATTGAGAATGAAAACGGGATATGTATCAAAGAGACAACAATCCGACCAAAGAGCAGAAAACAGCACAAGGCCACCAATGGGTCTTCAACACAGCGAGAAAATCCCGCACTCGGAGGCGGGTTTCAGCTGCCCCCTAAACAAAATGTGTACTAGGTCAGATAAAATGGACGTCAGACTAAACTCCAAAACATACAGATGAACCAAACTAAAAAAAAAAATACAAGACTAACAAAGGCCTGCTTACATGTTTCAATCATTGAATGCCTACCTGCATATACTTTAACATAATCATATGCGCAAGAAACGGATGATTCTAAGCGAAATGAAGTAAACTTGATGTAAACTGTAGTCGATGATGGTCCTGTATCAATCAGCCAATAGGAATCCAAAGAACTGGAAATATACAATTTAATGATGACTTAGAATTGTTTTGTTCAATATACTGGTTAAAGAAATACAAATATTTCCTCATATATAATTAGAGTATATTTTGAAATATAATATAATGACGATAAAAGTCACCCGATACCCAAAGTGACCATGAATATTGACATTTGCTTCCAACAGTTAGTTGTATCCGTAATTCCTCCTAACTCCAGGACCTTGTTCGATAATATTCACATATTTCTTTTGAATCCAATGTAATGATACCATTATCGGTAGCAGTTTTTCTGCACCAGATGCTCATTTTGACAATAAATGTCTCTTCAGTGATGCTCGGGGCCAAAAACAAAAATAAAAATACAAAGCTATAATCCACAGGACAAAAATGTATAGCAAAAGCATGCACAAGACAAGGAATCAGAGCTTTCCATGAGGGAAATATATTCCTTAATTTTAAACCATTTCTTAAATTTTGTAACAGCCATTTTAATAACAAAAAGTCCGTATTTCATGCCAGTACCGAAGTACATGCAATTTAGCACTTAATTTTTTCTCCGAATCTCTATTCGCAAATTAATTAGATGTCCCCAAATATGTTTATCCAATAAACATGAACAGACAGAGCAGTAACACTTTAACCTTTAGAGTTCGTCCTTATTTTTTGTTAGCGCTCTTTTTCCTTAATTCTAAGTTCTCTGTGTAGAGTTTTGTGGACTTTTTACCAGTCTGTTTGTATTTTTTTTGTCTGATGCTATTCATTTATTTCGAAAAAGTCCTTTACCAAGTCAGACATATAACAGTTGTTGTTCACTTGTACCGTTGTTTGATAGGGTTTGATTGGGTTTGATTTTGAAAGTTTTTATGGACTTTCCCCTTTTAAAATTTGCCATTGAAATTCAGTATTTTTGTTATAGTTATTTATGGTATTGTTTTGTCTTTCATTGACTTAGACTTTCTTTCTCCTTAAATATTTTCTCCCTTGTTTATCTAAAAAATCTGTTAAAAATGCTTAATATTCGGCGACGTTGGGAACCATAAGAGCATTGCTCTTGAGAAAGTTGAACAAAAAGTCGACAGAAACGGAAATAAATCATATAATGAAACATACAATTTTAAATGTTCACTGGTTCTGTCGATATTTATTAAAGTCACAATTCTTATGATGCCCTATCTATTTGACGCATTTTCTATGTATTTCTAAAAGATTCCTAAGTTGTACGTAGTTCTATGTCTGCAAGATGTATAATTTATTTCGTCGACTTATGTTTATCTCTCGGTCGATGTCTTCCCTTAAATTCTCACGTGTTTTCCACCAATCTTAAATTATATTAGTATATCATTTCAAACTTGACAGCTTGATTATATGTTGTAAATTACTGGCAACAAAAGTTTTCATACATCTCGACTGTCCAACAAGTGAGAGGTTTAGCTAATCATAAAACCTGGTTTAATTAACCCTCTTATACACAAGGAAATGCCTGTACCAAATCAGGAATACGACAGTTGTTTTCTATTCGTTAGATTTGTTTAAGCTTTTGATTACTAGTATGCCATTTTATAAAGCCTTTTTTTAAAGGACTTTCCGTTTAGAATTTCCCTTGGAGTTCGGTATTTTTGTAATTTTAATTTTAACCGATGCTCAAATCTCATTAATTCATGACGAAAGATTTCAATAAAGGTATGAAACAAAACCTGAGGTATTCGAAAAAAAATCTAAAATTAAGCAAAAATTGGTGTGTCGTCAGGGTATGTTGTAAAACAAAACGACACTATTTAATCATATATAAAGGAGTAGAGCCTCGTTTGTTACAAATTTGCTATTAGAAATAGCCATGAATAGTCTGTTTGCCAATTCCCGTAATTGACCCTAGGCTGTTATTGCAGATCCCTCTTTTATTTGTCTCTCTTAGAAGGGACATCATTTTTATTGACAATGGAGAACTAGCAGAGAGAGTAAATTTATTTGTGCGTAATGCGTGTAACCTTTGAGTTTTTCATACTTTTTAATTACATTTAATTTGTTGTTAAGCTAAATACTTTTGACAACAGAAGTTTTTTTTTACAAACAATTTGTAAAAACGCCGATATATCACTTTCAACTTATCATGCTTTGTATGGGCCAAAACCAATTATACCCGGGATAGAACCAGTCTACGATTGACAAAGGGAAGTAATTTATTTTAAAAGTGTGCAATAATTGAACCAAATCGGTCATTGGCAAATGGACTTTTAAGATATAACTTACTCCATATAATCCGTGGATCCATATCCTGCATGCGACTGTAAAGTCTTTTCTGTAGAAGTAGCGTTCAAAAGTACGAATCCATCAGGTGCACAACTTGGAATAACTGTTATATATATATAAAGAGGAATAGGAAAGGTATTATTTACATTTCAATGAGACTTCAGTGCAACGAAACTAACAACTTAACACCATGGCAAAACAACAACGGCAAAAGGACAAAAAGTTCACAAAAAATTGCAATGAAAACTAACGACTCAGCAACGCAAACCAAACAAAAAACTTGGAATAATTTCATGTGACCCGGAAGGGTATCTAGATCCTGGCGATATACTATTCAATAACGTCTGCTTTTCTTACTGAATGCATACTGAACCGATGTACATGAGTCACCGATAATTTCTCTGTGATAACCAGCACGAACTGCGCCACAAACGAAGAACAGCTGTCTACACTTCTGGAATTTAAGCTATCTGTGTATTTGTTTTTTTTCTTCTTTTGGTCATGGTTTGTCTGCTTACCTTCGACTTATACCTGTTTTTAAATCCTGAAGAAAGTCATCTGCATTGAACCTTTTTTCAGAAATTAATGATCATTCATCATTTTATTAATTGATTGACCGATTGATGTTTAATTCACAAATAGAGTTGATTTAGCGAACACATTTCAAAAGTCCAAACAACGAAAGCACTCCATGATATTATATATTTTTGTCAACACTTTAATTACGACCCTAATAAAATACCAACAGAACCCGTTAATTCTTAAAAAAAAACAACATATGAATGATTTTGCTTCATTTTTACGTGACAATTTAAAACAGATTCTTTAAATACGAAATCACAGATATTATTCCAGCTTTAATAAATTTGTCTCACCTGTTGAACTTTCGATATAGCCAATAAAAAAGCCAGTGTCTGTTGTTGATCCGTCAGTGTTGAATGTGATCGTGACACTACTTCCAGTTGACAGATAAGTTGACAAATGCGAACTGTACGTTCCATAAAAGGTTGCAAGAAGAACGTAGCCCGAGGAAGGTCCTGTGAAATTCATAAAAAAAGAACTATAGTAATAGATTAACTGATTTTATTAAATCGAAGAGAGCTGGTATGCAAAGAAAAAAAAAAACAACCAACAAAAATTAATAGAAAATTCAGGTAAATTATTTAATGTTTAATATATAATTACAGGATCATAAATACTCATCAAATAAGCTTATTGTTGTCATAAAAAATTGAGGGAAAATATTTTATATTTTGACTTTCTGAAGTTTTTGTGACGATCACATCTGAGGGTGATTGGGGTTTACAGAATCGAGAATAAGCCAAAAAAGAAATGAGGAATAATGGAAATGACCAAATAATAAAGAAAACAGTATAGAAGGGTGTTCAATAAAGGCGACATTGTTTAACCAATGTTCAAATCTTGTTAATTCATTTTAAAGAGACTACTTGAGAAAATGATAAAAAAAAAATCCCTTTGCTTCATTTGACATTGACATACCTCCTTAAGGATGTTCTCTACTCTGTTTCGAAATAACAAGCTTTTTAAAACTGTTGTAATTTGATAGTTTATAAATAAAGGAACTAAAAAAGCAGAAAAAAATTAAGGGTCCGTGTGCTTGTTTTCGTTATATTAGCCATTGAAAATTTGGCGGGAACTGATTTAAGACTGCCACCTTTTTTCTTTTAAAAACTAGGAAACAATAACAAGGATTTTATAAGATTTTCAAAAATGGCTTTTTAAACAATATGTAATAAAATTATGAAAAGAAAAGTATGGATGATGTTATTTTCGCGACGTCAAACTGTGACATATCGGATAAGATGCGTTTTTCGACTGATTTTTATCATTCAGACTGATTTAACTTGAAAACGAGTTCATGGGCCCCTCTTTTTTAAAATGACATTAGGTTTGATTGCTTGTGAAGATTATTTGTACCAATATTTATGAAAAAGTCACCGATGATTTTTTTTTTTTAAATAAGTTAAATATAGAGCAAAAATTTCGTTTTCCCCTAAAATAATGAAACTTTGATAAACATTTATTATTTCCAAAGAATTGTTATACAAATTTAGAGCATACTTATGTTAAGAAGATTTTCCAGATGTTTTTACAAAATTCGCTTTTGTTTATCTTTTGAAACAAAAAAGTAAGGTATGTCTATCCAAAGGATAGAAATGTAAAAAAAAGAAGAAGAAATTTTGAGTAAATGTCTAAAATTTCTACCCCAGTAATCTCTTAAAGTACCACATGAAGGTATATTTTTATTACATATTTGAATTGACTAGGTGAAAATAACTTGTACGCAAATTTTCGTAAAATGATCACCGTGGGATCAAAACTGTATCGTATGCCCTTAATTTGACCTATGTGATTCTTACCATCATATATTGTTAAAGTATCTGCAGCCTCGATGAAAATATGGTATGGACGTATTCGTATCCCAGTAGAAGATGTTAGAATCCACCAACAATCAAGATTGCTGAAAATGGGTATCAAATGTTTACAGTTATTTCTAATTTTATCTAATATTAAGGTGGTACCAAACACCTTGACTAAAATTAATTTGGCTCGTTTAATTTTCATAAAATTTTGACAAAATATTTATTTTGATCCTTTAACAAAAATATAAAAATTTTTCAAAACTTGAACCACACAATTTATCGGAAAAAAAATCATTGGATATATAGCAGTTTGACAAGCATTAAGTTTGATCATTGAGAAACTTGATATGTTCTTAAAAATAGAACGTGGTTAAAACGTTCAGCTGATTTTTACAGAGTTATCTCCCTGTAGTGTTATGTACCACCTTAAATGAATCAATAAGAAAAGGAAGGGTAAAAACGAATGTTTCAGCTGAAAATTACTTTAGTCAAGCTAAATTGCTTTAATCTGTATGCCATTGACGGAACTTTGTTAGTCTTAAACGAGCTTAACTTTCATTTGCGAACGTCGTTGTTCGTCGTTTGAATTTTCTAAACCAATGTGTTCTATTCAGGTAAATAGCTAGGTTATAAGCATATCGTGTTTGTTTCTATACATATATGTTTAATGTTTATATCCTTTTTTGTACTTTCAAATATTTTGGCCTCGAGCATGACTAAAGGGTTATCAAAATGCGCATCTGGGGCAATAAAATTAGTAACGTGTATGTCAATTCTACCACTTGGTCGATATCTCCGCGATTGGACTGTTTGTCTACAATAGTATCACCAGCACAGAACCAGTACTTCGGTACTGGCATGAAAGTATGGAATTTGTTCTATTTAGATTTGCTGTTATAAACTTTCGAAATCATTTTAAATTAAGAAATGTATCTCCCTTATGCAAAGCTTTGATTCCATGCCCGAGTTTTGCTTACTTTTTTAACATTCGCATTAGGTTTTGGGTTTCAAATAATTTGGTGTCGAGCATCAATGAGGACATTAATTGTCAAAAAGCACATCTGGTGCAGTATAACTGGTACCGTTAATGTTATTTAATCGTTAATGTTATTTAATCGTTAATGTTATTTAATCCGATCATGTGCTCAAATGCGAAACGGAGTTATTGACATTACTCTGAAACGGATGACGGAAAGGCCTCTGAAAATCTTTGTATTTTGAAACAGTTTCCTATATGATAAACCGTGAATAATGAAAAGTCAAAGTAGCATTCTCGCCAACAACATTGTGCATGATTGCTTTAGGGCATATAATCATAATGGAACAGCTTCATGAAAACAATTTGGTCCACTCATTTAGTATTGTTGGTGCACCATTTCGCTGATAACACGTAGAGTAAGCAGAAAATAATAAAAGTTTATTGTTACAAATGATTTTTTTATTCGAGCGTCACTGATGAGTCTTTTGTGGACGACACGCTCGTCTGGCGTAGACAATTTTAATCATGGTATCGATGAGGAGTTTTTTTTTTCTTACAGCTTTATCGATCAATAGAACGAGAAAAAAAAAACGTTGCAGTGATAATTATCTTTAATTTATAACAACAGAGCTGTCTCTCTTTACAACAAAGAAGATCAAACGTCGCTAATACCTACTTGGCGTATTGGCCTGGATAACCTGGTGAAATGACAAACTGTTCTGTTACATTATCAACTGTAAGACGTGTTGGGTTAGTCTGCGAACCACATACACTTGACAAGCTAGCCACTGTAGGAATAGCGCTACTCGAAACAGCAGCTAAATATCGAAAAAAATTATTCATACATTAATTAAGAAATTATGAAGAAACTAAGGTTACAAATGCCTCAGGCAAAGTGGACCTTAAATGAATTGGGGAACATTATGTTAGTCCTTTTATGGTCATGTAGCCTTTTTTCACATAGTTTTTACGTATTTTTACATCCAGGGCTCTCAAATAGTTAGGATTCAGCGATTCTGTAAAGGTAAATTCAATAGCGATTCTGGAACACGAAATGTGCAAAAGTAAATATAAAATGTGCTCCCAAAGCACGATATCTGTCATTTACTAGGACTGGGTCAATAACACGGCTAGGAACTGTTGGTCCACAAAAAGACAGGCGAAGGATATCAAAGGGAAATTCAAACTCATAAATTGATTACAATTGACAACTGACAACGCCATGGCCAAAAATAAAGATAAACAGACAAACAACAGTACACAAAACAACATAGATCAAATGCTTCGCTGAGCGCAGGTGGATACGACCGCAGAGGTCCAACCCTGAACAGTTGGGGCAAAAATGGACACAATATTCGTGCTTGATACAGGTCTGAATTTGGATTGTAATTAAATATTTGACACATAATAGGTTTTTGAATTTATATTCAATTTTTTGCATTTGTGCAATACACCATGCTGTTGCGTATTGACCCCCCCCCTTTATTTTGCAAAAAAAAATATTTGAAGAAATTTTCTTTTTAATTTCTGAAATCTGAAATGAGAAAAAATGCCCCCACCCCATTTTTTTCACCTCCCCTTTTCCAAAAAAAAAAATCTTTCCCTCAAGATATGGGCATAATCTCAATTCAAATTTCCAGTGCAGTTTGCAACCATAATAACCAATTTAAATACATCATAAAAGTCTTAAAATAGAAAATGACATACATAATTATGGCTAAAATTAATATTCCTTTAATAGTAACTTCTAAAATTAATTGACAGCTAATCACCTCAAGACAATACAACATATTTATACATAATTTAAAAGCAATGTAAGGAGGTAATCCAAATTTTTTAATACTTTAAATGTATTTGGATTACCTCCTTACACTGCTTTTAAATTGTCCATTAACCAGGAAACCCTTGTTTTTCCCTTTTTGCCCCTAATTCCTACACGGTTTGAGCCATAAACCCTCAAAGTCAATCCTAACCATCCCTTTGTGGTATGGAAACTTGTGGTATAATTTCAGAGAGATTCATATTCCGTTCCACAAGTTATTGTCTGGAAACTAGAAAAATGCTTATTTGGGCCCTTTTTGGCCCCTAATTCCTTAACTGTTGGTACCATAACCCCCAAAATCAATCCAAACCTTTCTTTTGTGGTATTGAACCTTATGGTAAAATTTCATAGAGATCTATTCACTTAAACTAAAGTTATTGTGCGAAAACCAATGTGTCTTCAAAATTTTTTGCGGTCGTATAAAAACCGAAGGCTGAGCAACACGAACCGCATCAAAATTGGGTGTGATCTCAGCCAGCAGCTGGTGCTGCGGAAGGGTAAGCAGATCCTGCTCCGCATGTGGCATCCGTCGTGTTGCTCATGTAAGTACAAACCTGATGATATGTTTAATTCGGTATGTCACATTCGGGGAAAGGGGTATCCTCAGCTGCGTTGTCAGTACTTCCGTTCATATTTTTCTAAAAATATTTTTCTAAAAATTCCCCATTAATAAATAAAGAAAATATAAGAAACAAAGGAAACTAAGGATTCATCACCCTCAGAAAAAGTTGACTTGGATTCATTTTGTGACCCCTGAAATCATATAGATTCTATAACTTGTTGTTTTCATTTTTTACAGCACTGGGTCGATACCTCTGCTGGTGGACTATCAGTCCCCGAGAGTCTCATCAGCTCAGTAGTCAGTACTTCGGTACTTACATGATTTATATCAAACCTTTCTAAAATTGTCCGTAAATACATTTTGAAATTGTTAGAAACTAAGATTTCAACTCCTACAGGCAAAGTTGGCCTTAGATGGATTGGGTTATTTTTTATGTCCTTTTTGGTTATATTGCTCTTCAACTGTTTAGGTTCTAATACATCCTCGACTTTCAAATATTCGGCTTTGAGCGTTCCCGCTGAAGGTAACCTCTTCGGACGCATTAAATTTATAACGTGTTGTTTTCATTTTTCTTAGAAAGCGTTCCAAGGTATTAATATATATATACGTGTCTTTCAAAAAATATTTGGGTTCCAACGTTCCTGTAATTTAATACAGAAAAGAGTTTCGGAAACACGACATGCGTAAAGTGTTATATTATCATTTACTAGCACAGAGTTGAAATCACTGCTGGTAGACTGTTTGTCCCCAAGGGTTTCACCAGCCGGGTAGATAATGCTTTGGTTCATATTGTTCAAAAATTATGCGCTTTTAAATGATAAAAGTATTAAGAAACTGAGCCTTCAACTCCCTTGGTGAAGAATTTGGATATTCTTGTAGGTTCCTTTTGGTCATATGACTAATATCGTTTCCACGTTTTGATGCATACCTTGCTTTTAAGGATGTTTGCTACTCTGTTTCAAAATAACAAGCTTTTTAAAAGACTGTCATAAATTGAAAGTATATAAATAAAGGAACTAAAATGTAGAAAAAAATGAAAGGTCCGTGTGCTTGTTTTCGAGATATAAGCCTTTGAAAATTTGGCGGGAAATAATTCTCTCTAGACTGTTCATACATTTAACATTGGAAACCTTTTTCTTTAAAAAATTGTGAAAAAATAACAAAGATTTTATAGGATTTTCAAATATGGCTTTCTAAAGGATATGTAATAAAATTATGAAAAGAAAAGTAGGGGTTAGTGGGATTTTTTTTAATGGCACTAAATGGATAAAACCAGAGGATTCTGAATATCTGGCAAAATTCAAAAACATGAGGAGCTAACATCCTTAAATATTTACGTTTGACCGTTCTTGATGATGGTTAATAAAAAAAAAAGTCTTTAAGGATGTTCGCTCCTCTTGTTTTTGAATTTTTTGCTAGATATTTGGAATCCTCTGGTTTTATCCATGTAGTGCCATTAAAAATTTTGCCCGCTAACCCATACTTTTCTTTTCATAATTTTATTACACATAGTTTAAAAGCCATATTTGAAAATCTTATAAAATCCTTGATATTTTTCATTGTTTTGAAACAAAAAGCGGACAATGTTAAAAGTATGAAAAATCTAGAGAGAATCATTTCCCGCCAAATTTTCAATGGTTTATATCTCGAAAACAAGCACACGGACCCTTCATTTTTTTCAGCTTTTTTAGTTCCTTTATTTATATACTATCATTTTAGAACAGTCTTTTAAAAAGCTTGTTATTTTGAAACAGAGTAGCAAACATCCTTAAATGCACATAATTTTAAGTTTTAATATTCATAAACAAAAAGAGTATTGAATTCAACATCATAAAATCTGATGGTAGGGTTCTAGACGCTATAACTTCATCGTATAACACCAAGTCATAAAATTCACATCTTTTCCTCTTATAGTTGATGTGTTTACCTCGGTTTTAGTTTGTAACCCGGATTTGTTATCTCTCAATCGATTTACCTGTATACTACTGTTGCCTTTATTTAACGCCGTGAAAATGGAATAATATTTAACGAATCCTTAAAAAACAGGTTTTAATCATATGTCTGAAAAGTTGTTGAAGGTTAGAATATATAATATTATATATAAAAGGTTAATATAAACATAATAAATGTAATGATAGCCTACTTGTTCCAATATATTTTAAAGTGATTATGAATCCTCTGTCAACACCGTTGATTATTGGGGTCCTGAATTTCACTGTATTTGTATGTCCGCCAGATGCGTACATGGAAACAACAGAATCTGGTAAAAAGTCACAAAGCTGGTATTTTATTACCGAATCTGGAAAAAAAAGAACAGAAATTGTATTAAAAATTGACTTCAAATCAGAACATTGTAATGCTAGATACTTCCTTGAAAAGCTTGTGTCCTTGATGCCGTTCCTTGTTTTTACCAACAAGTTAACAGATATAAGGAAGAACAAAAATCGCTTCAGATTTAGTTTTAGGTATCTTTTTGCATTTTCTTCTGTTTACAAAATCTATAAACACTTATTTTAAGAGGTCCAGCAATAACAGGGAAAATTGTAGAGTATCTTTCAATCCTAACAGTTAAATAATCTATTTTTAAATTGGGAATCGCTTATCAGTTTTATAGAAATAGTGTACTATAGAGGACAGGTGCAACTTATTCCAAAGGGATATTGAAAATCATAAATCGAAAACGAATTGACAATGCCATGGCAACAATAACAAAAATAAAGAATTGTTGTTATTGTTGCCTTGGCAAAAACGAAATATGATCAACTGACTAACAACATTTTACAAAACACAACATAGAAAATTAAAAACTAAGCAACGCGAACCACACACACGAGAACTGTGTAACAGAATGTAAAGTTAAGTAATACTTTAAAAATTCACGCAATCAAATTTTATTGAAGGGGTGGGACCGGAGTCAGTTCATGTGACTTCCATCACCACGTGACCAAAATGTAGGCATCGTCACTTCCAACACATGTGAGCGAGCGGGTGAAAAAGTTTGATCTTATACTGCACTAAAGACTATGAAAACTAAAATCTAATAAGTTGGTCACCCTCCCTTCAGTCGTACGGGAATAAAGATTACGTATCTACGGGACATAAATTATGTCTAGACTAACGAATGACGATTCTAAAAGTGCTTGAAACTTTAATAGAGCACGTATAGAGGCGCGTCTAGTAAATTGAATTATATGACGTCATAAATGCGTGCGAAATTGACGATCTTTTCGGGTGAAAGACATGATTCGAGAAATAGACTATTCATTCTTTAAAAAGTTAATCGTAATACTTTGTAATTACCAGTTTTATCAATGATTTCTTAAATCATTAATAAGAAAGATATATATAATAGTTTAATCAATCAGTGATTTTAAGAAGCTTATAACATATGCATGAAAGTAGTTGTCAGAAACGGTCGAGCGATGTTTTATGTCCCTCCTATGAGAAATAACTTGAACACATTGGTCCCTTATTGAAGGGTCGATGACAGAATTTTCTAAATTGAAAAAAGAAACTGTTGATACATAAACATACCTTCCCATATTGACAAGCCGTATCCCGTTGTCTGATCACACGTATACGTTGAGAAATCGTCAAAGTCTGTATATACAATATTTATCGAGAACTGTGCATTTGCGGTCGAATTTATTATCCACTCACAAGTCGAATAACTAAGAAAATAAAAAATAATATTGAATTACAACTTGTTTTATAAAAACAGGTTAAATTGTTTGATTATTATGTTATACAAGCAAGAGTTGTTTTGGTTTTATTGTGGTTTTTTTTTTACAGTCTCATTACATCTCCTTATGTTAAAATTTATTTACAGTGGGTGTTTTTTTTTTATACACATGCTTACCTTTTATTAGCTGATAGATGAATCATTTGATACTGTCATATGTTTTTGGTTTGTATGAAAGCACCCATGCCGTCTGAAAACAGCCAAATTATAAATTTTACTAGCTCCGCCCACCTAATTAGCCCAAGACTTTATTTCATATTGTCATATATATCTTTATTCTCATAAAGACAATGTATGACATCAGTACAGAGATAACAACAATAACTATTTACAATATATACAAAACAAGGAGAGAGGTTACAAAAGTCACTAGCCAGGAGGACAAACAAAAGTATTAATATTTTTTATAAATAAACAAAGCTTCTTCAGGACTGGTTTTCGTGTTCTCGACAAAAGTTCAGAGAATTTAACTGTATTATGTCGTTGTACAAAATAGGAGGATAAATACTCTGTACGTTTTTGATCGAAAAAAGTACATTCAAATATATAGTGATATTCGTCTCCAATTTGTCGATTGTTACATTGATGGCAAACACGGTTTTCTCTTAAAACGTTTTACCACCTTCCTGTTTCAA
Source organism: Mytilus coruscus (assembly GCA_017311375.1). NCBI lineage: Eukaryota > Metazoa > Mollusca > Bivalvia > Mytilida > Mytilidae > Mytilus > Mytilus coruscus. The sequence continues at coordinate 65,505,309 of CM029597.1, read as the reverse complement.
TCGGCAATTTGTTATTAGTCGTTCGAAATCGACAAAGAACAACAGCATCATTAAAGGGAAACTTCGCAAAAAAATCAAAAATTGATATTATGTCCATTCTGTGTAAAAAAGCTCAAATTCATAAGTATTAAAGTTGTATTCTGCTAGATAAGAGATCACCATCGATTTTAAATTTTGAGTATCAATTCTCTGCGTGCCGCCATTTTGATATCTTCTCCGTTTAGAAACCACGATAGGTCTATAAACCACAAAGGACCAAAACTACAGTAACCTAATGTAGTCGTAATTGCGTGTCGATATCTTTTCAATCGTACGGTTGTTTTATCCGACTTACTAACTTGATACGGAAAATGTTATTATTTTTTAAATAACCATGGTCTGTCGTTTTTAAACTGTTTAAATGGAAATTAGTTAAAAAGTCAAAGTTCAAATTCATTAATGATCATGAATAAGTGTTCCGTGAAAATTATTTTCGAAAATCTAATTTGTTCATAATTCTATTATGCAATAAACTTATTTAAATAAATTTGGACCTTCCTTATCTGATCACCAGCATGGCTAAAGGTATTACTCCCAAAGGTATTGTGAGGTGACACGTCCAGGTATTCAAGCGATTTCCTGTTGGGCTTGTAAGTTCATGCATCGTTTCACTTCTGAGGGTATTGATCAGTGTACACGGCCGATAACTTGTAACTTTCTATTTTGAACTATCAGGTGTATAATATACATCTCTGTCTTGCGTGTCCGATAGTGATATACTAGTCATTACTTAACTCATACGCTTGCTTATAAATAACATTTTTGGTGTAAAGAATATTATTTACAAAAAAATCTTAATAATTCCCCCCAAAAAAAAAATTAAAAAAAAATGATAAAATAAAAATCTATTTACATATTTTTTCCACGGGTAAATTTGGGAAAATGTAAGTATATACTTGTTGTCAATAGTGAAGGACAGTTTGAAACATACAAGAAGTATTGATTTAACAAAAATGTACACATTTGTCGATCATTCGTTTATACACCTGGATAGAAAGTTACGGAACTGTAGATAGTCTCAATTTAAAATATACATGTATACATTGAACATAAGAAAGAAACATACATTTTGTTTAAATTGGGTTAAAAGTTTTGTAAATAGACTAGTCCACGTATGCCAACAGTATGTAATCATCGGATGTCGATGGACTATTGTATACCAAAAGAAGAAGAAGAGAACCAATTTGATTTAAATACAGGTCGATATCTAACTTGCTTTGGTTCATCGAAGTTATGGACATAGTAAAATCACAGATTTATATTTCAATTAGATTGTTCTCGGAACAAAGGAAGAAATTCGTCATCATCACAATTGTTGGGTATAATGGATAATAATGTGAACATGGTTCTGAAAGTGTTTTATGCCAAATTTCCTGTTCCGACATGTATGTTATATATATGTCACTGGACGTAAACTGATTATCCCCAAGGGATGTGATTTTTTTTCCAGGAAAACTATTGAGTATCAAAGTTTCAAATTAATTTCGGATTTATTTTCTTTCTTGGTATTCAATAACAGAAATTTAAAGAATAAACTGCTTGTCCGCTTTAGGGGTATTCTTGCCAGTTAAAACAGACTTATAATTATATACAAATATAGGGAAAGATGACATCAAATTGGTTCTGTCTTTTTTTTAAACATCGTTGGTCAAATAGCTAAAGTATTATACGTTGTGAGACGAAGACTATTTTAATAGGGACATTCCGATTATGTATAAACTTTGTTGATGTTTTCACACCTGAAAATATTTGTTCGTAATTTTCGATTCCATTCCAAGAAGATCCTTAAATTTTTGTCAAGTTTTTTTCAAATAGCTGAAGTATTTATGCGTTGATTTAAAATATTTGATGAGATTTTTGGATTAGCGAATTCCAATTCTGAAGAAACTGGTCTAACAATCTTTGCTTTATAACAGTTTTTAACCAATCTTTATTTTTGAAATTTTGTGTTTGAAAATTCCCATATAAGAGACACCACAATCTTGAAATATTTTTTAACAAATAGAATCCATTTAGTCTGCATGTTTTAATGAGGATTCATATGGCGAGAAAGTTGATATAATATAAAGGAAAACTTTGCTTGTTTGCCGGATATCAAATTTGCATAACATAATACGGCTCGAACTTTTATATCCATGTCGACCGGATGGCGACCTAGATCCCCGTAAACCATATAATTTGGTGTTGAGGATTTCAAATTTAAAAGTAATTTACAGAATTTTAAATGTATCTTTTCTAATATTTCATTGTTCGTGAACGCCTGCAAACGCTCACAAAATGGACAATTTTATTAATTTGAAAATAAATAAAATTATTTTACATTTAACATGTTATATTTAATTTTGTAACAAATCATTATGTTTGAATATACATGTTTGCTGAGTATTAAATATATTGAAATTTGTTAAGTATTTAACGAGATATCTACTTCAAAAGCGACATCTTCAGTAAATGGTAATTTCCAATATATAATGCATAATTAATTACACTTATTGGTGTATAAACTCGACCAAGTCACTCACAAACAAATAAAAGTCCTTTGGACTTTTATGATATGTTTGTGAGTTACTTGTTCCAGTTATACACCAATAAGTTCCTTTAAAAAGGCGTTTAATCCTTATAATTCTTTAAAATTGTAGATAAGAAATTTAATTTCCACACTCGTAACCTCTATCACACGAAAATTGTATATTTGTGTCATTGAATTGGCCTGGCGCATGAGTTTATTTTTGGTTAACGCAAAAAAAAAAAAATGCACTCCATGAAATTTGCTATCTGATGAAAACAAACTACAAAAATATCTTATATTCATTCAAATGAATGTTGGTGTTTATTATTAAATTTAACGATGAACACGAAGAAAAATACATATTTTAACGTCGCCGCCATCTTGTTTACATTGGTTACAAAAAGTAGTTCGGTCAACGTCGTCTATCAAAAAATAAATAACGTCAAGAGCCATTACCGGAAGCTCTCTCGACCAATCATATTTTCGTATTCCCTAATATGCAAATCATATAAGAATTATTGAACTGTAAAATTTAAATAATATTTATACAAGTTTATGATAAGAAAAATTATCATAACTTCCGGCTATTGTCACATGCTTTTCCGTAACGTTGTCGCATGACATTCCGGCGTTACTCGGCAAATTCCGAAAATACACCTCATTGGTAGGTTTCAGGAAAAACATAACAAAGTAGAGTACAAAACAATCATTAAGAAACAGGAATATATAATGTAAAATGCAGAAGACAAATGATATAATAAATGCATTTTTCATAGTTTCCAGCATAACTTGGAAAGTTACTTTACAAATGTTGATTTTTCCAAACAGTGTTCATTATGTTTTGTTAAATTTATTTTTATCGTCAATATAATATATATCATACATTTGTTTTTTTTTTCCTCTGTTGAGGCGTAAGATAGAAAGATTCCATGTCGGATGTATTACATTTGGCGTCCGACGTCCGTAAACATTTCACTTTTTGAACTTCTACTTGAGAACCACTTAAAAGGATCAATATATTCAAACTGTTATTTTTCTCCATTGTTGAAGCATATGATATAAAGATCATAACATGTAATTTTTCATATCAGATGTATAATCAACCCTCGGTTTATATCAGCCCTAGGGCTGACAACACATCTGAAATGAAAATGTTATGTAAAATCTGATAATGTCAGAACATTCAGTATAATAAAGTAAATAACACATACATGTAGCTGAGAGGGTGATAGAGTATTACCTTGCAAAAACATTGTAAACCTTGGCTTCGCCTAGGTTCACAATGTTCTATAGCGGTAACAATCTGCTCTATCACTCTTTCAGCTATGTTTTTTTTTCAAATCCTTCCGCGCGTCATGAAAATGAGATGGTCACTTGTTTAGATTTCGTATAGTTACACTGAATGTATTAAATCATAAATATGACGAAACTAAAAGGTATATATATCACAGTTGTTTACTCATCACAATTGTTGGGTATAATGGATAATAATGTGAACATGGTTCTGAAAGTGTTTTATGCCAAATTTCCTGTTCCGACATGTATGTTATATATATGTCACTGGACGTAAACTGATTATCCCCAAGGGATGTGATTTTTTTTCCAGGAAAACTATTGAGTATCAAAGTTTCAAATTAATTTCGGGATTTATTTTCTTTCTTGGTATTCAATAACAGAAATTTAAAGAATAAACTGCTTGTCCGCTTTAGGGGTATTCTTGCCAGTTAAAACAGACTTATAATTATATACAAATATAGGGAAAGATGACATCAAATTGGTTCTGTCTTTTTTTTTAAACATCGTTGGTCAAATAGCTAAAGTATTATACGTTGTGAGACGAAGACTATTTTAATAGGGACATTCCCGATTATGTATAAACTTTGTTGATGTTTTTCACACCTGAAAATATTTGTTCGTAATTTTTCGATTCCATTCCAAGAAGATCCTTAAATTTTTTGTCAATTTTTTTTCAAATAGCTGAAGTATTTATGCGTTGTGAGATTTAAAATATTTTGATGAGAACATTAATTCCTGAATATGTAAATAAAGATCGTTTTGGATGGACTAAATTCTATAATTGCAATTGGTAATGATCTGTTTCAAATATTCAAGGTTACCGATTCTAATTTAAAATAGCACAATTTTTAGTTCATACACTCGTGTTCAGAAGGCTATTATTATTTATAAATTTATTCAATTAAATTAATTCAGTATTTCATCGTTACAAAAGTATCGGCGGTCATAATTCATTTAAAAGTGAGCTTACGCAAAATATAAAATATACAACGACTATCCAGTTATTGTGCGACTTAATTACTCCACTAAAATAATTTTAATTCTTTTTTTATATTTTCTGTGTCTAAAACCAGCACTCCGTTTATCATTCATACGAAATGTTGTTCACACCTGGAACGGTAAACCGTGACGGCTACAATTCACTGAATGAAGATCAAAAGAATACAATTACAGAATGCTAATCTTTTAATTACCTTGAGTTTAACCACGAATTCAACATTCACTAAGTGTCACATAACAATACACATTCTATTTCCACAGTACAAGTAATATTTGCTGGACTGAAGCAAAAAGGTCAATACAAACAAGTATTTTTAATACACTATCGATCATGTCAGTTTCCTATGTTTGTTTAAAGTATTTGTCGGGAAAAAAATCATAAAAATGATTCCCGAAAATACACCTCATTGGTAGGTTTTCAGTGAAAAACATAACAAAGTAGGGTACAAAACAATCATTAAGAAACAGGAATATATAATGTAAAATGCAGAAGACAAATGATATAATAAATGCATTTTTCATAGTTTCCAGCATAACTTGGAAAGTTACTTTACAAATGTTGATTTTTCCAAACAGTGTTCATTATGTTTTGTTAAATTTATTTTTATCGTCAATATAATATATATTATACATTTGTTTTTTTTCCTCTGTTGAGGCGTAAGATAGAAAGATTCCATGTCGGATGTATTACATTTGGCGTCCGACGTCCGTAAACATTTCACTTTTTGAACTTCTACTTGAGAACCACTTAAAAGGATCAATATATTCAAACTGTTATTTTTCTCCATTGTTGAAGCATATGATATAAAGATCATAACATGTAATTTTTCATATCAGATGTATAATCAACCCTCGGTTTAAATCAGCCCTAGGGCTGACAACACATCTGAAATGAAAAATGTTATGTAAAAATCTGATAATGTCAGAACATTCAGTATAATAAAGTAAATAACACATACATGTAGCTGAGAAGGTGATAGAGTATTACCCCTTGCAAAAACATTGTAAACCTTGGCTTCGCCTAGGTTCACAATGTTCTATAGCGGTAACAATCTGCTCTATCACTCTTTCAGCTATGTTTTTTTTTCAAATCCTTCCGCGCGTCATGAAAATGAGATGGTCACTTGTTTAGATTTCGTATAGTTACACTGAATGTATTAAATCATAAATATGACGAAACTAAAAGGTTAATATATCACAGTTGTTTACCCAATGCAAAGTATTTGTTTATAATTTATTGCAAGCTTTCTTTTAATTGCTTTTTGGTGTACATAACTGAAATAAACCCGTCAACTTTGAACTTTTATTTAACAAAGACTTATATGTACCGCTGTTATATACAGTTCAAATATCAGCTCATTTTCATTCAAATGAAAATTGAAAAAACAAACCATCCAATCTGCCCTTTTTAAAGGAGCCGAAAAACAAACACACACGAAAATTGACCAACCAACAAAAACAAAACAAAAAAAAAAGAAAAAAACAAGCATACATAAAAAATAAAGTAAATACATGTACAAATGAAAGATTAAAATAATTAAAAAAAATCAAACAAAAGTGCAATAACAAAAATGCTGACTCCAAGGAAAATTCAAAAAGGAAAGTTCCTTATCAAACGGTGAAATCAAAAGCGCAAACACATCAAACGAACGCGCAAACAAAGTTAACAATGAAAGTAAACACTTACAATGAACTTGTGATAGGCGAACTGAAGGTATGTAAAGCATATTGTTTTTTAGTGTTTGCAGAAGATTCGTCCAAGGTTATGGTATCAACGCAGTTAGGTTTTAAGATGCTGCCTGAAAAGAAAAATAACATACTTACATAAACAAAAGTAGGAGGGTGTGGATGGGGTTTACAGAATAGAAAATACTGGGCAAAAGAAATAAAGAATAGAGAAAATGGGCAAAGCAAATAAAGAATAGAAAATAATGGGGTGCTAAAGTATAAAGAAACTCTGCAAGAATTGGGTAAACATATACTGACTACAGAAAAAAAAAACAATGTCCAGAATACAGTTATCAAGTAATTACAGAATAGCCATTATTTTTAAAGGTAAAAAATAATGAGCGAAAAATTTGAAAACTACAGAAATCAAACCTCTTGTCAGACCTCGTCAGAGCTCGTCATATCAAAAGTGGATATTTGCCCGTCCAAAATAGATGCGCTGCTTCGTCGCTTCTGGTGCCAACGGACGGCCTTGGAATTATATAAATCGGGTATCAATTTGTTCATTTTTCATTTATCTCTTCATTTATGTAAGTTTCACCTACCTGCCACCCTTTATTTTCTCATATTTAGACAGTTTTCACAGTGACCCATCGATTCAGACATTTTTACTTTCATTTTCAAATAGACGTCAAGTTACGAGATATTTCGCGACCTCGAGACTCAAATATGCAAATATTTATACTTTTTACACCTCCTTTATAGGAGATCGATATTTAACATTTAGTAGCCAACCACGATTTTTCACCTCCTTTACAGGAGATCGGTATTAAGCATTTAGTGCCAACCATGATAACATTCGGAAGCTCGGATATTTACATTGCTTGCATCGTAAATGAGCGAGGTGTTAGATTATATATTCATATTGAACTAGGGTCATATGCATACCAGACCCTCATGCAGTGAGCAATGAACAAACTATATGACGTCATTAAAACATGGATCATTAATCAGGACTGGTATTGCTATAAGACCAACTTGAATGTAGAAATGAATAAAATCTTTTAATTGGCTGTCTATTCGTAATTGCATTACAATGTTATCTTTTTTTTTTGTATAGGTGTTATAAAGATGACAAAGAATTGAAGTTCGAATCAAGCTAAAATGGCAGCCAATAAAAAAAATTCGAATATTCTAAAAAAAAAAATCGGAAAGAAATAATCACACGTTTTCTTACCTAAAATGGTGATATACTGTATTTTAAATCCAGACCACTTGACAGAAGAATCGGTAGTAAACCTCAAAAATAGGTATCGTCCACTCGATATGTAAAATCTATCATCGAGACTTCCGGTATCTATATAACTCAAACTTGACGACGCACTATCACCTAAAATGTACTTTATTAAACCAAACATCGCGGCCCATAAAGGCTATAGTACATATAATGGTTACAAATAAACTTCAATATTCACGCAATCAAGCTTTTTTGAAAAAAAATACTGTTTTTTGTATTTAGATTTTTGAAATTATTACATGTTTTTAAAGTATAATTTAACATAACTTGTCGTTGTTGTTCGAATGCTCAGAAAATGAATTTCATCTTCAATTGAATTTAAAGAATAACTCTTAAATAGTTATTATAACTCTGAGGAATATATTCTATGTATTATCATGTTTTTCACATCGCACCTACTAATGGAAATAAAGTCAATTCAAACAATTTTATATTTATTACATTGCGTGGAGCCTTATATTTAGAGTGTCGCAAAATTAATAAATTTCCATAGTTCTTTTATGGGCTATATATGTAACTGAAAGTCTTTCAATTTAGTCAAATACTAGTTTTCATTCATGTCTTTAAACCAGGTGAACAAGAAGACATATAACATACCATCATAAACTTTCAATTTATCAAAGTTTGTTTCTAAATTAAAGGCGAGGTAAGTTATTGCAACTTTGTCCGCTGCTGATCCCGAGTCGATCTTCCATTCACACGTGAGAGAACTGAAATAAAAAGATTTGCAGTGGTATAAAAGAAATACATGTAATGTAGTTTGAATAGGAAATGCAAGACGAAAAAATACAGACAACATCATAGCAACACGGGCACATCAGAACACCCGTTAGTGTCAATTTGGGGTGCTCCGAATGGGTTAGCAATTATTATTATGCGATAGGCATACACGAGGAAAATAGGCTATTTCTCGAATCATGTCTTTCACCGGAAAAGATCGTCAAGTTCGCACGCCTCTGTGACGTCATTTACCAGATAGAAAGTTCGCCTGTATCCCTGCTCTTTTAAAGTTGCAAGCACTTTCAGAATCGTCAATTTTGCAGGGTAGTCTAGAAATAGTTTATGTTCCGTAAGTCATACCTGCCAACCTCTGAAACTTTCAAGAGGAGATCTCCCCTCAGCTATGACAGCTGAGGGGAGAGATTCGCGAATGACATTTTCAAGTTAAATATATGACCTGTTTACGTATTCATCTACAAAAACCAATAAGAGTTAATAAATATACTTTATTTCTTCAATTTATGGTTATAATCTATACAAGGTGGTTTTTTTTTTTTTTTTTGCCTTTTTAAACCTTAGAGTCTCATAACTCATAACATTCCGTATTTTGATTTTGTTGTGAGTCTCACACTAAGCATGCTTTAAAACATCGTACAGACCACCAGACGAAATCGAAAAGTTGATAGAACATGATGTGCAAAGATTCATTGCCAAGTGAACTTGGTCGTAAAATTGAAAATTTTTCATTCAAATCTGCATGACATTTCGATTTGCAGTTATCTATTTCTTCTTTTAACACTGCCGCTTGGTCCAGACAAATAATTCTATCTTGTTGGAATTGACATAGCAAAACTGAATTTTGATTACTTATATATCACACGTAAAAGCTACTGACCAAAGTTTTCAAATGATCGCCAATTGTTTATTTATTTCTATTGAAAGTAATGAAAAAGCCAGAGAATTACGAACGCGGGTTATTCCAGGTCAAAATATCCGAAAGCGGGAGATTCTATACTCCCGCGCGGGAGCGGACCGACAATCGGGAGATTCGAAATTTCGTCGTTTGCGCGGAGACTCCGCTCAAAACGGAGGTGAGGCAGGTATGCGTAAGTACGTAATTCCAATACGACTGAAGGGAGGGTGACGAACTTATTAGATTTTAATTTTCAAATATTTTGTTCAGTGTAAGATCAAACTTTTTCACCCGTTCGCTCAACAAGTGTTGGAAGTGGCGATGCCTACATTTTGGTCACGTGCTGATGGAAGTCACATGTCAGATTCAACTAACTACCTATTCCGGAACTGCCGTATAGAGAAGCCTTTATTCAGACAACTCAATTCATAAAAACGCGATACATCTCAATCTTTTATTAAATGTTAAAATGCATATGGAACATTTCAGTTCTGAACCTTTGCCCTACACGTGCCAAATTTAATTGAATAAATTGATTAACATTATTACGAAAAAGAGAGATATGTTGTAGTCATTCATGACACAAAACCATATTCACACACTTAACGAAAGGCGTTATTATTGATCTATATCCTGAAAAGATGATAATAATGGGGTCTTCAACGTGGTGAACACTCGCAAAACTATGACATTGTGTGCACGTGGTAAGAGGTTTTGCTGCTATTCATTAATATTTGTCCGAAACGTTGCATTTTTAACACGATTTTCTCTGTATTAGAAAGAAACCTCTGTATTACTGGAAAATTATTACTATGGGTTTTCGATATCACAAACTTGTCAAAACATTAATAAGTTTTATCATCGGTACAAGGACATAATTCGTAAATATGAATCAACGTGCAGACATCTTATACGTTCAGGTATTTCACATCTAATCTTTTATGGTAATATTTTATAAAAAAGTACAAACATGTCGTCATTCACCTCAAAAGCTAACCAAACCTTTCAACAGACTTATTCAGAAAGGTCTATTCTTCTTACCAGTTCACTTGGTACAATCAAAACCTGATTATAAATTGTTCAAATAAGGCCTTTGAAAATAGTGGAATTAATTACTTTTGGAGTGTAAAACTCGTTGGAAAACTCGTTGGAAGTACTTGATAAATTGCATGCTTATATTGGTGATTTTGAATCTGTTCAAAGTTTTGATTTTGAATCTGTTCAAAGTTTTGATTTTTCTACCCTGTACTACCCTGTATACCACATTGCCTCACATTCTCATTAAGAAAAATTCACACACCTAATTAAATGGGCATTTAAAAGTCAGAATGTGAATACATATGTTCTAACTCTTTTAGGTCATTTTTAGTAGCAATAAACAAAAGAACTATGTCAATTGGACATTCTTTGATACTATATCTGCCCTTGAATTTTTACTAGATAATATTTTTGTTCGCTTTGGAGATTCCGTATATCGTCAGGTTATCGGAATTCCAATGGGACTAACTGTGTATATTGCGGACCTGTTTTTGTATTGTTATCGGAATTCAGCAATGAGGGACTAACATGTCACCACTTATTGCGGACCTGTTTTTGTATTGCTTTTGAGTTACAATTTATGACTAAAATCAGCAAAGACCCATCGAAACAACATCTGATACAAAATTTAATAATACTTTTAGATATTTGGATGATATATTGGCTCTCAATAATGACGACTTCAGTATGTATACTAAAGAAATTTATCCTGTTGAACTTACTTTAAATAAAGCTAATACTAACAATGACCACTGCCCTTTCCTCGATCTTGATATCTATATCATTAACGGAAAGCTTAATACAAAATGTATGATAAAAGAGATGATTTTTCATTTCCTATCGTTAATTATCCATTTTTAGATGGTGACGTTCCTTGTCACCATCTTACGGTGTTTATATATCTCAACTTGTACGATTCGCTCGTGTATGTAACAACGTTTCAGATTTTAACGAAAATTTATGTATTACAGAGCGAAAGAAATTTATGTATTACAGAAAAATTATTACACCAGGGTTTTCGATATCACAAACTAGTCAAAACATTTACTAAATTTTATCATCGGTACAAGGACATCATTCGTAAATATAGCTCAACATGCAGACTTCTTATACGTTCAGGTATTTCACATCCAATCTTTTATGGTAATATTCTTTATAAAGCACTAAAATGTCAGTATTCACCTCAGAAGCTAACAAAACCTTTAAATAGACTTATTAAGAAGGATATAGTTACGATACTGTTGTCAGGTCATTAAAGATTGCATATTTTGACTTTAATATTGATTCACTTATAGGGTCTTTGCATCGGAACTAAACACATTTATTTAAAACCAGTTGTTGGCATGACACGGGTTATGCTCTTCTCATATATTTTATGATGGTATGATACTAAACCCTTTACGATACTGTTGTCAGGTCATTAAAGATGGCATTTTTTGGAATAATATGTATTCACTCATAGGGTCTTCAGAAATAAACACATTTTTAATAAAACCAGTTGTTTGGCATGATCATGATGATACGGGTTATGTTCTTCTCGTATATTTTATGATGGTATGATAATAAACTCCTAACGGGGGAGATAGTCCTTGATTTTCATATGATGAAGACATAATCTTTCAAACAGTTTAATTGAGGTCTGGAGCTGGCATGTCAGTAACTTCTAGTAGTCCTTTGTTAATATATTTATCATTGCCATTTTGCTTAGTTTTTTCTGTTACCTATTCTGACATCGGACTCGGACTTCTTTTAAACTGCGTTTTACTGTGCGTCTTGATGTGTGTTTGTTTATTCTGCATTGGCTAGAGGTATAGGGGGAGGTTTGAGATCTCACAAAACATGTTTAACCCCGCCGCATTTTTGCGCCTGTCCCCAGTCAGGAGCCTCTGGCCTATGTTAGTCTTATATATTTTTTAAAATTTTGGTTCATTTATATGTTTTGGAGTTTAGTGTGACGTCCATTTTCGCTGAACTAGTACACATTTTTATTTAGTGGCCAGTAGAAGCCCGCCTCCGGGTGCGGGCTTTTCTCGATGTGTTGAAGACCCATTGGTGGCCTTGGGCTGTTTTTGCTCTTTGGTTGGGTTGTCTCTTTGACACATTTCCCGTTTCCATTCTCAATTTTATTTGTCAATTTGCAATGACCTCTTGCGAAAATTACCCTCTTCACATTAATTTTTGAAACTAAAATCATAATTCTCATTAAAAAGATCAAAAAAGGTTGGCAGAAAATAAGGTCAATATGATACAATTTTCTTGAAAATATTAGTACCAACTCTGACATTTAACGATTTGACTTTCCTCACTTGTAGAATTTCTTTTGTAATTAAGGATTCGTTTATACATGTATGTTGTGGGAACTCTAGTGGTGATCTCAACCAAAACAGGCGGTAACTGGCCAAGATTTCTTTTATGGTAGAACTTACTTCGCATAAGGTGATGGATAATCGTCGGTAGTGACGGTCTTATAACTGTTAAAATCGGCAATAAGAGGCGATACTAAGCCTGCACAATCTCCATCAACTGCAAAGATTAAATTCATATCATTAGTAATTTTAAACTTCAATGACCGTTATACAAATCAAATTTTAAGAACCTAGATTATAAAGAGACATAATTAAAAAAAACTTACTTTGTATAATTTGACGGATAACCGTCAGTAGTGACGGTTTTATAAAAGTTAAAGTAAGAGGTGATACTGCACCTGCACAATCACCAGTTACTGTAACGATATGCAAAATATCAGTAAAAGCTTTTTTTTTAAATGCCTTTTTATTTTTTCTTCAAAATCAATTAAAAGCTTCAAATTTAAACAGCAGATATGGCACAGAGACAAAATTAAATATCCTCTAGTATTCCAACAGTGTTATCTTAGTAAATATATTATGTTTGTTAAAAGTTTATTGGTCAAAAGTAGAGTATGGTCATTACAATCCAAAAATCTTCATAATTGCGCTTTATCTGAAAACTTTGTAATACGTGATTACAATCCCAATTGCATCCACTTCCAACTTTTATGGCATCATTGAAGGCGACTTTTCACCTTATTTTACGTTTAAATGAGCAAATTGAAATGGTTGCCACTACTGGAGCAGTCACTGCTTATCCAAATGATGCACCTGAGTACTCGTTTATCCATGGTGCACCTGAGTTCTCGTTTATCCTAATGATGCACCTGAGTTCTTGTTTATCCTAATGGTGCACCTGAGTTCTCGTTCATCCTAATGGTGCATCTGAGTTCTCGTTTATCTTAATGGTGCACCTGATCATGAGTTCTCGTTTATCCTAATGGTGCACCGGAGGTCTCGTTTATCCTAATGATGCACCTGAGTTCTTGTTTATCCTAATGGTGCACCTGAGTTCTCGTTTATCCTAATGGTGCACCTGAGTTCTCGTTTATCCTAATGGTGCACCTGAGTTCTCGTTTATCCTAATGGTGCACCGGAGTTCTCGTTTATCCTAATGGTGCACCTGAGTTCTTGTTTATCCTAATGATGCACATGAGTTCTTGTTTATCTTAATGATGCACTAGAGGTCTTGTTTATCCTAATGTTGCACCTGAGTTCTCGTTTATCCTCATGTTGCACATGAGTTAACGTTTATCCTAATGATACACATGAGTTCTTGTTTATCCTAATGATGCACATGAGTTCTCGTTTATCCTAATGATGCACCTGAGTTCTTGTTTATCCTAATGATGCACATGAGTTCTCGTTTATCCTGAAGATGCATCGGAGTTCTTGTTTATCCAAATGATGCACCTGAGTTTTCGTTTATCCTAATGGTGCACCTGAGTTCTCGTTTATTCTAATGGTGCACCTGGTCATTAATCCACGTTTATCCTAATGATACACCTCAGTTCTCGTTTATCCTAATGGTGCATCTGAGTTCTTATTAAATTGGGTTCATCCTGCCAAATCGATGGAGTTTTTTTGTTTTGTTTTGTTTTTTTTTTTGGCTGTGAGTTCTATTTTTATTTGATCACGATGTTGTCACCCTTTTGTTGACTAGCGGATTTCGCTTGAAATGTCACCGCTGCCCTCCTCCCCTCTGTGTTGTCTAACCCCGTTTTATAACACACGCAGTTTATCCTAATGGTGCACATGAGTTTTCGTTTATCCTAATGATGCGTCGGAGTTCTTGTTTATCCTAATGATGCACCTGAGTTTTCGTTTATCCTAATGGTGCACCGGAGTTCTCGTTTATCCTAATGGTGCACCTGAGTTCTCGTTTATCCTAATGATGCACCTGAGTTCTCGTTTATCCTAATGATGCACCTGAGTTCTTGTTTATCCTAATGGTGCACCTGAGTTCTTGTTTATCCTAATGATGCACATGAGTTCTCGTTTATCCTAATGATTAGTGCGCACTAGAGTTCTTGTTTATCCTAATGGTGCACCTGAGTTCTCGTTTATCCTAATGATGCACCTGAGTTCTCGTTTATCCTAATGATGCACCTGAGTTCTTGTTTATCCTAATGGTGCACCTGAGTTCTCGTTTATCCTAATGGTGCACCTGAGTTCTTGTTTATCCTAATGTTGCACATGAGTTCTCGTTTATCCTAATGATGCATCGGAGTTCTCGTTTATCCTAATGATGCACCTGAGTTCTCGTTTATCCTAATGATGCACCTGAGTTCTCGTTTATCCTAATGGTGCACCTGATCATGAGTCCACGTTTATCCTAATGATACACCTAAACATCATGGTGCATCTGAGTTCTTATTAAATGGGGTTCATGCTGCCAAATCGTTAGCTTTCCTTGGAGGGTGTTTTGTTTTTTTGGCTGTGAGTTCTATTTTTATTTGATCATGATGTTGTCACCCTTTTGTTTGCTAGCGGATTTCGCTTGAAATGTCACCGCTGCCCCCTCCCCTATGTGTTGTCTAACCCCTTTTTATAACACACGCAAACTAAATTTAAAATTTGTTTGATATTACTGGTTTCCTATCATAAGCAGCCAAATTAAGGCAATCACTGGTATTTACAAGAATGACAATTACATTGTGGTAGATAAAATATTTCATTAAATTTGATGATGTTTAATGCTAGTTAATATCTAGTCTCGATTATCCAGGCCCTCCATATACCATATGATTCGCAGTAAGAACGATAACTCTAGTGTAACGAGACTAGTTAATATCCTCAACAAAATCAAGGTAAATATATTATTTTGTTTGGTTAAAAACTTTGATTTTAGAGAATTGCTGGTTGATTACGTACAATCTATAATTTTTTATCTGCGCATAGGCTACAAATCGATATTTTTCTTATTGTTTCTAAAATAAACCAAAAATATAGAAGAGACAAATCAAGGTTACAAATAAAAACTGAAGGAATTGCATGAATTCGAAAATTTCAAGCAATATTTTTTTCCAGTCGAGCTGATCTATCACAATAAATATACATTACCATGTATGAGGCAGGTACTCAAAAGCACAATTAATACATGTATTTCAAGAAAGCGTTGTTTTCGGTTAGTTACTTCCATGAGTCTACGATGTAGAGGTAACAAGACTGAAAAGAGAAGAGTGAAATAATAAATAAAAAAAGGAAAAAGGAACGGAGAACGGAGAACAATTAGTCAACAAAATTGACGACATGAAAAGCGAAAGATACCAAAGGGACATTCAAACTCATTAGTCGGAAAAAAACTGACAACGACACGAAAGAGAAGCGAAAGATACCAAAGGGACATTCAAACTCATTAGTCGGAAAAAAAAAACTGACAACGACATGGCTAAAAAAAGAAACAGACCAATAGACAAACAACAATACACAACTAACCCCACCAAAAACGGGGAGGAGGAGGAGATATCAGGTGCTTCATATATTACTGATTTCAACTGTAATTTATGTATTTCATATAAAATCAATACACCAGACGGAATAGAACCCTTGGGATGCAATAATCCCATCATAGATACAAGGACCATTTTTTACTCCAGACACACGTTTCGTCTACACAAGACTCATCAGTAAATCAGTGGCGCTTGAATCTAAACGTTTAAGAAGCCAAAAAAAAAAAAGGGTACGAAGTTGAAGAGCATTGATGACCCAAAAGTCCGAAAGGTTTTGCCAAATACAGCTAAGATAATCTATTCCTGGGGAAGAAAATTGTTAACAATTGGTTATTTTAACATGCACTGTAAGTTGTGGTTATTGTGTCGTAAATTTTAAGTTATGGTTATTTCGACATTCGTTGTAAGTTATGGTTATTTCGACATACATTTTAAAAGCGGGACAAAAGATACCAAAGGATCATTCAAACTCATAAGTCGAAGATAAACCGACAACGCCATGGCTAAAAAAAGGAAAAAGATCAAAAGACAAACAACAATTATACACAAAACAACACAAAAAACTAAAGACTGTGTAACACGAACCCCACCAAAAATCGGGGGTGATCTTTGTATTACACAAAACTCTAAGGTCAGCTACAGCATGCAGGCAGGGGTGATCTGAAAGATGGGGCACACCTGCTTAACGTTTTGTTTTCTTTGTTTCCAATTGCAAGAAGATATGAGTAGTCCTTTTTTGTATCTTTTTCTCCGTTTTTTATTGTCATTTAGACACTAGTACCGGTTTCATTATTTAACATAATGTCGATATGATTGAGCCCTTGCTAAACTCCAAAATGACTTCTATTTAACCATGTTAACATGGGATTTTTCAGTAAGAGCGCCAAATTTAACTTTGGAGCATGAAGGTAATTCCAAAATTACAATTTAACCAGTCGCTACAATTGTTTGACCTTTATTGTTTTCCCTGAAATCATGCATCCGTGCATTTTGCACAAACTGTTCTTTTAAAAGGGACAGAGTAACGTGTAGTCTTTTACACACTTTACATCATTAGACGCCGAATGCTATTGTGCAACAAATACTTGACGCTAGACGCTCAACGAATACTAGTGTACAAGTAATATTTAATTGACACTACACACTAAACATCAAACTTAAATATACCCTTATTTAAATACACACACATACACACCAGTTTTAATTAAAGAAAATAATAGTTAAAGTGAAAACGGCGTACTCACTTTAATAGTTGTTGTGTGGTCTCGGTATTTCCATTGTTAGGTCCATTTATAATGATTCTCATTTATTACGAAATCATTGCAATGTTTTTTAAGTGTGGAAATCAATGTTTACATCACGACGGTATCTTTTTGCAATACAATAGGTCATCTGTGAATAATTAACAATGCAGTTAAAATCTAGATCAATAACTGAATAAACGCCTATTGAATCCAATATTTAAAGACACAAAGGATTCCCTTTGTAAAGATATTATAAATAGTATATGCATTTGATTTTAAATTATACAAAGTGACGTAAACGTGTCCATTACGTATTTAAAGTGTGTAAAGCGTACTTTTAATGACAAAAATCATGGTATAAGTAATTTACTCAACAACTCAGAACTGTTTGTCATTAAGTAAACTAATTATAACGAAATTTAAACAAAAATGAGAACATTTTGAAAACTAAGAAAAACATAAAGTATTGCCACAGTGAATGTTGTAAATGATCACCCCGGATTTTGGTGGGGTTCGTGGGGTACGCCCCCTTTGATCGCCGCAAAAAATAATTAATATGCTTTTTCACGATTTATATGATTTTTTTAGCATAAAATTCTCCAAAAGATTTTATAATCCGTTTTATGAAAATACGCCCCCTTTCAATAATCCTGGATCCGCCAATAGGACGGCATGCTTTCTCATAAAAAAAAAATAGTTCAATACAAACAATTTTTTTTAACATGTGCCTGTCCCGTCCAAGGAACCTTGCGATTAGTTATCGAGTGTCTTGTTTGAAAATAAGGAGATATATTAATGATTGTTATTATAATAAACGAAATACAAATATGATAGACATCAACCAACGAAAAACACCGATTTACGAAATGTGGCGGGTTTAAACATCTTTGCGAGCGCTAAAATACAACCCCGTTCAAACCCCAATCCCCACTCCCACTATAATGATGAAGACCATGTCACATTCAGTTTAAAAGGGCTTAATTCATCTTCTTGACACAATTTACTAATAACAAGCTTTCAAACTAAATATTTGTATCTATGAAAGAATTCAGTAGAAGTTATGAATTCTTTGCGGTAACGAAATCCCTGACTTTAAAACATTTTACTAGTGATACATAGATAACGTTCATAAATCTATAACGTCACTACAGACACGAGCATGGCGAAAGAGTTGGTATGTACAAGTACCGTAAGATGGGATCAAGGAACAGCACCGTCTTTAAAGGGAAAAGGGTAAAATTAACAACAAAAAACGAAAAATCGTCCCTTTTTGTATATAGTTTCCCATTTAAAACCGAAAGTATATTTCTATTGATATATTTTGACGGAATAGATAGGGGATATCAATTTTTCAATTATTACAGTAGTAAGGGAGTTAGTTAAAAGTACTGCAAGATAAGTTTTAAAAACTTAACAGAAGCCGAGATGAAAAGCTATTTTTTGTGCAATATAGCTATCCAATATATGGTGGATCATTCAAATGTGTACTGATGTGATCGTTAACAATACATTTAAATTGACGCTCTGTTGAGCGCGCGAACCTGAATGTACGTAGATGAATGTATAATTTCGTTCTTCAGAACTTCCGTGTAGTAGTTAAGTTCTACCACCACACATTTTTGGCTGCTTTGTCGGCTGGAACGAACACACACCGCTTTATGGGTACCTGGAAGTTGTTTCTTATTCTAAAAATTGACATTGCAATTTGATTTAGCATTATTTGAATTTGAATAGATTTTTGAAAATAGCCCGGATGAGATAACCAATTAGTGGAAACTGACGTTACCTCTCTTAAATTTGCACTTTGAATAACATTAACTGTTACGTGTTTTTCCCATCATCATTTACATTTATATAGTACAAATCCTACGACTCACCGTTACACTCCTTCAGTAAAAACATTTAAATTTACCGGTTTTATTATGATATACCCTTATTATTTTACCACACTATGATTAATTGACAATTTTACAAGTTGTATTAATATTTTAAGCCTCATTACATTATAGTCTTCATTATAAAAGTATTAAAACATTTGATCGGTGGACTTTAAGGCGATTTTGGTATGACCTTAGGTTCAAATAGACAAAAGCTCATTAAATGCAGGTATACCTATAGAGCATGGTTATTTTAGGGTCAAAATGTGACACTCTTATTATTTGGATATTTATTTATATGCGATGCTGCGATGAAGATCAACCAGTATCGGATAACATTATTGATACTGATTTTGATTGACGTTGGAAGAGGTAAGTTTCTGCTCTTTTCTGAATAAATCTCCTCACGGTATGTAATACATTATGCAAAGGGTGGCTCATTGCTAACAGTAGCGGCTTAAGACACAGTGTGTTTATAAAATTGAGAATGGAAACGGGGGATGTGTCAAAGAGACAACAACCCAACCAAAGAGCAGAAAACAGCTCAAGGCCACCAATGGGTCTTCAACACAACGAGAAAATCCCGCACCCAGAGGCAGGCTTCAGCTGGCCCCTAAATAAAAATGTATACTAGTTCAGAGAAAATGGACGTCACACTAAACTCCGAAACATATAGATGAACCAAAATTAAAAAAAAAAAAACATGCAAGATTAACAAAGGCAAGAGGTTCCTGATTTGGGACAGGCGTAAAAATGCGGCGGGGTTAAACATGTTTTGTGAGATCTCAACCCTCCCCCTATACCTATCAT
The DNA here is from genome assembly GCA_017311375.1 of Mytilus coruscus. Lineage (NCBI taxonomy): Eukaryota > Metazoa > Mollusca > Bivalvia > Mytilida > Mytilidae > Mytilus > Mytilus coruscus. Next base: position 65,485,099 of record CM029597.1, on the reverse strand, counting down.
ATAATAATTATTTTTACTATATGAAGAGCGAAATAAATCTATTATGTAATACATAATCATAGAACATCGCGTTGAAAAATGAAAAAATTATCGAACGTAGTTTAACCTTTCGTCAAAGGCTCCTTTAGTTAATAGAGATTGCGGTGGGCGGGGGTTACTTTATTGTTCGCTATCTTTTAATAAATTCTAGTTGCAGTACAAACAATTTACATTCGATATAGTTTTGTTCAATCTCGCCACGAAGAACGATATTACAAACATTAGTGATAATTATATTTCTGCAGATGATAAGCTTTGTATGGTATTTTCAACCGCAATTTAAGGTGCACACTCTAAGTTAGGTTGAGTAGGGAGATGTTTTTTTTTCTTTATCTTTATTTCTTTTTTTTTATGAAAACATTGTGTAGCCATAACCAACGTTATGTAGTATAGTTGGTAAAGCCACTTCAATTATTTTATAATACATCTTTAGAATATTTACTCAGACTATTCCTAATAATTCTAAATCATTAATCAACTTAAATATCCACTAGTGTTCTAGTCTCTGACAAACTTCACTAATTTTTTTTCCCGATTTATAAACTAGTCTCGTGACAATTAATATTATTATTAGTTTTCGACCATGAGTTTTAATGAACGAAAATTTGAAATTTGAAAACACAACGCACTTACACTTTAAATGTATATGACTTTAAAAAAAAACTATAACCTAAAATAAAATGCAAAAAAGTTCTAAGAGCAAGAAACTCTGTTTTTCCATACATTTATTCTACATTTGCTAGAGGTATAGGAGGAGGGTTGAGATCTCACAAAACAAGTTTAACCCCGCCGCATTTTTGCGCCTGTCCCAAGTCAGGAGCCTCTGGCCTTTGTTAGTCTTGTATGTTTTTTAATTTTAGTTCATTTATGTTTTGGAGTTTAGTGTGACGTCCATTTTCATTGAACTAGTACACATTTTTGTTTAGGAGCCAGCTGAAGCCCGCCTCCGGGTGCGGGATTTTATCGCTGTGTTGAAGACCCATTGGTGGCCTTCGGCTGTTTTCTGTTCTTTAATTTGTTCAGGTTGTTGTCTCTTTGACACATTCCCCATTTTCATTCTCAGTTTTATTTGATCATGCAGTTCCATATGAAATTTGTGCACTAAAAATGTATATGAAACTTTTTAGACACATTCTGTCTGTAGGATCTGCTTACAGAGGTTTCCAATACCATCAATTTTTCTGGGCACGCGGTTTACTATGTACATCAACTATGCAAGACACTGAAAGTTTCATGTGGTTAGAAAAGGGAAACCAGTATGGATACCAGATCCTTTAAATGGTAAAGATATATTTTTCTGGACACTGAATCTTTGTGGTGCTTGTAACGAGCCACGACCGGTCAAAAAAGAAGACACGTGATGTAAAATTCAATCTCACTATTTCCCGTGACAATGTTAAAACACGGGGAGATTTGGTAACGTTTTCAGTAAGACAAGATAATCTTTATCTTTATTTCTTTTTTTTTAATGAAAACATTGTGTAGCCATAACAAACGTTATGTAGTATAGTTGGTAAAGCCACTTCAATTATTTTATAATACATCTTTAGAATATTTACTCAGACTATTCCTAATAATTCTAAATCATTAATCAACTTAAATATCCGCTAGTGTTCTAGTCTCTGACAAACTTCACTACTGTTTTTTCCCGATTTATAAACTAGTCTCGTGACAATTAATATTATTATTAGTTTTCGACCATGAGTTTTAATGAACGAAAATTTGAAATTTGAAAACACAACGCACTTACACTTTAAATGTATATGACTTTAAAAAAAAACTATAACCTAAAATAAAATGCAAAAAAGTTCTAAGAGCAAGAAACTCTGTTTTTCCATACATTTATTCTACATTTGCTAGAGGTATAGGAGGAGGGTTGAGATCTCACAAAACAAGTTTAACCCCGCCGCATTTTTGCGCCTGTCCCAAGTCAGGAACCTCTGGCCTTTGTTAGTCTTGTATGTTTTTTAATTTTAGTTCATTTATATGTTTTGGAGTTTAGTGTGACGTCCATTTTCATTGAACTAGTACACATTTTTGTTTAGGGGCCAGCTGAAGCCCGCCTCCGGGTGTGGGATTTTATCGCTGTGTTGAAGACCCATTGGTGGCCTTCGGCTGTTTTCTGTTCTTTGTTCAGGTTGTTGTCTCTTTGACACATTCCCCATTTTCATTCTCAGTTTTATTTGATCATGCAGTTCCATATGAAATTTGTGCACTAAAAATGTATATGAAACTTTTTAGACACATTCTGTCTGTAGGATCTGCTTACAGAGGTTTCCAATATCATCAATTTTTCTGGGCACGCGGTTTACTATGTACATCAACTATGCAAGACACTGAAAGTTTCATGTGGTTAGAAAAGGGAAACCAGTATGGATACCAGATCCTTTAAATGGTAAAGATATATTTTTCTTGCACACTGAAGCTTTGTGGTGCTAGTAACGAGCCACGACCGGTCAAAAAAGAAGACACGTGATGTAAAATTCAATCTCACTATTTCCCGTGAAAATGTTAAAACACGGGGAGATTTGGTAACGTTTTCAGTAAGACAAGATAACATAAAAAGAATATCTACAGTTCCCGAAATACCTTCAAAAACGGTATGGGGCTTTCTCATTGTTTGAAAGTCGTACGGTTGTCTATAATTGCTTACATCTATTTCATTTGAACTTTGGTTGATAGTTGTCTTATTGGCATTTAATCATACTACATCTCCTTATTTTCATATAATTATGTTTTATATTTCTATGATTAACAGTACAATGTATAGTCTGCAAAAGATTCGATAAATCAATGAATAATTTCATTCAATAATTTGACATGAAAACTATCCGGCAAAATTGTTTACGTTAATCTAACGTGAAATTGTTTACATGAATTTCACACAAAAGTAGAAATTTTTCAATTATGTTAACATTTTCAAAAGAAAATATGGTACATGCATTACAAAATATTAGTTTTTAACCATAGTTTTAAGTTTAAGGTTCCATGTTTTTTCTACCTTGACACCAATAATATTTTCTCATGTGAAAAATTTCGCGTGACGTGAAATTCACGTTATAATAAATTCGCGTGAACAACACATGGCTGTGTATGACTTTTTCGGCATCTACATAGTTTAAGGCAATTTTATTGCATTCAAACCAAACGTCGAATATATTCTGAATCAGATACATGTGTACTCATTGTTAAGATTATAGTTCATCTCGTGTCGGAAGATAATACCAATTTTGCAAAACCTTAAATCTATTTAATTGATTTTACTGGTAATCCTCTCAGGAGATAATTTAAAATAACATACATTGAGTATATACAGCGTTTAAAAAAATAATGCTTAATGTTATCCATTGATTAAATCATGTAGTTGGACTTTACGCAACTATTATATTGTGAAGTTTTTACTGCATGTCTGACTAGTCTAAAGATGTTAGCACGTGACTCGATAGATCGTAAATCCACCAGTTTCATATATAAATTTGTTCAAGTTTACCATAAGAACGAAAGATCAAGAGGACATCTGATTAAAATAATATTTAACAAAATGACGAACTTTTAATCACGTATATAACGTGATGTAAAATTAAAAAAAAATGTATAGAAATAGTGAACAGCAAATCACAATAGCTCATTTTTCGATATTTTCAGACATTTCTTGTTGCACATTTCCTGTAACGTGGGACGGAACTTGGTATGACAGTACGGAAGGAACACTTACAATCTCCAAGGCAACATTGCAGGTGACTTCCGGTTGGGTTGTTACACTTGGCGCATCCTCAGTCATAACTTGGACATGCGTAGCTGAAGACACCTCAAACCATTACTTTGTGTTTCGGTAGGAAGACTGTATTACCATCTTAATTCAGATTCTCAATAGATATAGGAAGATGTGGTATGAGTGCCAATGAGACAACTCTCCATCCAAGTAACAATTTATAAAAGTAAACCATAGGTCAAGGTACGGCCTTCATCACGGAGCATTGGCTAACACCGAACAGCAAGCTATAAAGGGCCCAAAAATTACTAGTGTAAAACAATCCAAACGGGAAAACCAACGGTCTAATCTATATAAAAACGAAAAACGAGAAACACGTATGAACTACATAAACAGACGACAACTACTGTACATCAGATTCCTGACTTAGGACAGGTGCAAACATTTGCAGCGGGATTAAACGTTTTAATGGTACAAAACCTTCTCCCTTTCCTGAAACAATAGTATAACATCACATTATAGAGAGACACACTATAAAATATCAATTGGAAGGCTTAACTCAATCAAAAAACGTAAATTGACACACAATGAACGAATAAATTTGATTTGTGATACCTGAATGCAAATAAATAGTTAATAAAATTATAAGGGATAAATAATTAAGGTCAAAAGTAAATAAACAGGTTTAAACAAAGTTAAAGTATGATACCACTGTGAAATGTTAAACAATTTTTAGAAAACCATCACTTTTGAAAAAACCTGCGTCATATTATACACAGATAAATGAAAATAATTTTTTTGTTAAGTATACTTCTTCTTCTGTGTGCATAAAATCTTCAGTTTAGGAATACCAAGAAATTTCTGAATCTTTAATATCAATAAAACTAATCTAACACTTGGTACATATGGGGTGAATATCAACAATAAAACTATACAATTAGTGCTATATAAAACTTCCTGTACAGGTGCAAGAACAGTATATAAGGAGAAATGAAATAGTTTTGATGTTCATAGTACATGTACGAAGAAGTGAAAATTTGTGGTAATTCCAAATAATCAAAGCTGGTATATAGACAATATCCATGTTAACATTAAATAACAAAAAACCATTACAAATAGTATCAACAGGTCGAATTAACAAGAAAGTACGATTTGAGAGTACTCGCAGTTACTGACAGCTAGTTAAAAGCCAAAACAAGTATTAATAAAAAATCATGCATCAGAGACTGCAATCAACTAAAACACATCCCAGGGATTTAGTATTTTAACGTCATGAACAGTCAAAGAAGACATGACTTGTGCAATGCCAAAAATAAATGTATCGATAAATGTTTACACTTCTTTTAATAATAGTTAATTATAACTGTGGTATTTTTACTTTTGAAATATTTGAACATACTATATTAGTTTTATTTCTTCAAACTTTTATCTTTCTGTAAATCTTTGTGTAAAATATTTCTGTACAATTAAGCGTGCACTGTATGTTGTATGCATGACACTTTTCAGTCGCTATTGCAATCCACTGTCTTTTTAAAATGTAAACATGTAGCAAATGAATTCTTATCCGAAGCAAGCTCTCTATGTACTGCTCCGGATCCTATGGAAAAATTGCTTTTTGTCAAAAAGAATAATTTCTCTCAGAAACTTACAGATTTTACACATGCACAATAATAAGTTAACAAATAGATTAAATAGGTATGCTCTTAAAGCATGCTTATGATCTTGAATAATCAACTTTATACACAAACACACCAAAAGGTGCAGATACAGAGAGAAACAAATCGTATTTTATGGACATTGAATACTGTTACAAAACGTTTGATATGCATGAGTGCGATTACAATGAAGTTTTCATATTATTCACATTTCCAAGGGACTAAACTCCTGTAAAGATACTGATTTTCAACCTTGACAGCGATAGATAGATCGATTCATAAATAAAAATGTTTTTATGTACTTGTCAAATAAAGCATTGGCGTTATCTTTCTCTTTTAGCGGAGATTCGTCATTGAGCTTTTTTTCGTCCACCATCATACCGTATTTGTGTATTCACTGGACAAATGAGACGGATAATTCTTTCTACTACTATGTTTTAGCAGGTAATTAAAAAAAAAAGAAGAAAGGTCAATATTTTTTGGGCGACCAAAAATATGCACAAATTTACTTTTATACATCGATAAAGTATACTATCATGTAACCAGATGGTCAATCGGCAATCCTCGGATAAATCCGCTACTCCCCTTCGATTTTAGATAGAGATACGGAAACGGCCGAGTACAGACAAGACATAATCTTTATTTTACGTGCGCTTGATGGTAGATTTTTGTTGAAATGGCGAACGGAAAATACAATGGCCATTTCACAATGAACAAAAAATAAATAAAAAAAAGTTTGCACGTGGCTTTTCCACCAATATGCAAGAAAAACGATGAACAACAAGCTGCACGGATGAAAGCACGTAAAATTAAAATAACTACACGTCTTTAAAATGCCAATCATGTGAAATGGAAGGAAGAATATTCATAAATCGACATGCATCTCGATACGCTAAAGTTTTATGAAATGCAATTTTTCGACCGGCAGAGGTACAAAATGTACACCAAAGCCATACACCAAAATGTAATTGTATGTCAATTTTGAAACGGCTTCAATTTGTCTTAATATCAATAAAGATTGAATTACACGTTAGAAGGACAAAACCTAATAGCAATATCAAAGAAAACATTTGATTCATCGTTCAAAATAGATTCAAGATATTTACACATGTTTTTTTGGTTGTTTACCTCAACTTATTTTTATATAAATTTCAGATTATCAGTCAAATGGTGTGAATGAACGCGTTTACCTGGAAACATACAGCTCGGCAATTACATCTTGGTCGACCTCAACGTACTGTTCGCCCGCCAGTGCACCAGGAGACGAGGAATTCCATATGGCTGTCAGACAAGGTTTAATATCAACTTACTTATATAAATTAAATATGTAACATGCGCTTAAAAAAGAGACGAAAGATAACAAAGGACATTCAAACTCACAAGTCGAAAACAAACTGACAATGATAATTATGTAAAAAAAACGAAAAACAAATAAAAGACAAACAACAGTATACAAAAACAACAAAGAAAAATAAAGACTGAGCAACACGGAACCCACCAATATCTGGGGTAATCTCTGGTGCTCCGGAAGGGTTAGCAGATCATGCTCCATATGTGACACCCGATGCGTTACTCCTATACAATACGTTGATAAGCTATATCAAGTGATAAAGCATCGCACAATAGCGGAATGGTAATCGTCTCTTATCTAGCCCTAAGATTTCACGAAATTTGAAAACCATCGGCCATGTAAAATTTCTAACCCTGAAACATGACCCGAGTGTGAAATTTTGAAATTGAAACGTTTTTTATGTGAAAGGATATACTAGACTTTTACCGGTATACACAACAACACAGAAAATGGAAAATTAAAAAGCACAAAGATCAACCCTTAAAAGCTCAATCATCACGAACCCCTTTAAAAGAAAACTAGGGGTGAACACAGGGCTACAGAAGGGTAAGCAGATTTTGCTCCAAATGTGACACATGTCGTGTTGTTCATGTAAGTTCAAACCTGGTGATAAGTCTAATTCAGTTAGTCACATTCAAGATAAGAGAACGGGATTGTGGTAACTACAATTGGAACACATATGTCGTCAACTGTGAAAAAGATATTCAATAACAATCAACCATAAGATTTAATATAAATGTTTTTTTTTTTTTTTTTAAAGTTCTTAAATATCGCCTCGAAAGTCTGTATTTGTATCAATCTTTCGTTGCATTCAGAACCAGAATCCCTATTTTTATTAGTCATTAAATAAACATAAAAGAAACAATTGTTCAAAAAACTTTTTTATCGGGCTTCTTCCTACCTCGATTTGAAATTGGTTTTATAAATAGCGAAAGATTATGTAGAAACTGAAGTGTCGTTCTTTCTACAGGGTATGAATCCTCAGCTTTGATAGATTTTCCTCCTATATTACAAGGAACACACTCATATACATACACACATGGAGGATCTGTGTTTTGTAGTGCTGCCTCAAATGTAGATATTTGTTCCGACACAACTACAACAACATTTAATTACACACTATGCAGCTCACTACAGCTGTTTTCAAGTAAGTAATATTATCATCTAAGGGGAGGAATAATGCGGTATAGGTTATCGGGTTTCTACCCATTGATATCGTAAATCATAAGCCGCGAGCCACAATGTGAACCTTTTTGGCGAGTGATCGCTTCAAATTGTGTCGAGCGGATGATATTAAACGATATCTATACGTAGAAACCCCGGTAATCTTTTCATCGTTCTATTAGGCCAAAAAAAATATACGTCTGTTTACGGTTACCCGACCGTCCCTATTTTTGAGCGCCGACCCTAAGTCATTTTATTTCCGTCGTAAAGTGAAAAACAAACTGAACACGTGTCAAAAGTGAAGTTAGTGTTGCCAATAATATAAATTAATTGTCTGATACATCCCAATGTTCACAATCGTGAATACGATAGCTGTTTTAAGGAAATTCCCGACTCGTGTGATGAAATAACTACTTTGCCGCCATTTTTTTCCAACCAATAAGAAAGGGAAATAATCCTATCATTAAAAATTCAGGTAAACTCGACCCATGAACAACTCGGACCACGACAAGACGAAACGGCATGACACAAACTTATGTCACAAAAAAATAAAATGAAAAAATAAAATAAAATGGAAATACCGACCTACCTACCCTATTTTTTAAACATGTAACCTTAAACAGACATATATTTTTTTTGGCCTTACAGTAACTTTTGTTTTCCCATCATTTAAACAGTTTTACGCTTGACGAATGTAAGCTTGATAATGTCTCCTCACACATTGTGACGTCGCTGTTAATGTCCGCTGACGTCTCAAAGCTGTGATACGAGAATCACGTAGCGACTGATCAGAGACGAAGGGAAGGGAGACAAATCTGGATACAGCTCCTTGCATGCGCAGATGGAAGCTATCCAGAGAAGCGCTTCGTTCGCAGTAAATGTAGCATGTTGATACTATATATTAATATATCATCGGTTAACTAAATCATCTGGTTGACACTACTGTTTGTAGACTAAATCTCCAAGGCAATCATCCTTCAATTGTCACTGCTACCAGAGTAGTATAATTATTACGTACATCATTTTTTATGCCCCTGCTACGATAGTAGAGGGGTATTATGTTTTTCGGTCTGTGCGTCCGTTCGTCCGTCCGTCCGTCTGTCCCGCTTCAGGTTAAAGTTTTTGGTCAAGGTAGTTTTTGAAGAAGTTGAAGTCCAATCAACTTGAAACTTAGTACACATGTTCCCTATAATATGATCTTTCTAATTTTAATGCCAAATTAGAGTTTTTATCCCAATTTCACGGTCCACTGAACATAGAAAATGCTAGTGCGAGTAGAGCATCCGTGTACTATGGACACATTCTTGTTTTTTATTAATTGCTATTGATAAATTTGGGTTATTTCTATACAAACTAAGATCTGAGTCTCTCTTGCAAATGTACCCTTGATCGGTCTTGCTACTGAATTTGATCAGGTTTAGTTTTTAATTGCTTTTTAACGCAAATTTAACATAAGCTCGATAGGTTGATTGTTATTGATATCAATATATATTTTTTTCATTTATGCTAGCATGTATTAATCTTTAAATCCCACACAGACAACGGATTGAAAACAAAAGGACAACGACTGATTGATTGAGCCAAAATCAAAAACATTCAGAAGTGTAAACAGTGTACGCAGGATACATTGAAGGTGAAGAATCTATTTTTTTTCCACAGTCTTAAAACATTTATAAACTAGGTTAGAAAATTCTTACAGAAATTCAAACGAATGTTAAAATGCATTCTACTTTTTTTTACCATAAGGCGAAGGGACGTTGCATTGTTTCGCCTCTATATCAAGTGGAAGTACATCGTATATAAGTGTATACAATCCAGGCACAGTAGACAACGTTAATTATTTCCGATTTTCCTGTTTGGTAAGTGATTTTAATCCACTTTTTGAATTACTAACAGGCATTGTTTGTAATAAAACAACAACGGTTTCAAGGATCAATGCAAGACAGTTGTTTCGGGAACAAACTTCATCAGAAACGCCTACTAGATTTGCGAACACCTTCGTCCGAATCAAGAGACATCAAAATGTAAGGGTCTGGATGATGTTCACAGAATAGAAAACATTAAGCCAAAAAAAAAAAAAAGAACATACAGTACTTGGTTGCTAAAATAGAAAGGAGAGATAATTATGGACAAAACAAAATAAAGAATTGAAAACCAATTGTTCAGAGAACAATTGAAGGTCTTTCCACATCAAATTTCTGAATAATTGATAATACATGTAGCTAACTGCAGTTTACTTAAAGTAAATATTGGTATCAAATCATAGGTTTCTTCATACTGACTCAAAAATACTTCGTTTCTATATAATTTTGTCTGAAATAAAATAAAGGAGATAATTTGCTACTTCTGGTTTAGAAAATGTCACTTCAGGTCTCATATGATAGCTTTACTGACACTGATTCCAAAAATATATGGTTTCTACATACTTTTACTTGACGTAAGGGAGATAATTCGCTACTTCCGGTGTAGAAAATATCACTTTTGGTCTCATTTAATAGGTTACTTCACACTGATTCCAAAAATATATAGTTATAGGTACTTTTAAATGAAATCAACGCAGGAAATGGCTATTTCCGGTTTTCAAAGGTCACTTCCGGCTGACCCTTTCAAGCTCATAGATCTACCAACCTAATGCAAGACAAACGTCAAAATCTAGAACGTCAAATTTACCTTTGACCTTGACATTAATTTCAAGATCATAGAGCAAGAACTTCAATTCAAAAGATCCTTGATCTCTTTACTATATATGGTTAATGAGTTATATCTCTATACAGCTAATTTTAAATATAAGAGGGGAGAAAACTCATATTAAATGTCATCGTACCCTTTTAACCTAAGTATATGTGTTGCGACATGTCGTAACTAACAATTTTGTAAAATATTTGGTCGATATCTTATACGGTTTCTGATGAAACGCTATTATAAGCCAAAATCAAAATTCAAAACATGACCTTGACCTCATTTTCTGTTTGCTGGACCCTTGACCTCAAATCAAAAGACACTAGGTCTCTATCACTTATGGTTTACCAGTTACAAATACATATCAATTATCTGTATACATAAGGGGAAATCAGACCGCTTCGGTCAAAATTTTTTTCGACAACCTGAGGATATAACGAGCAATTTGGAAAAATAAATTTGTCGGTTGCTTTTTTATGGTTGTGAAGGAGTAGCGGTCACAAGAAAAACAGTGTTTTGGGTGATAACTCATACATAGAAAAGCTGTTCGGTTAAACGGTGTCAGTTTGAAAAGCGTATTAACTGTTCTATATCATATACCAAATATCTAAGCGGCATCTTGCGAAATGAAATCTTCTCGCAAGAAATAAAAGTGGCGGAAGAAAAAAAAAATAATAATCAGAACAAAATCAATAGGTCTTTCCACGGAAATGTGGAAAGACCTAATTGTCAAAACATAAATAAAAGTAAACTCCCACCCAGGCTCTTAAATATTAGTAGTTAAATACACAAGGCTTTAAAAGTTGTCTACGATCATCTTTACAATAGAGGTTACAACCTTAGTTTAAGCATAATTACATGATTTTTAACCTGAAAATTAAACAAATATATTCATTTTAATCACAGTAATACTGAAATACTTGCTGTTGGGTAATTTTCTGAGACCGACAAATTACCAGTAGCGGCAACAGTATCAAATATGTAAACCCGATGTTACTGTTAAAAAAAACCCCAATGTAACCCCCATTAGGCACACGGGAGACCAAAAGTTTGGGAAAACAAATTGCTTCAATATTTGCGACCATTCCAACCAGCACAGCCTACACCGCCTACGCTCAGATTATCGTGTGGAAGTTATAGTCTTAGTTTAAGTAAAACTAATAGACATATATGCTAATTTTAACTACATAATTGTAGTTATTTACAAGAAAATGAAGATTATCATATTACAGCCACTGTCACTGTTCCTGACTTTGAACAGACATTCGAACTTTAGGCGGGGTTAAACTTGTATTTATCTTTAAAGATATATTATTATAGAAGCAATAGATATTAAAGGCTTAATAAGGTCGTGAATTAAATCTAAAAGTGAATTTACAAATTGAGGGACAATATTACTACTAAAATCCCATTTAAAAATTATCCTTTAGACACTTTTCTCTCTGATATGTTGCCAACAGTTCTGAAACAGAAAATAATATTTTATTTACACCTGATTCTGATCAGTGGGTACCAGATAGATATGGCCAACGAGCAAAGCTTATTGACACGATAAATACACAAATAAACATTATAAAATGGGGTTAAAAAAATCTTTTGAAAGATACAATGTGCGCTAACATCTATTGACTACAAAACGGGATAATCAAAGAGATAGTGTACCTCGAACAAATGTGTATTCTTTATGAAAGTATTTTCATATCTATATTGATATATAAGTTAGCATGGTAAATGTATTCTCGTCAGAAAAATTCGGTTGAGTATCAAGCAAAAAAGAAACCGAAGTGAAAAAAAAAAAAACAGCCATCATATGCACATGTCAGGATTGATTAAGATAAATAGAAGTGTTTGCTATTTTGAAGGCAGTGGCTTATTCTGGTACAACGGTACTCAGCAGTGTTAGTGCTGGAAGCTGCGAACCATCACAGTCACCAGGAGTTGCAACATCCACTGGTGGCGTACTGTCACTATCGACGATCGGTAAGATTTGATAAACAACTGAGAATCTTTAAAGCATTGTCTGAGGGTCTAAATGGGGTGTCTTCATTTCTATATTCTTTAATTTTAGGTGAGTTCATCTTTTCTTTTTTTTCTCAATTATTCTCTATTTTTTGAATTTTAGACCCCATTAATTTCTGGTTTAATAGTTGTTCTGCCTTTTGCTGTAATCATCATTTTTTTAGGTCATTGTTCTTTATTTATAAGTAATACATCATTACATGTATATCGACAAGTAAGCCAGTCAAGATATTTCTAAATTTTAAGCAAATTCGCCTTTTCACTGTTTACGCTAACTTTCAACAACACATGCCATTCTAGAAGATTTTCGGAAGCAGACAGGATAGTTTTAATTTAATGAAAAGTGATTGTTGATTGTAAATACGAAGTTCAGGTTTTATCCTTGATATTATCAATTGAAACTTTGAAAATGATCAGAGACCATTTAACACAGGTTAAATTAGATTTTGACTGCGTTCCTGATCTATGCCCTTGATTTGTTCATTTTAGTTTAATGTTACACTAACAAATCAATGTTAAGTGATTTTTTAGTAGTTGAGTGCATCAACTACAGTCAGGAAATCACACTTGTTGCGTGTTTAAGGTAGCAAGCACTACAGTCTTAATGATGATTTTTTTGTAATTTGTTTAAATACATTATTTTAAAGTATTTATCCATCTGAACATTTTCTAAAAATGCCTTGGAGTTATAGTAATGGACTTAACATATCGATTGGTACATTGTTCTGCAACAATATTACAGTGGAAACGCTTATATCATTAGTATATGTATGCATGCATATTTGTCGATCGATATCATCCAATTATTATGTATGAAGTCTAGTGTTTTTGTCTTAATTAAAACATTTTTGTAACCAGAACATATTATAAAAGTAAACCTAATGTTACATTCTTTGTCGTTAAATAAATGTTGCTTTGTACTTTGAATTTTTGTTCGTTTATACAGGTATGTACTTGATCATTTCCCGAATGGAATTAAAGGAGAATAACGGTAAAAAGAATTTGAGTAAAAGTATAAAAAAAAAAGGATTAGGGTGGAAGTGGGGGGAGTTTGCATCGAAAGGTTCATCATAATCCAATATTCTAGATTTATACTCTTTTTATATTTTCGTGATCCGTGATCATGGAAATTTATTTTCTGTGAATCGTGATTGACAAAAAAATCAACTCGTGAATCGTGATGAGACCCCCGAACAATTCCCTCCCCTCCATCAGGCCCCTCATTAGAATATGGTAAATAGTAACAAACAAAGTATAACTAAAACCAAATACAAAACTAAAGAAAAGAAACATGAATCGAACTTGATACCGGAAATTAAATCAGGTGCTCCGCGGATTCGTTAACAGTCAATAGATTTTCAACAGGTCAGAATCTGTAACTCTGATGCGAGATAGCCGTAACCATATTCTGCTTCAATAATACATTTTGGTAACACAACTCTTACATATATCATACATGCAAACATGAAGTTGTTGACAATATTTTGTCATGCGATATGTATTTATCATTATAGTCAATTGCACATCAGACACATCTACTACAAGCAGTGCTACGACCGAAAATGAGATAACAACAGGAAATAGTGTTACAACAGGAAGTAGTGTTTCAACAGAAAGTAGTGATACAACAGAAAATAGTGTTACAACAGGAATTAGTGTTACAACAGAAAGTAGTGTTACAACAGAAAGTAGTGTTACAACAGGAAGTAGTGTTACAACAGGAAGCAGTATATCGATCAGCAGTAACAATAGCTATTGTAAGTTGATGTACATGTTAGGTATTAATGAATGGTTCTGGTCAGAATGTGTTAGAGTTTCTTAGAAAAATGACTGTAAAAATCACAAAGTCTAGATTCGAAATTGCAAATAAAGGCCAAAGCAAATGTTTTGCTGGTTTCAATTCTCTTAGGGCAAATGGCTAGGATTACAAGCTAGTGTATGTATTGGTTCATAGGAAGCTTTATTATCAAAGGAGACATTCGTTTTCTTGGAATCGTGACTGTATTTTTTTTTGTAATCAAAATTCTCCCAAACCCGCAAAAATAACAAAAGACAGATTGAAAAACAAATTTATATAATTCATACTTAGTCTAGTAATTACACAATAATTGTGACTATACGAGGAAGTCGACAACAAACTAACATAAGTGCTGTAACGAGGAAATACTTGCAAACCTCAGAAATGATCAGTATAGGTTACAAATTGCAACACTTTGGTAAATAATGACTATACAGTTTTCACATACAATATACATTTCTGTTTAAAAAACATGTTTCAACGGTTGATTCATTAAAACAAAGATGTTGTACGATATTCAAGGAGACAACCATTCATTAGATACCAGTTGACAATGCATGAATGTTAGCAGCTACAGCTCACCGTACGGTCTTCCTCAATGATCAAAACATATAACGTATATTTAGTCATAAAAGGCCCCACCATGACTAACGTTTCGACTTAAGGAGGTTCATTGCAGAAATTAAAAGTAGCAACACTGTTATCAATGAAATAGTTTTCACGAAAGGAAGTCGAATGCATAATTCATATAGTACAATAATTATAAGTCCGTGCACTTGTTTTTTTTTAATAACACACTAAGACTTGTAATTAAATTAAATATTGGGCGGGACTACGATGTCTCTGGATTTCGTTGAAACGAGTGGATTTAACTGAATGTTAAACGGTATGAAAATTATACAGATAACAATAAATCTAAAATGTATTATCAATTGTGAATTTGATTTCTGTTTTTGTATGTAATGAAATAAAGTATAATGAGTGGGTTGTTGAGGAAAAAGCTTACATGCATTTCGTACAAAATTACAGAAGGTTAACATAATGTTAATAGGATACTCTGAAACTGTTTCAATAAAATCAAAATCCTTACATGCAAACTGATAATGAATAAATAAAAATAATGTATCTTTGTAGCCGCAAATGAAACATCTTCATACCAAAACTGGTTTTGTTCAACAATGGAGATGCAGACGTGTTATGGAATTTTAGCATCTGTTTGTGTAGCTGGAACGTTCATTTTTTTTACTGTGTTGTTCATATTTTGTATATAAAACCAAAACAAAAGAAGTACACACAAGATTGATAAACTTCCTACGCAATTAACTGTACAAGATATGACTGAACCAGCGTCACTTCCGGTTTCACCACGCATGTGTTTCTTAATAACAACGTCAGAGATAACAAATACACAACAAAAAGCATAAGAAACTAAAAATATATTCACACTTTTATAGTATCTTGAATACTCTTTAATGGATCATGTACCTAAAATTAAGACATGTTCTATGTATGGTTACCCTAAACCTAGATATAGGAGAAAAGGCACACTATGTGACGGTGGTTTCGTTATCGAGAAAAATAAATGAATATACCGCTGTTAAATTGAAATGAGATGTAAAAACCAACAAATGTCCACAAAACACACCCAAAGATATGATTGAGCAACAAGATTACAACCAATAACAGGGTTTGAACTCAAGTGCTTACGAATGATAAGAAGTGTCTACATCACTTGTTTTACCCGTTGTGCAATGATCGATATATCCTATTAGGTGTTGCAATTAGAGTAATGAAGGGGTGATATTGTCAACGACAAGTGAAAGACATCGTGTCATCTGTTATACTGATATTTTACTACAGTCAGCCTATGCTTAATTCAATAGCTTGCTTACATGGAAATAATAATAACGATGTCAAAAAGTCATTTACATCAATTTCCTTCCATGGTCTGATTTCAAGACATTTTTTTAAAGAAGGTTATATATTATATTATGTGTTTGTGCTGTATTTCTGTCACGTAGTGTTGTCATTTTAGCGATATGTTTTAACATTGTCATAAAGCGGCAGGTTTGGCCAGCCATTAAACCAAGTTCAATCCACCATTTTTTCTTAAAATGTCCTGTACCAAGCCAGAAATATGGCAGTTGTTATCAAATAGTTCGTTTCTATGTATATTGGCGTTTTCTTTTTTGTTGTTGTTGCACTTCAGTGTTCCCGTTGTTCCTTTATTTTCCCCTTATAGTTGATGTGTTTCCCTCGGTTTTAGTTTGTAACCCGGATTTGTTTTCTCTCAATCGATTTATGATTTTGAACACCGGTATACTTCTGTTGCCTTCATTTATACTTTTATATTGGGAAACATTCCTATTTTCCATAACAACACTATAAAAGGCCTAACGTCTCGACAGCTCATCTTGTTTAATTTGAAAGTTACTTTTATTTTTACGCACATGCACTTTTGAGATATTTCATTTTAAAATATCCAATTTTACTTGTCTCAACCAGCTGGCGCCATTATAAATATTTAAATGAGCAAAGTACCTGTGATTTAAGGCTACGGTTTAGAAAAGACCTTGTTTGGTAAATAGCCAAAATCCATACTCGACTTATATGGCCTATTCAACAAGCATGCAACTCTTCCATAACAGTGGAAAAAAACTACATTCCGGTAAAAGTGAATGATACTATTTTTAAGACAACGGGTACCAGTTTTTGGAGAAATATATTGGATTGCTGCTGACCTTGTACGACTTAAAATTTTAAAAGGTGTATATGCAAGTTTAAACTATTGAAGCGTTTAAATGTCAATTATTTCAACCAGAGATCCTGAAAGCTGAGTATTAGATGAATATGAGGACGTTTCTTCGGAAAATGTCGGTGCCAAGTCGGAATATGGCAGTTGATAATCACTTCCTACGTTGATTGATAGCGTTTGATTTTGTCGGTTTTTATGGACTTCCCCCTTTTGAATATGTCTTGGAGTTCAGTCTGTTTGTTATACGTTTTTATATTGTACCAATTTAATGCAAAAACTATAGTAAACTTTGAATAAATCACTGTTTTACAATATATGTTAAATCAGCTGTTCTTCAAAATTATATTTTACACTAAATATCAACATAGAACAATGTAGTATACTACAAATATCTGATGAAATGTCATAAAAAGTCATGAAATTGAAACTGCATTTTTAAAGTTTGTGTTCATAACTTCGTTTTATTTAACATTTCGTATTATATGAGATACAATCCGTAATATACAACAACCACGTGCACACTACTTGTAGAGACAGTATCGTTCTTCGCATTTATAGAAATCTGTTGATGTCTGACAGGTATTACATAACTCTTTGTGTAGACGTTGTATATAGTCGCACTTCGTATCATGTGGTCGCGTCAAAAACGGGAGGGTATCATGGCATTGTTGTAACATTACTCGCATCATTGCCCAATAGGAAAATGCTGAAAGATATGAAAGTCCTGAATATGTGCATCATATTTTAGCAAAAATACATGTAACTATATACATTACTGAAACTAGAAACTTAAAGAGACATATATATGTCATGTTATTGAATGTTCGTAAACGAGGCTCTAATCAATATTACTTAATATATATAAATTATAAAGTTACTTTCGTAAATTTCATTTAAATATGTGTCTATTAATGCAAATTTAACTAGCTTAAGCGAATTTCTGTCAGACGTCTGGATATTTTTCAAATCCACCTGAAACAAATATTGCCTTTCAGACGCAATTACATCTAATATTGATGTTTCTGGATTACAGATTGGTCCTTTGGGACAATCTATATCAGCTTAATTGAAAATCTTGAGGTTCACTGATAGAAATAGATGAAAACTTGTGATTTAATTTAGACCTTGATTTTACATATAATTTGTATTCCAAGATCGTTACATATGTTCCTTATATACTTGTAATTACTAATTCTTTCAAAGATGTATGCAAAAATCTGATACAAGTAATTTTTGTCATTATTTTTTAAAGTTACCATTTACAATACTTGCAATCTTAGACATTACTAATTTATCGATCAGTCAGCAGTCATCGATCAGTCACCGATCAGTCAAGTACGCCTCAAAGTCGTGCCACCAATCCGCCAGACCTGTACTGAGAATTGTGACTGACTCTACTACGTCACATATTGAACTCTTGAAAATTACGAAATCTTAGTTTCGTTTCATTCAATCAAAATGGTGCCACGGAATAATACAAAAAGTGAATGTACAGAAGCACGACACTTAACTTTAATCATTCAGCAAAGTTTTAACAGTTAAAAATTTTACGTTAAGTAGCAGAGAAGTGAAGTATGCAATTAAAAACAAATAATAAAATAAAAAATCTTATACATGTTATTTAAGAATTACGATTGTCGTAAATATATAGGCATTTTTATTTATCAAACCTGATGAGTGCTAACAACGGCGTTTATCGCGATTGCTAAAATCAACTTAAATTGCCGAAAATGCTCTTAAAAACTAATCAATCAAATATTGTCAATTTTTGGTGAATAATTTTAAATACAATAGAGAAATATGGACAATTTGTAAACAATTTAAAAGTATATTTTCTCTTAAATTTATCATATATATATATATATATATATATATATGGAGAAAAACCCAGCCCGATCTACCAAAATAACAATATCTAATAATGGTAAATGATTTTCAGTTTAATTTGATGATTCAGAATTTTAATGAAATGAAGAAATAGTTGCGGTCTTTTGCAGCACAAAACAAGTTGAAGTATCTTTATCCTTTAGTTATATTGTTCACATTCTATGAAAAATAACTTAGCTAGAGGCATTTAAAATGTCTGATTGAAAAAAAAAACCAGAATCATTATTTTTTATGAAAAGAAGAAACATT
This sequence comes from Mytilus coruscus, assembly GCA_017311375.1. Taxonomy (NCBI): domain Eukaryota; kingdom Metazoa; phylum Mollusca; class Bivalvia; order Mytilida; family Mytilidae; genus Mytilus; species Mytilus coruscus. The sequence goes on along the minus strand of CM029597.1, from coordinate 65,465,791 downwards.
GGTATATTCTGGGACTATCATACTACCTGTTAGTAAAATTGTCCCAGGTATTTTACACAATGCGAACAAAATTTAAGTATCTTTTCTTTGGTATTCAGCATATCTCACAAAGAACAACTCATCCTAATTGTTAAAAAAAAGTGCAAAACAGCAATGACGGTGTATGATTTCCATTTAAATGAAGAAATAATTTCATCAAAAATTCTTTAGATTCCTTTCTCTTATTTTCGTCATATTTTATGAAAATACCCATACTGATATTACAAAAGTACTAAAAACTAATGACTGTATATGATATCCATTAAAGAGAAGAAGTAATTACACTCGTTATCAACACACACAAAGCTATAAGCATCTTTAGTGTTAAATTATTTACATTTTATGAAAACTAACTCAACTAGGGCATTAAAATACATGATTGCTAAACATAATACTGATTTCAAATAATAACATTTTGTCGCTTTTAAGTAATGTAGAAACATTATGAGCATGTCATTATTTTTCAAATATGTAATTTATTAAAAAGAAAAAGAAAAGAATCTATAATGATATAACCACATGATGCGTTGAAAATAATTTTTATATTTTTTTCATGTCATTGCAAACAAATTGAATACATAATTTCGGGTCAAGGTATCTTCGTCAATGTCTGCGTTTATCGCATGATTTTATTGGTGTTTAAAGCAATTTTGAACACTATTGTGCTATTTTGTGGCGGTCAGTATTCATTGGTAGAGGGAAGCCGGGGGTGCCCGGAGAAAAAAAGTAAAACAACAAAAGTACTGAACTCCAAGGGAAATTCAAAACGGAAAGTCTTTTATAAAATGGCAAAATCAAAGGCTCAAACACATCTAACGAACCACCGTCCTTCGGCAGGAAAAATGATAATCCTAGTCAATTAAGATTGAAGTTGAGCGCACCTGCCATAATTCGAACTCACAACTTCAGTATTGACAGATTAGTGATACAGTAATAGTAGTTGGACTACTTATACCACTCAGTCACCGAGGCCCCTGTAATGATCGAAGAACAACATGGATATACATTATCCTCTTAAATGATAGAATCTGCTCAAACTCTAAAACATAAAATATATTGTTAAAGACAAAGTTATAAGGAAATAAATAAAGGCAATACTTTTTTTAGAAGGTAAATGACAGTGCACTATACTGTTCAAAAGGCTAGTTAAACGAGTAAGATGAAATCAGATCTTCTCTGAAATTAAAATGCAAAGTATTTTGTAACTTTGCAGGAAAATGGTAAGAATGTCTTTTCCAAGGATCCTCATCTTGTTTGGTCAAAACGATGAAAACTGGAGCAGACTTTCTTAGATCTTTCCTGGAACTACAATGCAACATATACAAGTTTTGAATTGGATACAAAAATGAATATTTATAGTAGGTGCTTTAACTACTCCAGGCTAGATGCAAGACATGAATGCTAGCCTAATTCAAATTTACATATCATTATCCTGTTGTTTTAACCATAAGAGAGAGGCGAAAGATACCGGAGGGACATTCATAAAAGATGTGGTGAAACGAAACAAACATTGTAGATACATTTCCGAAAATTTTTACAGGTATTAAACAGATTATTATACTTTAGATCGTATGCAATGTATGATAAGGAATCGCGTTGTTCGTGTGTACAATTTTTCTGAAAAATAACAAATGTTCAATCTTCGCAAAATCTGACAAATATATCAGAAATAGTGTGTTGCATATAAAATAAAGACACTTAAAGCTTTGTGTGTGTTGATAAAGAGTTGAATTACTTATTCATTTTAATGGATATCATAAAAAGAGTTGCATATAAACTATGTATATTCTTATATTGAGCAAAGTTTTGAATCTCTTATCTTAATAACTGTGGGAGTTTATTTCACAAAATGGGTACCCTATTTTCTCGCTAGCTTACTAGCTCATCCGCCCACTGTGCGCCCGTAAGTCTGACTTTCATCAAAGTATATAATAAGACGCTCTTACATTGTGTGAAACTCGTGGAAAAATTCTTTAACCTTGCGATAATTCCTCTTTAAGTCCCTCACTATTGATTATGAAAACCCAAAAATTCAAAATACCAAGTATATATATATATACAAGTAGCTTTATCTTATTAGGATGGACAGGGGGATAGGGTCTCTTATTGTCGACTCTCTGCTTCCTTTTTCTCCTTCTGGTTCTATTTCCTTTCTGCAACTTCCTTGTCCCTCCAGCCTAGTCATTGATTCATTGATTGATTGTTGATTTGTTGGTTGCTTAACGTCCAGTGGCAAACATTTCATGTATGTTCAGGACGAGAACAAATTAACAATAAATACAAAACGTAGGTCCTGTAAGGAGGCTACTCGGGATAAAGGTCGGGGAAATTTTTACTGCCACTTGAAAATGAGGGTATATTGGATAAGGTCAGAAATATTGCCTCGCAACAAGCCACCCCTCAAAGAATTGTGGCAAGGGTTCTTAACATGCAAAAGAGTGTGGCACTCTCTTTACACAATGGACGGATTTAAAGTCCCCATTTTGACTGGACTTGGCTGCCTCTTGTACATCCAATACAACCAAACGGACGCCCCACTTTATCAAGGATTTTACTGCCGATCGAAGGAAGACCAAGAGTGACCAAATTTCTATTCCCAAGTCACCCTTGGGGTGTCAATGATCCAAATGGACGATATATTGAAAAAAACACTTACGATATTTATCTTTTAGGGAATAAATGTTAAAGAAGGTTCCTTTCACAGGGAATATTTATAATGAAATTGTCTGGAATAATGTTTCCAGAAGAAACATCTGTTATATGAAATAGATATGCGTTGACTTTAGTACTATGAATTTTTAACACAAGATTCAATTCATACACGGGTACTTTAAATCTTGAAATCACTTTTGTGTTTTGATACGATACCCACACATGAAGTGTAATTTGTCAGCTTCGAGTACTAGTACACCATTTGTAAATCATGTCTAAATCTTCGAAGAAAAGTATCGGATACCCATTTGATGGTTATGTACAACTTGAACTAAAAACAATGAAACTAAGTAAGGTACACCACTCTTTTGCATTGGTCTGTTCTGCTGGGAATATTATCTCGCACTTGAAGAGTTTTAATGCTGCAACTGTATAGTCACTGATTTATGCCAAATAATAGAGTCAGTTTGAGTTCTTATGAATCCTCAAAATGAATTGTTAAAAATTCTAAGATCACAGTTGGTATCTGTTTTGTTATATCCCGTAATTTTTGTTGTATTCATATATGAACTCTGATAAGTTTTGCACAAAATACTCAATTAGATATCAATTAGAAAAACTGCAGTTAGTCATAGGTTTGTTTTGTAAAAAATCAAATAAAGGATATTACAAATTTTATTCGTCCGACGCGCTTTTCCAATTTACTTTCATCTAGAACTTTCAAAGCTAAATATTTGAAGGCCAAGAATGTATAAAAACAAAAAAACAGGAAGAGCTATATGACTACAAGGGACCTACAATAATAGCCAGCCAAATCAATTTAAAGGCCAAATTTGCCCGAGGGAGTTTAACCTCTTCACGTTCCTATCGGTACTCTTGTACCAATGGGATAAGTTTTCAGGCAACTAGTTTGCGTTAAGTCTTGAATCTTTGACATTTGTTTACGTACAGCAGAGGTTGAGGGCTCAACACTAATTCTCAGCAAATTGGGACCATTTGCCAAAATTATACTTGGAAAATAAATTTATGTAAACAAACTTTTAATCAATCGCTTAAACTAATATATAAACTTTGGATGATCTTAGCTCTTACTGTAAAAATAATATCAATGGTCAAGACTATGGGTCACTTTTTCCCACATAACAGATACGTTACCGACATGCTTTATTACCTTAGCAAACGAACTTTCATATAAAGTGTCAAAATTTCTCTGTCCTGAGTGTTCTTGCGTTTGTTTGTATTATGTTCCTGTCATGTAGTAGTGTTGTCATTTTAGCGGTATTTTTAACATTGCCATATAAGCGGGAGTTTTGGCTAGCCATAAAACCAGGTTCAACCCACCATTGTATCTTCAAATGTCCTGTATCAAGTCAGGAATATGGCAGTTGTTATCAGACAGTCCGTTTCTATGTATGTTGGCGTTTGCTTTTGTTGTAGTTAGTGTTTCTGTCATTCCGTTGTTTTCCTCTTATAGTTAATGTGTTTCCCTCAGTTTTAGTTTGTTACTCAGATTTGTTTTTGCTTAATCGAATTATGACTATTGAACAGCGGTATACTGCTGTTGCCTTTATTCATTGGTTCAATTTTTTCCTTCAAAACTATACTAGAGGTACCTAAGATTTTGTCATAAATCTTGATGAAATACTGGAAAGTTCATCGTTGTCAATATAATGGAATTTGATGCGACTGTCATACAAGTGAGGTTTAGCTAGCTATAAAACCAGGTTCAATCCACCATTTTCTACATCAGAAAATGCATGTACCAAGTCAGGAATATGACATTTGTTATCCATTCGTTTGATGTGTTTGAGCTTTTGATTTTGCCATGTGATTAGGGACTTTCCTTTTTGAATTTTCCTCGGAGTTCAGGATTTTTGGGATTTTACTTTTTCATAATTTGTTCTTGAAACATATCTTGATCAAATACAATTATGAAGACAAAAAAAAACCAACATAACAATTAGTTGTTCTTAATAGAAAATGTATCAAGATATTAATCAAGTATTAAATTATTATGTTAAAATATCTATTATCAATAACTGCGCTTATACATTTCATATACGTTTTCAACTGTTTGTGTATCTTATCTTATTTTCAACTTGGAAATGAGCAGATCGCGTATCTGTTGAGAAAACGACTTTAATATTGAAAACTCTGTTATATTGGTTCTGGAACTATTAATTATAAATAAACTTTAATTATGAAATATTTGAAAAGAAGTAAGCGTAACGCTTAAAACTTTAACGAAACCAATAGAATATAAGATGTAACGTATCTGTTCAAGGCATGCAACAAATACGTTACAATAGGAAACAAATAAGTTAGTCAATGTTTGCAACATGAATTACAATACTTTAACGTTATTTTTATCCTGTAGGTACCAAATTCAAATGTCTAATTCTTATCTACGTATTAAAATATTTGATTTAATATATTAGCGCAAAATATATCAAAATATCCAGTTAAAAGCAGTACCATCCCCTAATTTGACGTTGTCCTTCATATGTCTTCGAAAATTGCAGCTCATTACTTGTTGTATTGATGATATTATTTATTTAATATTAAACAAAACAAAAACATATTAAGGCAGATAACTCATATGTCTGAAATGGTAACCGTATTTCATCGTTAATCGAAACATGTAACATATCTCTTGGTACTGTATCTGTTGAGCAAATATTCTCTGTCTTTTATTTCAAATATTAGGACATTTTATTCTGTTGAAAAGGAAGATCAAATATATAAAAACATATTTTTACAGTAAATTGATCCCGTGCAAGTGGTTAATGTTTATGCAAACGATTCCATAGTATCTTTTATGTTCAAAGTTAACGTAAAAAAAGCCATTTCCTAGTTTAGTAGCTTATCAATTTTCTTATCGTTATAAATACATCATGTACATATAAAATATTTTTTTTGGGGTTACAACTATGAACCAACACTTCAAAAGCAACATAACTATTCTTTCAATTGATCTTAAGATAAATGTAGAGTCTAATAAAAAAAGTTGGCAACGTATCTGGTCACAAAAATAGTGATATATAATCTCAAAACTGCAAAAGACATAAATATGTAATAGCTGAATGGCGATGGATCGGAAAAGGCAACATTAGTACATGTTTTGCAAGCTTCTTAAGTAGAACACTCAACAGAAATAGTATATACATCATCAGGGACATTCGTTTTATTCAAAATAATACGTTTTTGTGTAAGGCTAGAGTAATTTTGATATTCTTCTACGTAGCCATTATGTTTACATTTCGGTTACATATCTCCCTGGAGTTTCAAAAACTATGTTGTTTAGATATTCTAAAACAAACAAGGCTTAACATATCTACAGGGACAATGAATCAAGTATTGAACCTGATTTCCTGAGAATGAGTGTCAAATCAATGTTTTTATCACAGCTTTGTGATTCATTGTGTCTTAAACTTCTATCAAGTACTGTTTGATATCAAACAACCTCTTACCGACAGGATTTTCTCCTATGAAAACCGTGTTTTTTAAATGAATTTAACACAATATTTCCATAAGTATGGTAAAGTATACTATTGATCTCGGGAGCAATATGACTTTTTTTATTAGCTGTGCCGTGTATTTTAGGAGAATACTATTTAAATTATTTAAAACTTGTTCACAAGTTAAATTAGTGAGTCGAAGTGTAACAAAGCAATCATAAACTTGAAATGCACTCAAAATTTGTGGTCATTTCTTACAGAATTCGTTGAAAAAGAGACAAAATCCCCCTAAATATCATGATTTTTTTTTTTTAGCGAAGTTGAAATAGATGTAACAAAACATTGTTTCTTAAGTGCTTGCTATGGTAATGTTGAAAACACCTTTGTTTAAATGAAGGAACAGGCATATGTCAAGATAAAAATGGCAGTCTAAGGTATGATATCCTAATATCTTTGCTTAAAATGATGGAACTGGCAACACTCATTTATAATCTCAACACTTAATTTCTAAACGAACATAGGCTGGATTTTGTTCTCTCTCTTCGTTGATGGTAGAGTTAACTACTAAAATTTCACCAATTTGACCAAATATACCAGTGCTGCAGTGGAAAGCTAATCCAACCAAAAATAGTAAAATTGTGTTGCATATAGCACGTATTTCCTCTTTATATATAATTATGGCAACTTTTCTGTTTCTATCAGACTTGGTCATTGCTTTGACACCAAAACTATACACTATGAGCGCATAAAAATGTCTCTACACATTTTTCCCGCAAGTCACGTGAATTTTTTCATCACGTGACTTTAAAAGATTATCTTTTCATATGAATTCAAAAGACCTTCGTATGAACTTTGGTGCGAATGCTGTCTTCGATTAAATTTGGATGGTGTCTTTTCCATAAGTTTAGGTCCAATTTGGCGGAACGTAAAAGGGTTAAACCTGCAGTTCTTAAAAGTTTCTTAATTTATAAGCAAACAATTTAAGAAAGGTTTGATGTAACGTATGTGAGTACCGAAACACTGACTACTGAGATGATGACACCTTCGGGGTCTTCTAATCCATTAGCATCGGTATTTACCCAATACTATTCATAATGAAAAAGACGCTATATAAATATTAGGCTTCTAAAGCGCATGTTTGGGTTTACCTTCACCTGGAGCGCCCAAAGCAAAATATGTGGAACCAAGAATGTATAAGAACGGAAACACACGAAGAGCTACATGACCAAAAGGGGTCTAAAATAGTAGCCAAATTAATATAATATAAAATTTGTCTGAGGTCGTTGGAACCTAAGTTTCTTTAATAATTTCTTACTTTATAAACAGAAAATTTAAGAAAAGTATGTTATAAATCATGTCAGTACCATGCACTGACTATTGAGCTATGATACCATTGGGACTAATAGTCTACCAGCGGCAGTATGTACCCAGTGCTATGAAAAATGAAATTTATAAATGGTATGCATCTGAAGCTCTTTTCTGGATTTACCCTCATCAGGAACGTTCAAAGCCAAATATTTTAGAGCCAATCATGTATAACTACCGAAAAATGTAAAGAGCTATATGACAAAATAAAAAGGACATTAAAAAGTAGCTAAATCAATCTAAGGTAAATGTTGCTTGAGGAAGTTGCAGCCTTAGTTTCTTAATCATTTCTTAATCAATAAATTAACAGTTTAAGACATGTAAGAATCTCGTCACTACAAATAGTGAAATACAAACATAACACTTGACCAAGACGAAATACACTCATATTTGAGTATGATGTTTCCTGGATTTCATTTATGATTGATATCGATAAAATATAATACAACTCAACAATTTGAATTATTATATGTTTCTGAAAGATTTATAGTAATCAATCGGTACACTGAGAAATAAGAAATTGTTTGACGCCGTAAACAGCTAATTCATGTATATATATGTGTGTAAAAAGTAAGAAAAAAATATACAAACAATAACAAAACCTAAGTTTGCTATTTGTAGACATTTTTCTCATATTCAGATTAAAAGGATTGTTCCAGTTTAACATACATATTTGTTTTCCTGCATACACTCCAAATCGCTTAGTTGTATAAATGTAAATGGAGAAAAACTGCTCACAGGATAACCTTTTTCTTATAAGTATTAGATGTAGTATTCTCATATCTCAGTAGCAGCAACAGTCTTGAAGATATGAGACGACTGCATCTGATTTACATAGAAGTAATAAACAATTATTTTAACTTTTCTTTTGTTCTAAAAATTGCAATTAGTTTTGATGCAATTTTTAAAACAGGAATAGTATCATTTTCTCAAATTTTATAGATGCAGCACCCTTTCAGAAGATGTTTTATAGTAATCGATTTGGATGAAATCTTAATTGCGTCTATTTTTCTGCCATCAAAATTGATACCTTATCACTGCTTTTGTATTGCAATACAAATCACTGTACAAGCTTGTCTTTTTCTTGTTTAATTGCCAAAACCTGAACTTTTTGCTGATAAATGATAAAACTTCTACGAAAAGTTGTTTGTAAATTCATTACATGTCAATCAACAAATATAGTATTATATATACGTTGTTAATATATAGTTTCTACCATAGCATCGATAGAGATACGATATTTCTTCACTAGGGACAGCTAAGTAGTGAAAACTTAACTGTTCAGAGCGGATAAATATCGTATTGCACAAGATTCAGTTATAAAACCTGTTTCTCTAACAATTTTAAAACAATTTGTAGGCGAATTTTGACTTTTCAATGATCTGCAATTAATGTGTTTATTCTATGTGACGTCTTTGATATATAAAAAAAGAATATGTTATATGATTGTCAATGAGACAACTCTCAACCAGAGACCAAATGACGTACTATATATTAACAAATATAGGTCACCGTACAGTCTTCAACAATGAGAAAAATCCATATTGCATAGTAAGCTATAAAAGGCCCCATTTTGAAACGAGAAAACTAACAGCCTGATTTATGTACAAAACAATAAACGAAAAACAAATATGATATACAGCAACACATAACAACCATTGAATTACAGGCTTAAACATGGTTGCTGGCACAAAACCCTTTACTTAACCTGGGACATTGGTGTAACAGTTCAACATAAGAATAAACTTTAAAATCGGTTGAAAAGGGCTTAGCTAATTCGATCGATACAAAGGAAAAAATCCGTAACAAATCACAAAAGACACAAAGTACAGATCTGAAAGTACTCGCAGTTACTGAAAACTAGTTCAAAGACTATAGAACTAATAAAAAAATCATGTAAACTATCTAAGATTTACAAATTCAATCAGTAGCACATCCAATATCCAACAGATTAAGTGTAAAGAATGCAATGTCAAACTATAGGTATCGGCAGGTTGTAGGACCGTAAATATACATATGTGTATAACAATAATATTTAGTTTGTTTTCAATTTACTGATAACAAAATTAATATTAATACCGATAAAACAGTATTTAAAGATCTAAATACAGTGTTGAATTGGTAAACTTTTAGGTTAGAATAAGTGTATTAAAAAGATCGATAAGTTTTCCCGGATCGTAGCTAAATTAACGGGATCGGTAAACAACATTACCGTAAAAATTAGGATGTGCTATCTCGTTTGTAACACGTTTTCTACATGTTTAGGCTAACTTCCAAACCAAATCTTTGTACATGTACCTATGGAAAAATTTAGTAAAGGTTTTAAGTAATTTGTGGCAACAAAATCCTTGATTGAAATTCAAAAATTCACTACAGACACGTGCAAAGCGAACGAGTTGGTCAGCTTTTTTCCGAAATAATAAAAGAAAGACGATATAGCGTAAGACAATAATTTAACAATATAAAACCAGAAATGCAACCAAAAAAATCAAAATTGAAAATGAAAGAAAAAAATACATGAACGAAAAGAAAAAAAGGAAAGAAAATTAAAGAAAACTCTACAAGCAAATAATACATACCATAGCTCTCTACAGTCAACATACAAAAAATGAAGATCAATAAAAATTGCATTTTAACTGCTTACTTTCAATTGAATGCGTATAAGTATTCCATCCCGTTCCATAATATGTATTTATATAAAACATTTCTTTTGTTTAACGCTTTGTACAGTAGGCGGAGATAATGAAGGTTTGGCATTTTGTATTCATAAAATCATTTTCAAAATTTTACATGAATGTATGTTATTACTTATTTAAGGAATTACACATTTGATATTTTATTGGAGTAGTTGGACATTTCTGTCAATCGATGACCTCGTAATTCTATTAACTTTGCGTTAAGCATAGAACTTTACTGTTAATTTAAGTACATCTACAACTTCGTCATATGAATACCTAATAACTGATAATAGATATATGACAGATCCCCCGGGAATCAGTTTGATATTCGCTATTTAAAAACAGATCATTAGATAAGTTAACGTTTCATTCAGAAAATACGTTATTAATAATTGAACAGATTTTCATTTAGAGATTTTACGTAAACGATATTGCGTACTTCTATAGGAGGATCTGGATAGGCGCTTCGGATTTCAAATGTTAATAAAGAAAATGAACAGCCCGCCCAAGTTTCCCAAAAGTTTTTAGTAATACATGAGACGACATCAGGGACGATAAGTTATCTTTCCATTCATAATTTCTGTTATTAATAATTGAACAGATTTTCATTTAGCGATTTTACGTCAAGTAAAACGTCTGTCTGTAATATAGCGTACTACAATAGGAGGACCTGGATAGGCGCGTCGGATTTCAAATGTTGAAAAAAGAAAAATGAACAGCCCGCCCAAGTTTCCCAGATATATGAGACGGTTTCAGGGACGACACCAGGGATCGAAGAAAGGGCGTATTTTCCTGTTTTTCTCTTTGACGAAGTTAAGCAAAAATTAAATGACATTTTCCCGATCGACCCTCTACACTCCATTGAATCCGCCACTGGTCATAGTAAAATACAGGACCATCAGAAAAAGACCACTAGTGCTGGTTTAATTATGTTGATATGATATTTCTGTTGATCACGGATACACGTAGACCTACCTGTATTTTCTGAATTGACAGCTGGTAGACTGCATGTGAAAAGTCAAAAGTCGCTATATGAAAATAGTCTATCCTAGCTAATTTTCCTTAAAAACACTGTCTATATTATGTACACTATGTACCAACATTAACGTCTTTCTATGAAATGTTAGTGACTAAATATGAATTATACTACAAAAAGAGAGGCGAAAAATACAGAAGGGACATTCAAACTCATAAGTCGAAAATAAACAAACTAACAACGCCATCTGCTCTGAAAGGGATATGAGACGACTGCATCTGATTTACATAGAAGTAATAAACAATTATTTTAACTTTTCTTTTGTTCTAAAATTGCAATTAGTTTTGATGCAATTTTAAAACAGGAATAGTATCATTTTCTCAAATTTTATAGATGCAGCACCCTTTCAGAAGATGTTTTATAGTAATCGATTTGGATGAAATCTTAATTGCGTCTATTTTTCTGCCATCAAAATTGATACTTATCACTGCTTTTGTATTGCAATACAAATCACTGTACAAGCTTGTCTTTTCTTGTTTAATTGCCAAAACCTGAACTTTTTGCTGATAAATGATAAAACTTCTACGAAAAGTTGTTTGTAAATTCATTACATGTCAATCAACAAATATAGTATTATATATACGTTGTTAATATATAGTTTCTACCATAGCATCGATAGAGATACGATATTTCTTCACTAGGGACAGCTAAGTAGTGAAAACTTAACTGTTCAGAGCGGATAAATATCGTATTGCACAAGATTCAGTTATAAAACCTGTTTCTCTAACAATTTTAAAACAATTTGTAGGCGAATTTTGACTTTTTCAATGATCTGCAATTAATGTGTTTATTCTATGTGACGTCTTTGATATATAAAAAAAGAATATGTTATATGATTGTCAATGAGACAACTCTCAACCAGAGACCAAATGACGTACTATATATTAACAAATATAGGTCACCGTACAGTCTTCAACAATGAGAAAAATCCATATTGCATAGTAAGCTATAAAAGGCCCCATTTTGAAACGAGAAAACTAACAGCCTGATTTATGTACAAAACAATAAACGAAAAACAAATATGATATACAGCAACACATAACAACCATTGAATTACAGGCTTAAACATGGTTGCTGGCACAAAACCCTTTACTTAACCTGGGACATTGGTGTAACAGTTCAACATAAGAATAAACTTTAAAAATCGGTTGAAAAGGGCTTAGCTAATTCGATCGATACAAAGGAAAAAAATCCGTAACAAATCACAAAAGACACAAAGTACAGATCTGAAAGTACTCGCAGTTACTGAAAACTAGTTCAAAGACTATAGAACTAATAAAAAAATCATGTAAACTATCTAAGATTTACAAATTCAATCAGTAGCACATCCAATATCCAACAGATTAAGTGTAAAGAATGCAATGTCAAACTATAGGTATCGGCAGGTTGTAGGACCGTAAATATACATATGTGTATAACAATAATATTTAGTTTGTTTTCAATTTACTGATAACAAAATTAATATTAATACCGATAAAACAGTATTTAAAGATCTAAATACAGTGTTGAATTGGTAAACTTTAGGTTAGAATAAGTGTATTAAAAGATCGATAAGTTTTCCCGGATCGTAGCTAAATTAACGGGATCGGTAAACAACATTACCGTAAAAATTAGGATGTGCTATCTCGTTTGTAACACGTTTTCTACATGTTTAGGCTAACTTCCAAACCAAATCTTTGTACATGTACCTATGGAAAAATTTAGTAAAGGTTTTAAGTAATTTGTGGCAACAAAATCCTTGATTGAAATTCAAAAATTCACTACAGACACGTGCAAAGCGAACGAGTTGGTCAGCTTTTTTCCGAAATAATAAAAGAAAGACGATATAGCGTAAGACAATAATTTAACAATATAAAACCAGAAATGCAACCAAAAAAATCAAAATTGAAAATGAAAGAAAAAAATACATGAACGAAAAGAAAAAAAGGAAAGAAAATTAAAGAAAACTCTACAAGCAAATAATACATACCATAGCTCTCTACAGTCAACATACAAAAAATGAAGATCAATAAAAATTGCATTTTAACTGCTTACTTTCAATTGAATGCGTATAAGTATTCCATCCCCGTTCCATAATATGTATTTATATAAAACATTTCTTTTGTTTAACGCTTTGTACAGTAGGCGGAGATAATGAAGGTTTGGCATTTTGTATTCATAAAATCATTTTCAAAATTTTACATGAATGTATGTTATTACTTATTTAAGGAATTACACATTTGATATTTTATTGGAGTAGTTGGACATTTCTGTCAATCGATGACCTCGTAATTCTATTAACTTTGCGTTAAGCATAGAACTTTACTGTTAATTTAAGTACATCTACAACTTCGTCATATGAATACCTAATAACTGATAATAGATATATGACAGATCCCCCGGGAATCAGTTTGATATTCGCTATTTAAAAACAGATCATTAGATAAGTTAACGTTTCATTCAGAAAATACGTTATTAATAATTGAACAGATTTTCATTTAGAGATTTTACGTAAACGATATTGCGTACTTCTATAGGAGGATCTGGATAGGCGCTTCGGATTTCAAATGTTAATAAAGAAAAATGAACAGCCCGCCCAAGTTTCCCAAAAGTTTTTAGTAATACATGAGACGACATCAGGGACGATAAGTTATCTTTCCATTCATAATTTCTGTTATTAATAATTGAACAGATTTTCATTTAGCGATTTTACGTCAAGTAAAACGTCTGTCTGTAATATAGCGTACTACAATAGGAGGACCTGGATAGGCGCGTCGGATTTCAAATGTTGAAAAAAGAAAAATGAACAGCCCGCCCAAGTTTCCCAGATATATGAGACGGTTTCAGGGACGACACCAGGGATCGAAGAAAGGGCGTATTTTCCTGTTTTTCTCTTTGACGAAGTTAAGCAAAAATTAAATGACATTTTCCCGATCGACCCTCTACACTCCATTGAATCCGCCACTGGTCATAGTAAAATACAGGACCATCAGAAAAAGACCACTAGTGCTGGTTTAATTATGTTGATATGATATTTCTGTTGATCACGGATACACGTAGACCTACCTGTATTTTCTGAATTGACAGCTGGTAGACTGCATGTGAAAAGTCAAAAGTCGCTATATGAAAATAGTCTATCCTAGCTAATTTTCCTTAAAAACACTGTCTATATTATGTACACTATGTACCAACATTAACGTCTTTCTATGAAATGTTAGTGACTAAATATGAATTATACTACAAAAAGAGAGGCGAAAAATACAGAAGGGACATTCAAACTCATAAGTCGAAAATAAACAAACTAACAACGCCATCTGCTCTGAAAGGGTAAGCAGATCCTGCTCCACATGGGGAATTCGTGTTGTTCATGTATGTACAAACCCGGTGAGAAGTCTAATTCGGTAGGACACAGTCGGGGAAAAAGGAGGTCAAGGTTGTGGTTACGACGATAAAAACATATCCGTCGCCTGTCAGGAGCCTGTTGTTTAGTGGTTGCCGTTTTTTGGTGTGGTTCATAGGTGTTTCTCGTTTCTCGTTTTTTATATAGATTAGTTTCCTGTTTGAATTATTTTACACTAGTCATTTTGGAGCCTTTTAATAGCTTGCTGTTCGGTGTGAGCCAAGGCTCCGAGTTGAAAGCCGTACTTTGACCTATAATTGTTAACTTTTTATACATTGTGACTTGGATGTTGTCTCATTGGTACTCATACCACATCTTCTTATTTATACCATATATTATTAGTTACATACTAGTAGTGTGCTAGTGACCTGATACGATATATATGGGGTCAGTAAATTCAATATGGGGATTCGAGTTTTACTCATTTGTGAAGGCTATATATATGGTGACCTATACTAGAGGGTGTTGACGTGGGGTTACGGAATAGAGAATAATGGGCAAAAGTTATAAAGAATAGAGAAAATGGACCAGAAAAAAAAAAAAAGAGAAAAATGCGGTGTTAAATTGTAAAAAATAGATAATAATTGTCAAAAAGTATAATGATTAGAGAAAAATGGCCTAAACATTAAAGAACATAGACATGAAAGACCCCCATTCAGACCCTCATACTAGTTGCCTATACAAACGTTTTTTGTCTCCAGTAGATTAATTACTGTTATTACTGTTATTGGTAATCATGCGTTTTCTCTTTTTTTTTAATGCCTATCAATTAAGACGTGAGCTTCAATAATTTGCCAGCACGTGGTTATTTAACCTCAGTTGCCTCCTGATGACAAAATGAGACAATTTTATTAATTTATTGCATCCGAAGCACATTTCTGGTTTTATCTTTATCAGGAGAGTCAGGCGGGGGAAACAACAGTACATTTCACCTGTTGGTACTGTAGCGTCACCCTTCTTTTATTTTCTTGTGCCTGTATATTTTTTTTTATAAATTTACACCAGGTTAGACTTTTCATTTTCAACACCTGTCTATCCCCCCTCCTTCCCCGTGCAAAATATCATAGTTTCATTAATGGTGGCCCATTTATGATAAAAAATAATTGAAAAAAACATATATGGCATACAGCTACTGACGACAACAACAGAATTAAAGTGCCAATATTTTCGAGTAATACTCTCCCACTCACACCTGGGTGGTGTAAAATCAGTTCATAAGAACAGAGTTGTCTTTCACATGAAACCATGTAAAACATTGGTAAATAGTTACTTCTGTATAAATGATCGAGAAATTAAGAAGGTAAAAAACAAAACAAATATTAAAATTAAGACAGTATACATGCAATAACTACAACATGGATGATAGAACAGTCATTGATTGATTGATTGATTGAAAAGGGGTTTGCTCATGTAACTCATACCGAAAGTCATGACCATTTGATAATCTTTTGTTTGTTGTTGTTGTTATTATAATAATTATTTGTATTGCCGTCTTAATTTCACCAATTAAACTTTACATTAAATTTTGTCTTTGTACTAAACTAATTATATAAACTTCTAGGAACTCTACAATGGCCGTCTGATTACAAATGGACCCGCGAGAATGTGAAATATGAACATTTTTTGGCCTTCAATGCCCAAACTCTTTTCATGTGGGTACAATGTATCCACTTTGTTGAGTTATAGTTTTTGACAATTATTTGGCAAATCACCAAATATTTCGATAATTGTTCTGCATAAAACCCTATGGGAAAGCACAATGACATAATTTTCTAAACGTTTTTTTTTAACCCAATGACATTGCATAGTGTTGCAACCTGTGATGTGAAGATGTGCATGAAATTGCGGATGTTATGGGTTGGGACTTCGGTCTGGTCAAACCAAATATTTTAAAATTGTTTTTTGCTGCTTCTCAAAAAGCACGCGGAATTAATAAGTAAAAGCAGAGACTGGTCGGCTCGGAGTCAAAATAATGAATCCGCGTAGGATGACATGTCTTCCTGCGAACTATAACATCGCGAACTAGCACGTTCGGCTCAGTGTGTCGGTCTAATACAAAGCAGGGTTAATAATTCATATTACAATAACATGTTATCGTCCTGAATATGCATTTTATTTTCCACTGGACATTAAAAAGCCATCCATCATTACCATACATCATAAAAGAGTGCTTTTGCGGTCGTATAATGGTATGACGTTTGTCGTCGTCGTCCGAAGATATTTGGTATCCAAACAACAACTTCATTATACATGTAAGTGTATGGATCTTTATGAAATTGTACCACAAGGTTTCATACCACATAAGGAAGGTGTGAATTTATTTTAAGGGTTATTGTCCCAATTTTGTGGGAATTAAGGACCAAAGACAAGCATTTGTCTTTTTTCAGAACAGTAACTTAATTAAAAGTGTATGGATCTCTATGTAATTGTACCACAAATTTCCATACTTCATAAGGATTATTGTGATTGCTTTTGGTGGTAATGACCCAAAACGTTCAAGAATTATGGACCAAAAAGCGGTAAAAACTAGGATATTCTTGTTTCTGGACAATAAATTAAGTATAAGTCTATAAATGAATTTAAAAAAAAGGGCCCAAAACAATACTTTTCTTATACTTTGCATACTTTGCTTATTTCTTGACCAATTTCAATGGGGTTTAATTCAAAGTCTTGAATTCTTGGTTTTTTATGAAGAATCTAACCGTGTATTTATAGATACCTATTTTGGGGTCCGTTTTCAATTTGGTCCACATGAAGGTCCAAATGGTCCAAAATTAACCTTAATTGCTTGATTTTAACAAAAAATAGATGATCAGGGTTCTTTGCTATGGTGAATCTAACCGTTTATTTAGAGTTTTGATTTTGGGCCCGGTTTTCAAATGGGTCCACATCAAGGTCCAAAGCGTTCATAATCAATTTTAGTTTCATTTTAACAAAAATTTAATTGAAGTGGTCTTTTAATTGCTTAATCTACGCATGTATTTGTATGTTTGGTATTGGATCATGATAGGTAAATATCCAATTTCATTTTTTAAGTTCTTAGACCATATTCATTCTGTGTCAGAAACCTATGATATTTCAAATATTTAATCACAATTAAAATTCAGAGTTGTATTGCACAATTAATTGAAAGTGTAAGTAGATTCATAGTTAAAAATAGACATCGCAATAGATTTTAATTTCATAGAAGAAATTATGTATAAATATAGTTCAAAATTTTCTATTCAATATTAGATATTTTGAAAAATAATTAAAAGTAACTTTTATGTTTTATTTTTAAAGATATTGCATTAAAATAAATGATGAATGATATTTTGTGAACTGTTTTTTTTTTTTCATTTCTTTTGTAAATATTTTTAAGAACTTGGTGGTAGGTTTGTTTTTATTCTGTATAAATTAATTTTCAGCATGCTATATATTTTTTTTATGAAGCTAACCATTGACAAACTTAGCTGTTATTGTCCATTGTTAAATACGAGTAGATTAAATTCTTGGCACTGAATCTAACCTTGTACAAATGTATTTAGATTTTGGATATTGAACCACATTCTGTACGTGCCTGTCCCAAGTCAGGAGCAAGTAGTCCAGTGGTTGTGGTTAGTTCATGTCTCTCATATTTGCTTTTCGTTCATTGTTTTGTTAAAAATTAGGTCGTTAGTTTTCTCAACAGAATTGTTTCATACTTTTCATGTTGGGGCCTTTTATAGCCTACTATATGGTATGGGTTTTTCTCATTGTTAAAGGCCTTACAGTTACCTTTAATTGCTTACATCCACTTTATTTGAACCTTGATGGATAGTTGTCTCATTGGCAATATTACCTCATCTCCTTATTTTATAAAAGTCCAATTTCAAATTTTTCATGCAGGTCTTTGACCGCATTCATTGTGTCAGAAACCTACGCTGTGTCAAATATTTAATCAAAATTCAAATTCAGAGCTGTATCAAGCTTGAATTTAGTGTCCATACTTGTCCCAACTGTTCATGGTTCTGCATCTGCGGTCGTATCATTCTGTGTCCCGCTGAGCATTTATTTTTTATATTCATATTGGCAATTCATTGGATGTGTAACTTAACTGCAAAAGTCATCAAGGGACGGTGGTGCATGGTAAAGTGGGAGTTAGACGCACATTGTATACATACTAATTTTCTATGTTTTTATGTATTGTGTGCGATTTTGTCCCATGTACATTTACTCCATATCGTTTCATTTTCTAGTATTTATAATTTGATTAAAATACCTCGAACCCGATGAAGAGGGGTTACTATACATTGTTATTTGACTACGGCGGCACCAAGGGAACATGCCATGCACAATTTACTTTACTGATGAAAAAAGTGCTAAAAAAAAGCTAATACGTACAGAATGCCCACCGTCATGTAGCTGAATATGATTAATTTTACTTTAAATCAAAAGACATTAAACTATATTTAATCTGTAATGCTAATAGCACACTTAAACTCTAAATTTTTCACAATGACTTTATACCTCCATGATAGAAAGAAAGGTATAGGGTATCCATCCATGACACAAAATCAGAACATGTACAGCTAAAACACAATTCTACTTCTTATCTTTAGTTAAGCTAGTTAAAACACAACAGTTTTACTTTTTTGATTGTCGTTCTTTTCCTCCATTTTAAATTAACTTATACAATTTGCATTTACTCTCATCAATCTTTGTTGATCTGCACTGATTTTTAAACTTTTCCGAGATACATATTAAGCTAAGACGAGGTCCATATACGCTTCCGTATATAATTGATGTCGCTATGTTCTTAATACGTATCTACTGTACAAAAAGAATATATTAAATAATTGTAAATAATTTTAAAAAGAAAGACTAATGGCCAATTTCCCCCTCAATTTTATTCACACCATTGCCATTTTTAGCTCACCTGGCCCAATGGGCCATGTGAGCTTTTCTCATCATTTGGCGTCCGTCGTCCGTCGTCGTCCGTTAACTTTACAAAAATCTTCTCCTCTGAAACTGCTTCAAGTCTTGGCCAAATTTAAACTAACTTGGCCACAATCAAGTTTTAAAAAATGTGTCCGATGACCCGGCCTGCCAACCAATATGACCGCCATGGCTAAAAATAGAACATAGGTTAGAGAAAATCTGACATGAACAAAAATGTTCAGAATGTTGAGCTCTACCAATTGTCCATATATGTCAAAATTGTCGAACGACTTCTTATAGGAGTTATTGCCCTCAAATGACAATTTTTACCAGTTTTTTTTTTTTTCATTTTTGCCTATTATCTTGAAAACTATAATAGATACAGAGAAACATTAAAATATAAGAATGATCAGCAAGACAAGTTCTACAAATAAGTTCAATTGTCGAAATCGTCAGCCGACTCCTTATCAGAGTAATTGCCCTTGGATGATGATTTTTACCATTTTGTTTTTGCGTTTTTGCGTGATATCTTAAAAATTATAGTAGATAAATAGAAACTTTAATAAGCAAAAATTATCAGCAAGACTAGATCTACAATTAAGACAATATTGACAAAAATTGTCCGAAGTGTCCATGGAATTATTGCACTTTATTGACAATTTTCTTCATTGGGGTGGGGAAAGGGGGTGGGAGTGTGGGGGTGTTTACTTTACACATGATAAAAATTATAATAGATAAATAGATACTTAGATGGGTAAGGTTGTACTGCGAGAGAACTTTCTGTGCTGGTGATTCGGTCCTGACTGGCGCTGATGGGTCCTGATTCTGTGCTGGTGGGTTTGTTTACATTGTATCAGAACGGCAATAAAACAACCGTTCTTTTGCTAAATTTTTCTCTGATACGTCCTAAGTACCATGTGAGGTATATTACAACGATTTTTTTATTGCAAAAGTCGTGCAAATTCGCCAAACTAAATTGTCCTGATGATGTGCTAGTGATTAGAAACACGGTCCTGGTTCTGTGCAACTATGTCCTGGTTTTGTGTCTTTATATTTTAGTTAAAAGTGGCAAATACTCAAGATCATTGATGCAGGAAATTTGTGTAATTGATAGAAAATATACCTAGCATATATTTGGTGGATATTTCATATGAACAAAGTTGAGTCTATTTTGTTTTAATTCAGTTTTTGAGAGGGGGCAAGATCTATTCTGTTAAGGTGTTTTAGGCATTTTTAAAATTTTTGTTAACCGTTATTTTGAAAATATATGAGCTGTTAACTGACTAATTAGTTGTTATATTTTTTCTTAAAATTGACGTTATTGTTAACTGTTATTATGAAAAAAATGACCAATGCTTACTGTTTTTTGATTTTTGAATTCACTGTTTTCTGTTTTCTCATTTAAGATCATTTAAATTGCTGTTATCGGTTATAAAAGGATGACAATAATATTGTGGTTTGTTTTTTTTGGAATGAAGGAGAGGGAGGTCACGGTGAAAATTGTTAAGCTTGGAATAGTTTTGAAATTCTAGAATTGTTGATAAAAAATAATTTGATGCAAATGATCAAGAACGATTTTATTACTGCAGATGATAATTTTACCCTGAAAACATTTTCAAAGAGGGGAGGGGGCTCAGGGAGGGGTAACCGTAAGATATAAAAGTTGTACTTTAACACAAAAATAAGATTTTTAAGTAATGCATTTTTAAGATCTAAAAGAAAAGTCTGTTGTCAAGGGCTTTTGATAAAGAATTAAGGGGGAGTAAGTGAACGATGTGTCCTACTTTTCTTTTTTCAAATTTATTTCATGAATAAAAATAAACCATACCTAAATTTTAATTGAAAATGAGTGAAAAATGAGTGAAAAAAAAAATACCAGTAAGAAATACACTTTTAGTTAAATATTTGTAATTGCACGAATCTTTTACTTTTTGTGTTTCAAACACATCTTCTTTGTAGTAATGACTCATTACAAATGTATTTCACTTCACCCATTTATTTCATTTTTTGATACTGTACATTCTCAATTTTATTATATCAATATGAAGCTTTGATATATAAAAAAAAAAATCGAATCTAAAGCCAGATATATCAAACTTTTTTCGATATTATACGTTTTCTGGACAAGAAAATCAACTCAAACACGCCTGAACGTAAAATGTGTACTCGACTGTCTCTTTACGATAAGATAATCGCCCAGTTTTAGACCCCACCCCCCTTCCCAAACAAAAAATAATGTTGCCGGGATGAAAATTAATGCTTTAAAGATCAATATTATATCTTTTCGTGTAATTTTTTTTTTTGTCAGTTGAATTTATAAAAATATCTCGTAGCTTCATACTATCAATTGAGTACAAACAAGTATATTAGATGCAAACAATCTTAAATAATACACATACATTAAAGGCCATAAAACAGTTTTAAACAATCCAAACATACAAAATTTCTCTAATAAAGAGTTCCGTTTTTTGGTTAAATTTCAACTGGATATCAATCTGTTTCGCTGTTAGCTCACCTGGATCGAGGAGCCGCGCGAGCTATTTACGTGGCGTCCGTAATTTAAAAAAATCTCTGAAATTACTGGTGTAAATGTTATCAAATGAATTTCCTGAGGGATTCTAGCAAAAAACAATATTCATCAACACGCATGACCACTGTTTGTTAAAATATATTCGAGTTGTAGAACTGCAGTTTTTGGTTCATGTTTCAAAAGTTCAAGCAATTAGATGCAAAACATACTGAGTAAATATATTCAACAGGCCAGAGTCTATCTACCTTGCACTTTTCAGAAAATTCAGATCAGATACCGAAACTAGCTGCAGCAACATTTATCAGCAATACAAGATTTTGACCCACACAGTTTCCATTCAACACAAATATATTCTTGTTGCAATGAATCATTCTAAATGAAAAAATACCAGTTGCAGCCTTTGATTTATATATGTATATGAATATATGAAGGGTAGCAGGGTTTGAAATCCATGACATCTGAAATAAATACTATGCACTGATCTAAAAATAGACAGATAATAATGACATTTTAAGTAAAAATTTACTCTCTTGTATTCGAATTTTTTGCAGTTTTGTTTTGTCTAAACAATTTGACACACAAAATGAATATATTAAAATAAAATTTTTGGACTTAAAATGTTCGATACATTGGTAACACCGATTACTAGGATAATTATCCTGTCAAGTATGAATTGGGTAAAATATTTCAGAAAAGAAGATGGGAATGTGAAAGCTAACGGGCGGTAGGTGCAACAGGATACCAACAGCTCACATGGCTTGTCAGGGTGGAAGCTAAAATGTGGATCAAAGTCCATGAAAATTTAATTTTAAACCTTTATTCATTCCAATAAAATTATTGAGATTTTGCTGAGGATTTTACCACTTACTGCAACAGGAAAACTCTTAGAATTTAATGCAAAGAAGGTCTAAAGTCTTTCGCCAAAAAATACTATAAATGTCTTCTTATCCTATGTTTACCTCCATGCAATCTCCATCTCTTTATGGTAAATAAATTGAATGGAAAAAGACTATACTTAGTATCTTCCATATGACTTTATAATGTCTGATGTATACATATTTACGACAATAACTGTTGAGCACAAAATTCACTGCACAGTTTCAAAGTTCTGCTTAACCAAAACTTAAAATGTGAAGTTAAGGTTTTGCGAAATTTGTTCGATTGACATTTTAATCTCAGAAAACATGGTTTACCTATTAGTTGAAAATGCGGCTTTGAACTATCTTTCAGTAGCTGCGAGTACTATTGGTTCAATAATTTGTGTCTTTATGTTATTATTTTGTGTTGTGTTGTTACACCACTGTACCAATGAACGGGGAAAGGAGGAGGGGTTGGGTGGGTGGGGGTGGGGAGCGCAAACAAACATGTTAAGCCCTATCACGAGTGCCCAAGACCATTTGTTGTCGCTGGTTGCTATCTGTCATATTTGTTTCTTTTTCAAATTTGTATTTTAAATCAGGTCGAATGTCTTCATTTTTTAATCGTTTTCATTTTTATAGCTTGTATTCGTTTTGCTCGTTGTTGAAGGTCCTACTTTGACTTGCAATTGTTCACATCTTGTTCCATTCTATCAAGTTTTTATCAGCCATGCATAAAAAGCAAGTCTAGGTCGTTTTTTTTTATACAGTCGAAATCTATTGGAATCAATGTATATATTTAGGAAGAAATTCGAGGCACCAGTAGTCAGTTCATCTAACCTCGTATATTTAACTGAAATAAACCAGTCAATCGTTTATTGTCGTTATAAATGTTGCTTAACTTTAAGCACCTTTTAAAACTGTTTTAGTTAGCATATTATGTTGAGAATCATCAATTAAGGGCATTTAATATCTTAAATAAAACTATTCTAATTAAATACATTTTCATCTGATATTGGACGGAAGATGTTGCCCTTTTATGTAATATAAGTTACGATTATTTGAAAACGCTTATTAAACAGCCAAATGGATGCACAAAAGTAAAAATAGGAGTCCCAAATCCGATTGAATACATTCTCTGTCCATTTATATTGATTATGTAACGTTTGTTTCAAATAGGACCAACTTTTTACCAAAAATCACCAGCACCGTATCAGGACCCACCAGCACAGAATCAGGACATTTCTAAACTGAGAAAATGCACAATTTTGATAAATTGCACAGGTTTTTCACAAAATAAATTTTGTCGTGTGGATTTGGGTATAGAAAGCGGACTCCAGGAGCCTTTTTGTTTTATTTTTTCAGTTCTAGATTTTCTAAAAAAAAAACACTTTTGTGTTACTTACTGAAACAGTTTAGAGGGTCATATTTTGAATTGTTTGCCTTTGAACCCATAAAAAACAAAATTAAAACATCTCAACTGTTTCCTTCCAATTTTCATTCGAGAAAACGTCAAAAATCATCATTTTCGTCTTTGTTTACATATTTTCAATTATCACCAGCACCAGTCAGGACCAAGTCACCAGCACAGAACGCTCTCTCTCAGGACAACCTTACCCACCGTGATTTCGCTGTTAAAGGTAATAGGTTGTCTCGTCTCTCTTTATAGGAGTGATTGCCCAGCCCCTCAAAGAAGGATTTTTTACCCTCTTTTGTGTTTTGAGCAAAAACTAGAGAAGATAGAGAGAAACTAAGCAGACTGAATGATCAGCAATACAAGATAAAAAAAAAACAGAGATTTTTGTCATAAATTCTGTCCTCGTCTACAATGTTGCATGGAGAGTGTCTTTTGTTTTATATGCACATAGACCAAGATGAGCGACACGGGCTCTATAGAGCCTCTAGTTAAAAAGTATAAAGATCTTTAACTAAATTCTAAGTACATGTATCGCAACCCAATGTATGATCTCTGAGGTTTTAACAATATAATGGGTAATTTTTAAACAGATTACAAAACTATAAATGCCTAAAGAGTCTGAGATAGTCCAAACCGGAAAAAAATTTGAAAGATTTTGGCAACGTTTAAGTATTTATCGTCAAAATGAATAAACAAAAATAAAATAGTTAACCTAACCAAAACTCTATAAATTAAATATAAACCTAGTGAAGCTATCATGTGTATTGTCTTTCGGCTAAAAAAAATTAATTCGAAGCTTTTATATGTATTGTCTTTCGGATACAAATTAATTCATTTTGGTTAGCGTCGCTTGCCGATGTAAAAGTCAAAATCATTTAAAAACGGTAGAGTCGATTACCCCTTGATTTATTTCAAACCAGGCCCATTTCCTAAAAGTCTATCAATCTTAAAGTTTACTTAGATTCATAGTTCCACATCCCAAAGTGTACACTTTAAAGGTTTTACAATATAATTGAATAATTCTAAACGTAATACTATCATCAACTTATAAACGCCTAAATATAGCTCCAAATCGCGATTTTTGCAAATGTTTATTTTTTAGTACTTTTTCCTAAATCGTATAAGAAGGTCATCGTTAACCAAAACCAAAATTGTGTTTAAAGGAAAGCTATATGTTTTGTCTCTCGGACACTAATTCATTTTGGCTATCGACGTGCTTCGATTCAAAATTTGACAAAAACTTGTAAAAGCAAATTTGTATCTTCATCAGCATGCAACTTGTAACGCTGAATAGCATTGTGAGTTTATGGAAATGTATGTGTAAAATTGTTGAAATAAAATTGAGAATTGAAATTGGGAATGTGCCCAGGGCTACCAATTGGTCTTCAACACAGCAAAATCGCGCACCCGGAGGCGTGCTTCAGCTGGCACATAAACAAAAATGTATACTAGTTCAGTGAAAATGGACGTCACACTAAACTCGGAAACCTATACATGAATTAAAATTACAATATTTCTAATCTAAAGTTTTTAATATTACATTTCAAGTATGATATAGATATGAAAAACACATTTCGGACCCTGTGAGTGAAAAAGTTATTGAGAATTAGGCTCTAACCCTTTGCAATTTTGTATTACAATGCCTTCAACAGAAACATATAGCACTGAATAGTATTTTGATTTCAGGGGAATGTGTAAAACTTTGACACAATAGATAACGTCATCTTCAATTTTCAATGTGCAGACCAATTTTCGATTTTGACCCTATGAGTGAAAGTCCAGGAAAATTGGCCCCGTCGCTTTCAAAGACCCCCCTTTTACTAAAAGATGAAGAAAAACCACATGTTTCTCAAGGGCCTGTGCTTTTGGCTATTTTCTGTGGTTGACCCAACATGCTGTCAACAATTCGATGCTTTACTGCTTGAAAAAAAAAAAAAAAAAAAAAACAATGGTCCAACAAGTTCACGGTTATGAATGATTATCAAAATATCTTTATTGCCATCACCCAAAGTCGAACCCAACAAAATAAACCACCTAGTATTGAGGCAAAATAATAAGAAACTAATCAAACTCAATTAGTCTCACAACCTTGTGATTTGCGACTTAATAAAAAAGTCGTAGCAATCTTATCGCATATTTTATA
Source organism: Mytilus coruscus (assembly GCA_017311375.1). Lineage (NCBI taxonomy): Eukaryota > Metazoa > Mollusca > Bivalvia > Mytilida > Mytilidae > Mytilus > Mytilus coruscus. The sequence continues at coordinate 65,439,338 of CM029597.1, read as the reverse complement.
TTTTGATATAAATCAAGTAAGGCGGGAAGAACAATAATGTGCCGAGCATCGTACTAGACATTTTCTTTTGGATTTATTTTTAATGACTCTTAAAATGGCCTACTAAACCTCGACTTGGGGTGAACTTTTTTTTTAAATAATCTAAATAGCGTATGTATATTACCGTCTTGAATGTTCGTGTAATATTGGCTGATTGACATCAGTCATCATGCAATTCTAATAATCTTTCAAAACTTAAAAGTAAAGATCATCCTTATTGTTCAGATTGATAAAGTCTTTCCCATTTGTCGACATTATCTCCGATTCAAATACAGTAACTATTGATCTGATAGCCGATGTGCATAGCTAGTTATCTTATCACTGATAGATAGGTAGCAACCTCCCTTGTTAATGTGATTTTGTAATCAATCATTTTATTTTTACCATCTTTATATAATATTTCATTGTATTATTTAAATTTGGGATTCGTTTGATAATTGAATATAATAATTCTACTTTTTATCATACATAAAAACAAGGAAATGTGAAAGTCTTTGATTCATTAATCACCTTATTAATAAGTTAGTTCAATTCATAAGTCAGGCGGTCTATTCTGTCTACATTAAGCAGTAAATACCTTGGATGATTACACTATGAAAAAGGAAAGGATAGCATATAAAGATAAAAAAAAGGAAAGGATAACATTGAACAACGTAAAACGAGATATAAATAGAATACAGAAATGTCGATTGATTTCTTGTTAAGTGAAATATATGATAAATCAAAAACGAAAAATGAAAACACTTTTGTTTTTCATTTTGGTTTTTGAGAAATCAAAAACGAAAAATGAAAACAGTCTCGTTTTTGTTTTTGTTTTGATATTTCAAAACGAAAAACGAATGGACGCAAATATACACGGACCTATTTAGTGTAATGGCCTATCAAAGTGATCAAGTCTTCAATACCGTTAGTATTAAGAACATAATTCCATTTGTCTATACAAAAACAAATGCCAACAATAACAACGTGTTAGCTTTAAATGTGTTTTATGAATTTATTTCAATCGTTCATCATCGATTTCTTTGTCTGTTGAAACCTTTCAGATTTTTCGTCAACACCGTGTTGTTTTTATAAAGGGACGTAACACCACTATAGCTACTAACCGTGTATTGAAATAAGCCCCGCCTACTAACCCCATATGAAATATACACGGTCTCCACGCGGTTGCGTTTAACCAATCATATTCCTAGAAATGTGTAGAAAGTGAAATAAATAAACATGTAAATATAATGAGACAGAATTTCTCTGTGCGAAATATTCGTTATTCGTTATTAAGGTTACAATTTTCAATTTAGCTGTCGTTAATGAGCATATCATGATTTTCAGAAACAAAAACAAGGCGGATTCCGATTGGATTATGCCACAATTTTTAAATTATTTTCCCGAAACTTAATGGACTCTTGTTTGAAGCAATGACAAAAATTAATTTGATTACTCTTTCTGAAAAAAATGAGATTTTGTTTTCTTCCTGTTGTTGAATGCATAGATTTAACTGTTACTTTTCTGAGAGATTGACGGTCACCCTTCATAATGTAAACTACACATAGTAAAGTACAGACCATATAGTTTTTTTGTAATGAAAAAAAATGTTTACCTGACAATAAATAGTCTATTTAAAAAAAAGGTTTTACCATAGACGTGTTACGAAATGGTATATATTTGAAACTGAGGTTGACAAATTAGACTTTAAATGTGGGTATCGTATCAAAACACAAATGTGATTAAAAGATTTAAATTATCTGTGTATCAATTGAATCTTTAGAATCTTGTATTTGAATTGCATAAAGTATTGATTTCAACGTATATTTGTCCATAATAACAGATGTCCGTTTGTAAACTTTTTTTTATTATAGACAATTTCATTATAATTATTCCTTATGAACGAGTATTCCATTAAATTTATTCCGTTTGGAATACACATTATAAATTCCATAATATTTTTCCATTTGGAAAGAAAGAAGAGAATGGAACCCACGAGCAAAGATTCGGGGATGAGATATTAAAGCTACATATACTTGTTTTTTTTTTTAAATGTTTGAGTTTTCAAAAACATTCGCGACAGACAATTTAACATAAAAGGGGGAGGGGGTTAAGTCGAGGTCCGAACTTATGGACAAACAATGGAAAACCGTCCAATTATATGATACGATGAAAGTATAGTTTGCGGTCAGGATGTGGGCGGGTTTGGGTGCAGGCGATTGGTAAATAATTAAGGGGGCTCTCGGGTATAAATCAATTTTTTTAAATATAGGATTTCCTATATTTTTCTATAAATGAACTTTATCATATACTTAATAGAAAAATAAAATAAGTGAGATTGTGTATGAGAAGAATGTATTGGGTGCTGGTAGGTAACATTTATAGTCATACTTTGGAACAATCACATATTTCTAATGATGTTATATGTAATTTGATCGATATGTACTAGTAAGTGATAAATGTATTTCACATACATATAAATAAATAAAACAAATTTTGTGTATGTATAGCAACATTAAACAGTTAACAGTTTGCGCCAAAAATTTTTTCATTTAATAGAGCGAAAAACTAAATATGTACATGTTGTTTATAAAAGATATATACAATTTTTTTTAATGACTTTTGAATGTTATATTATTCTAAATGCATGTTTTCAGGTAATCCGGAATCCTTACTAACTACAGTTTGGCTAAACAATGGAGTATATTTTGGACTAAGAGGAAGACAAGACCATTCAAATATGATATGGGGTGATGTTGAACTTAAAATGACGTCAGATGGAAAGGAATACTTAGAATTCACAGGTACTTTTGATAAAAAAAAAACAGTTAAGGCCCATGGGCTAATACATTTTTTTTTCTATATTTGACCTGGCTTAAAAAACCAAAACAATTATACATACACATGATTTATATTACAGAGACAACAACATCAGTATATAACACATATTGATTTGATACTAGTTAATGGACTGTTTAAATCTCATTTTTAATAATCTATTCTAAATCTTTCTATTCACTGTACACACAATTAAAATCAAACACACTTTTAATCCAAACAATTCATCAGTCTCCAACAGATACTGGGTAATTCAGTCAAATATTAGTTATTTTAACTCATAAATTATTGTATTCTTTCTTTTATAGAAAAAAGCACCAAAACTAGAAGTGGAAAAAAATCAGGGATTGTAGAAAAGTCCTACCAAAGGCATTTCAAGTACCAGAAGATGACAACTGCCCCATTAAGATATATAAAGCATATAGGGACCGTCGTCCACTGGATATGAGGGAACCTGATAGTAGGTTTTATCTCAAACCTTTGAATAAACCCAAGTCTGAAATATGGTATTCAAAACAGTGTGTTGGGAAGATTAAAATGGGGACAATTATGAAAGATATGGCATCAAAGTGTGATCTTCAGGGCTGTAAGGTAAACCATTCTTCGCGGAAAACTTTTGGAACAACATTATTGAATGGAGGTAGACCTTTAACAGAAGTGGCAGATTTAGGGGATGGAAAAGCATAGAAAGTGTTAAAAGTTATGTAACACCATCAATTAAACAACAACAAAAGGCGTCAGATACTATTTCCAGTATGCTTATCCCGTCTACAGAATCTAATACATCCATTTCAGAAGCTGATGATATAAAAAAGAAGATGTGGTATGATTGCTAATGAGACAACTGTCCACAAGAGACCAAAATGACACAGAAATTAACAACTATAGGTCACCGTACGGCCTTCAACAATGAGCAAAGCCCATACCGCATAGTCAGCTATAAAAGGCCCCGAAATGACAATGTAAAACAATTCAAACGAGCAAACTAACGGCCTTAACGGCCCTACGGGTCTCGAGGCCAATACAGCAAACCTTGAATCTATACCAGTGCCAATACAGAAACAGCCAGTTAATAACACTATAGTACTGTTACACCACTGTCACAAGTTAGGGGGAGATTGAGCGCTCACCCAGTGGTTGTCGTTGGTTCATGTCTGCCATATTTGTTTTTCGTAAATTGTTTTGTTTTAAATTAGGCCGTTAGTTTTCATATTTGAATTCATCATTGTTTCACATGTTTTATGTCGGGGCATTCTAAAGTCGACTATACGGTATGGGTTTTTCTCATTGTTGAAGGCCGTACGGTTGCCTATAATTGATTACATCCACTTCATTTGAACTTTGGTGGATAGTTGTCTCATTGGCAATCATACTACATCTCCTTATTCTTATATTACTATGTAAATTTCATCTAGAAGTGCATACTTGTATTACCATCAATCCCCATTCCCAACCCCTGTTCACCCGCACAAACTTCCTATAATCACAATCTATTGTATCAGGAAATGATTGACGTGTTAGATCGTGTGTAGAATAGCAAATCAACATCGCGCATGTGATTTTAATTTTAATTCTTCAACAATGAGCAAAACCCATGATACCGCATAGTTAGCTATAAGGCCCCAAAATGAAGACTTGATGAAATCAGAAATCGCAAAGAATGCAGTCATTTGTGCTATAAGAAGACTTGTGTCAATACAGAGCATAGTATGCTTGGGTCCCATGGTACTAACCAGGAACGTATTCATTGTTAAAAGCAACATGTATGAGTCAAATATGATGAACTACATTATATTATATGGAAGTATACTTTTAATTACAAATCAACACCTTTTTGTCACTACATTCCGTCGTTCTTTTGCATACGGATGGTCCTCGGCTTAAATTATCATACGTGTTTAAGTAACTAGCTGCAAAAGCTTGTTCTTCTCGCGCACGCGCACAGACAAAAAAAAAATAATAAAACCTCCCTACAACCAAAGGCGGGGTGTAAAAACAACAAAGTTTTTCGCCAGAAAATAAATCTTCCACCAACAATTAATTTTGTTAAACTTAATTATCCCAGAAAGAAAAAAGAATTTTCTATTTTCTTTTATTGTCATATCACTTTGCCTCCATCGAAAATGATAATAAAAAGATTTAATATACAATGTTTATACACTGATATTCGGTTTTACTGTACTTTAAGTAGCCCATCTTCCGTTAGCACCAGTCGTCGATGAAACTCCTTTTGCTGCAGCAACTTTTGCTCCACTGAAAATTAAACAGATTCATTAAATGAAAAGAAATAAAAATGTCAAGCAGAAATCATGCACGTAACAGATTAGAATGTAAAAAAATACCAAAAAAGAGGTAAAAGGTACTTGTATAACAGCCATTTGATAATAATAAATTTGCAAAAGTAGTAAAATTCCTAAATCCTTTCAATATCTAAATAATTTAAAAGATGCTAAATAAATGGCATTACGGAGACTAGTAATTTTATTAAGCATCTAGATATGTTGTTCCTACAAGATCAATTCTGACTTGCGACCTTTGGGGAGTTAGCAGGCGACATTACGACCTGACTTTTTTTTTCATGTGACCTTTCAAAACCGAGAATCAGATCAGTTTTTCTATTATAAATAATGTAGGATTTGGGAAAAACTACCAACAGATGAAAATGAATATTCAATCCACATAAAAACTAATTTTTACAGTGATGCTGTTTACCGAGCCCGTAAAATTTAGATACGATCTAGGTAAACTGATCCATCCTTTAAATAAACTTACTCTAAAAGGTTACCAATCCAACACTGTAGTTACATCTTTGAATATTGTTTTATTGGTATGAATATTGAGTTTATTATTAGTTAATTAAAACCATACTTAATATCATTGTTATACACATATGCACTTTAACGGCCCTACAACCTGTCGGTACCTATATTTTGGCATTGCGTAAGTTCTTGTTTTTCTTTGACTATTAATGACGTCTTTACACTAAATCCTTTGGATGTTGGATGTGTACTGATTGATATTTTAATCTTAGATACATGATTTGTTTATAAGTTGTTATTGGCTCTGAACTAGCTGTTAGTAACTGTGAGTACTCTCAGATCTGTACTTTGTGACTTCTTTTGTTATTAAGGATGTATAAAGACACTGCCATGTCTGGTCTGTGTTTTTGTAAGATGTTTTTCTGCTTTGTATCGATCTGACGAGTTAAATCCCTTTTCAACTGATTTTTATAGTTTTTTCTTATGTTGTGTTGTAATAACACTGTCCAATGATAGGGGAGGGTTGCGCGCTCACAAACATGTTTAACTCCGCTACATTCTTTGTGTGCCTGTCCCAAGTGAAGAGCCTGTAGTATAGTGGTTGTCGTTGGTTCATGTCATATTCATTTTTCGTAAACTGTTTTTTTTTTTATAAATTAGGCCGTTAGTTTTCTCAATTGAATTGTTTCATTTTTTCATGTGGGGACATTTTAAAGCCGACTATACAGTATGGTTTTTTTCTCATTGTTGAAGGCCGTGCGGTTTCCCATAATTGTTTACATCCACTTCATTTGAACTTTGGTGTATAGTTGTCTTATTGGCAATCATACTACATCTCCTTATTTTTGAAAGAGCAAATCTGAATAGTAGAGTTGCATTGTATAATTGCATGATCAAGGTTGTGTATCATTAGATGTTTCGTGACCACACCCATATCAAGGAAGTGTAACATCATGTTCCGTGATCACGCCCATATCAATGACGCGTTACATCAGTTGTTCCGTGACCACACCCATATCAATGACGCGTCACATCAGTTGTTCCGTGACCACACCCATATCAATGAAACGTCACATCAGTTGTTCCGTTACTACTACCATATCAATGACGATTAATGTATAGATATGTATAGAGCTTTTTTTCTATCTCCTTTTCTGATTATCGATTCTTCCCATAATTTTTTTTTACTTACTTTAAAATAAGTGTTTTATACATAACTGCAGCAATAATAGCAGAAACTCCAATGACAGCAACTACTCCAGTAGGTACGGCTACTCCAACAATCAAAGGAACATTAGCTGTAATAAGAATGTCATCAATTTTATTCTACAAAGCTGGGGCCTTTTTTTCGAAGCAGTCTCGTGATAAGGACATGTCCGTAGACCATCTTAGGACATATCTTTGTTCTAAGTGGGTTTATCAAACGTGTATCAAATTAGGATTATTCACAGTAATTCTTCAAAGTTAGGACACCAATTTAGGTGTCTTAAGATGATCCTAACTTTAGGATATAGTTTGGTACACGTAATTTTGATCTCAAGCCCTCTTTTCAGCACTATTGAATGTAAACTTTGCTTTTAAAACAGCCTGTTGTTCGGCATCTGTAAAGTTAAGATTCCTCCTTTTGTTCATATTCACTCGTATTTTTGGATGTACTAAAATAGTTTATCCACTCTGTGTGCATATGAAAGATGCACGAGATTTCCCTTTGATCTTCTTTTCTATATGAAACTGTAAGATTTTAAATTCAACTCACTCAAAATAGTTCATTATTTTATCCGTTGTAGATATTTCACTTAAATTGGTCAATTTCTATAGAAATCGTATTTTCTTTTTTTTTTGTGATGTTTCATAAAAGTTTAAATGTACAACACTATATAAGTTTTTATGGTCATTATGTTACAACTGTTAATAATTTTTATTATTTTATCCTTATTTAGATATTATTATTAAATTCACTGATTAATTGTTATGCATTTTCATCTTAATATATAGTTTTATTTTTTTACTCCAACACTCAGGATAGCGGTTAGGACATCCTAGTTAAGATAATCATAAGAGAGCTTCGATGTGCATGCTCATATATGTCCTACGTGTAGAACAGTCCTAAGTCCATCCTAAATAATGTGTCTTAGGACAGATCCTAGAACACATTCGATTACCATGCCCCTAGAGTACTAGTTGTTCGATGGACAGACATCTAGATTTGGTTATATAATTATTTGTATGTTTATGTATTTTTTCTTTTTTGTGTGCTGCTTGTTGTTTTCACGTTCGGCCAGCTCAGAATCATGTTCTTACTCATATGAAATTTTCAAGCAAGTTATCCAAATACAAGAAATGTTTAAAATAAATGCACATGTCCAGTAGTTGTCTGATTGTCTGTATTGTCTGTGTATTTTACAGAAAGACTGTGTGCAATTTATGGCCGAATTCGTTACATATCTCTGCCATACATAATTTATTTTGGCTTCGAGCATCACTGAAGAGACATTAATTGTCGAAATGCGCATCTGGTGCAAAACAATTGGTACCGTTAATGTTATTACTACCACTGGGTCGATGCCTCTGTTGGTGGACTGTTAGTCCCCGAGGGTATCACCAGCCCAGTAGCCAGTACTTCGGTACTTGCATGAAAATACGGATTTTGTGTTATTCAAATTTGCTGTTACAAAATTTTGGAAATTATTTTAAATTAAGGAATATATCTCCCTCATGCAAAGTTCTGATTCCTTGCCCGGTTTTTGTCTTTTTGGTTTAGAGCTCTTCATCTTTTTAATAATCTTCGGATTTTCAAATATTTTGGCCTCGAGCATCACCGAAGAGACTGAGACATTAATTGTCGAAATGCGCATCTGGTGCAGAAAAATTGGTTCCGTTAATGTTATTATTGATATTCCCCTGCAGCCAGGTTCTCAAATTCACAGAATGATGTGGGAGAATCTGGATGGGGTTTACAGTGGATGGAGTTTACAGAATAGAAAATGATGGGCAAAAGTACAGAATAAAGGACATAAAAAGGAGTAGAGAAAAAAGGCCAAACAAAATAAAGAATAGAGAATAATGGGGTAGTAAATTATAAAGAAAAGAGAATAATGGGCAAAATGAATTAAAGAATAGAAAAATGACCTAAAAAAGAAATAACGTGCCTCCCCTTCAACCCCGGCTCCCCTGACCATCCAGACCTTCATGTAGTATTGTCCACATCTAGCAAAAAATCCCACTAAGACTGGTGGTAGGGACCGGCTCGAACGTACCATGAGGTGAGACTCTTTGCTCCATATCGAAATCCTTACTATTACTTAAGATGAAGAGCAGCAATAAAAGCACTTTTCTTTTGCTTTTGTTAATTTTGTGCGTGTATTGATTTTTTGTTATAAAATCTTTAAGTCTTTCGTTTCGATGGAAAACACACCTTCATATTTAAATGCTTTTAATTCGATCCTATCATGGAAGAAATTAAGCTATCGGAAATCAAACCATTTGAAGAAAGCCATCAAGATTTAAGTATAGTTATTCCAGTACTGAAGAATAAATGTCATTTTGATAAAAAAAGTTAATTGTACTTTTCCTTTTTCCGTTCTGACTTATCTTAGTATCCTTTTCTAACAACTTTTTGAAATATCGGTGAAAGAAATCATATAAAATTTATAAGTCTTATCATGCCTGAACTGCACATTGACTTTTAAAATATATTTTAAAGTAATTTGTAACTTAAGACTTATTGATCATATAATCAATAAGCTTCTTTCTCTTCTCTATATCTTGCATTTGATATAAGTTATGATTCGATTTGGCAAGAGAATTTCAAGACATTTATATCGGATCCAGGAAAAGACAGACAGACGGACGGACATAATTTTATGGGGGAGACATAGACATGCCAATCTCCTCAGGTGAATCATATGAACTAATTATAAATAAATGATCAAAATACAATTATAATATCAATATTGATAATTAAATATAATGACAATGTCGTGCAGTTTTACATCATACATGTACATGTAACATGTGCACAGGACGATAAAAATTTGACAGCGTTATGACAAAATGAGAAAGGAAATTGTTTAATTAAAAATCATAATGAATTTTCATCAAATTTTTAACCATGTTTTCACCTTTGAAGTTATTATTCTTTTTAATTTCATGAATTGAATATACGAACCATATGTTGATCAAAGAAAAGTATTGATTAGAAATTGCATATTTTCAGTGCATGTTATTAAACCATTAATAAGACTTTTATATGTTTTTGTATTTTACACATTTTTCAATTAATACTGTACGTCTATCATTAATGTTAATGAGGGTCCGGACTGTGTTAGCAGAAAAGAGAAAATGGGGAAAAAAAGAATAAAGAAAAATCGCCAAAATAAAAACAAGATACCATGCACCTCTTTTCCAAGTGCCTAAATCACTCAACTGGTTAGAAATATGCCACCTTGTTATTTGTTATTTTCCTTTATTGCAATCATCTATGTTGGTTTATTTGTAAATCTTATATGATGGCATTGTGTATGTCTTGTAGTGATTATTATTCTACTGTTTACAGTTTATATCTATTTATTGAACTTAAAAAAAAAAAAAAAAAAAAAAACGCCATTTTATGACAATAAATCCTATAAATAGTGTTACACGTATCGACCGTGCAAGACCCTCATGGGTAGTCAAGGCCGTTAACCCCCTTTTCCCCACCCCTCGTCGTCGACATCGGCCATGTTGACCTCCTTGTTGTTCTTATTGTGCTGTGCAGTTTTGCTTTTTAAAGATTTTCGCTATATCTTAGAGTTTGTTCAAAAACTGTAAAAATGAGAAAAAAAAAAAAAAAAAAACAAAACACATCTTTCAAGGGCAATAACTTCTAAAAGGAGTAAGTCGACAATATATTAATTAGTACTAACAAATATTAACACTATATTATACTTAAAATATGATTATAGATTGCAGGTTAAAGTAACGGACTCCTTTGAACCCCTGGTAAGTTTTAATATGACAAAAACAAAATTTTGTTATCAAATATTTCATATTTATCAATAAGTTCTCAATCATTTTGTCAATAAGAACATTATTATTAAATAACTTAAAAAATATGTATGTGCATAAGGTGTGAACTTAGTTTGCTTTGCAAATTATTAACATAACTACCTCTGACAAAATGACAAATCATCGCATGCGCGCGCAATGGTCAAAGAAAGTAATGTACAGAAAAAAATCATGTTTTAACTTTGAACGTTGGCACTAATTACATATTTTAAATTCTCATTTAAAGTTCCAAGGAAAACACAAAAATATGGTTACTCCTATTTAAAAGTGTGGTAATAATAACATACCAAAATATACATGGAATTTTAATTTAAATATGATATTTGCCAAATGAGAAATGCATGTTTGAATGAAATCATCGTAAGAATTTTAATAAAGCAAAAATTCAAAAGTGAATGCATTATGTAAACACTTTAAAATGATGTTTAAACCCTATAATTTAGAGCGAGACAAATAGTCTAGTGAACCTCAACATAACAGAGTATTATCATTTATGATAATTGTAAAAATAATTGAGACATTTCATCAAATATGATAAGTTAAGACAGATGAGAAAAAACTGTTCGCCAATCAATTCAATGTAATGAAGATTCGCAATTTATTCAGGAAAGATATTACCCGACTAATTCAGTGCATGGTTATATTCTGCTTCTCTACAATGTGCTCCATAAGGCGAGTTGGAGAGTCAATCACGGGGATTGGCTGAATTACTCGGGTAATGCAAATAGAAAATGATGGGAACAGGTGATAAGGGGATGTGTTTCGGGTTTTGGAAATTTGCTTTTAATTAGTAAACTGGAGCGAAGCAACATCATGGGTCCAGTTTAGTGCTTTAGGTATTAGATTTGCATTTTTAATAGGATCATGATTGAACATATTTTGGCAAATCTAATCTTTTGAATTTTTAGTAAACGGTTTCAGAGAAAGTTTTTTTTTATTTCTTTCTTATCTATTTGATTACCTTTTCAACCTTCCTGATTATGTATGACATATTTGCCACTGGACGATGAATAATCAACAAATTAATTAAACCACTATATGTGCTTTGCCATAAAAAACAAACGATGAGATTAAGTTACAGTGAACATGTTTCCATAATGTGAACTTTTATTAATTTGCCTTTTAAAATTACAAACAGTACTACGTCTCACAAAATGACAAACCATCGCAATGGTCTAAGAAAGTAATTTACAGAAAAAATCATGTTTTTACTTTGAACGTTGGCACTTATTCCATTTTTTAAATTCTCATTTTACTGTTGTCAATATAATGGAATTCTATGCGACTGTCATACAAGTGAGAGGTTTAACTAGCTATAAAACCAGGTTTCATCCACCATTTTCTCTATATATAAGAAAAAAAAATTGAAAACAACACATTTAATAATTTCATGCGTCCGAAGCGCTTTTCTGGATTTACCTTCATCAGGAACGCTCAAAGCCAAACATTTGAAATCCGAGGGATGTATAAGTACCGAAACAGTTAAAGAGCTATATGACAAAAATACCTAACACAAATAGCCAAATTCATCTAAGGTCAACTTTGCCTGAGGGAGTTGAAACTTTAGTTTCTTTATAATTTCAAAGTTTATAAACGGACAATTTTAGAAAGGTTTGTTATAAATTATGCCAGTACCGAAGTACTGACTACTGAGCTGATGATACCCTCGGGGACTGATAGTCCACCAGCAGAGGTATCGACCCAGTGATGTAAAAAATTGAAAACAACACGTTTAATAATTTCATGCGTCCGAAGCGCTTTTCTGGATTTACCTTCATCAGGAACGCTCAAAGCCAAAAATGCCTGTACCAAGTCAGGAATATGACAGTTGTTTTTCATTCGTTAGATGTGTTTGAGCTTTTGATTTTGCCATTTTATAAAGGACTTTCCGTTTTGAATTTCCTTTGGAGTTCGGTATTTTTTGTTATTTTACTTTTTAGAACTCCCAGGAAAACACAAAAATATGGTTACTCCTATTTAAAAGTGTGGCAATAGTTACATATTAAAATGTACATGCATTTATGATTCAAATATTATATTTACCAAATGAGAAATATGAATGGAATCATCGTTAGAGTTTTAATAAAGCAAAAATTAAAAAAAATGAATTAAAATGAATTCATGGATGAAAACTTCATAATGATGTTTAAACCCTATAATTTCGAGAGAGACAATAGGCTAGTATTTGATACAATTGGAACCTCGACACAACAGAATAAATCATTTAAAATAATTGAGATATTTCATAAAAAAAGATGATAAGGGTCATACTGTTCGCCAATCTATTTAATGTACCCTTTCAACCTTCCTGATTTCTTCAATGAAGTGCAGATTCGCGGTACGTTTAGGGAAGATATTACACGACTAATTCAGTGGTTATATTCTGCTGCTCTACGATGGCTACATAATGCGAGTTGGAGAGTCAATTACGGAGAGGGACTGAATTACTTGGGAAAGGAAAGGTAGAAAATGATGGGAACAGGTGATAAAGGGCTAAGTGCCAGGTTTTGGCAATAGACCATTTTCATAATATCGACTTTTGACTCCGGAATTTGTATTTTTTCGACAGGTTATATCCTGGTACTCGGTCAAGTAAGAGCAACGTAAAGAAGTAAAATCAAGCTTTCAATCGGTACAATTTTAGAAGAAAATTAACTGTTTTATGTTTCACGACCAAATCCACAGAAAAGAGTAAACTTTCTCCCCAAATTGCACAGATTTTATATTTGATTTTACTTCTTTAGGTCACTCTTACTTGACTGAGTACCAGGATGTCCAACCGCAGAATAGGTAACCTGTCGAAAAATTATATAATAGTCTATTATGAAGTGCGTTAGTTACTAAATTTGCAACTGTTAAAGGCTCAAGATTAAAGTGATTTTTGACAAATTTAATTCATTGAATATTAACGGTTTTAAGGGATATGCTTTTTGTTTCCTTTCTCATCTGTGTCAATACATTTCCATCAAGTGTTTGTCCTGATTATATATGACATATCTGCCACTGGACGATAAGATATTCAACAAATGAATCAAACCACTACATGCACTTTGCAATAACATTACAATTAATTCATCTTTTATCTCTGATTTTACACAAAAATTTAATAAAAAGAAAAATTAAAATTTGATACATTTTAATCAAATACAAACATCAATGAGAACATGATGTTTTATTTGTTTAAAATGTATCAAATTTAATTTATTCTTTATTAAATTTTGTGTAAAATCAAGATTTGTAAAAAGAATAAGATATTATACATATAGATAACTATGAATTGATAAACACTATCAATAAAATGCACGACAAATTAGTGAAAGAATTGCATAATTAATATAAAGTTTCAGGTGTAAATAGACATGCAGTACTTAATCATTAAACAGAGAAGAAAAATAAAGAAAAGATAAAAAAAAAAACGAAAAGAGTCAATAAATCTTACAATTTTAACATAAATAACATCTTATAAAAAATGATGTTGAAGTTAATAAAACATGTATCAAATGAAGCCTATAAACGAAGAACATAAAATTTAAACATGTATAAGGCTATTATCAAAATGCAATCGAAATGAAAATTAAAATGTACAACGTAACGAAATATGATATTTTGTATAATCGCACCATTACAGTTTCATATTTCATCACGTACGTCCGCAAATAAAAGGAAACACCTATATTCAGCAGAGAGATAAACAATCTAATATTTCATACATTAGGACACTCTATATGAAGAAGAAAAATGTTTACCAAATAAAAAAGATAACAAATCTATCCAATACTAAAATAACAAACAATACACAAAACTAAACAAAACAAAACAAACACGACAACAAATATTGGGCTTCTGGTTTCCAACATCTTGTTTCCAGCATCAGACTCCCTCAGGCAAAGTTGACCTTAGATAGAATTGGCTTTGATTTTGAGGTCCATTTTGTTCATAGAGAGCTCTTCACATGTTTCGATTATTATACATCCTACTAGGCTTTCAAATATTTGGCCTTAAGCGTTCCTGATGAAGGTAAATCCAGAAAAGCTCTTCGGATCTACATTTATAGAGTGTTGTTTTCATTTTTAGACAGGCATTATTAAATGCTGTGCGATTAACCCCAAAAGAACGATATAGGTAAATCGTAGTTAAGTAAACGATGGTGTGTTGCTTATTAACGCATTTTCAATTTACCTTAAAGTTAAGAAAAGGGACATTACAGGAGGAACTATATAATCAAAACGGAATCGAAACATAATAACTAAGCCGTCTTATTTCAAATCGGTCTCGTGAGCTGAAACCTTTTTTTTAAGTTTAAAAACGTATTCGGATGCGATCACATGACAGTTTTGTGTAATATTGTTGACTGCGATTGATAAACACAAGCTGTTTAAAAACCTTTGAAAGTTTATCTTATTTAACTCATTATATATCGCAAAGTACAACATTATTTTGTTTTCCAATTCATTCTAAGACTTGTGATCAAATTGAATGAGCTTCTAATGCAGCTCAGCTCTTCTACCTGTTGTCACTAAAGAGAAACGCGGTTAATAAAAATGATGAACAATAGAGACTCGTAGCAAACAGTGTTTTATACTCGGCAGATTGTCAATGGTATACAAATACTGGTTGTATTATGTTGAAAAAATCTGGATTACAATTTATCAAAATAGACTTACAATTAGAAGAATCTGTCTTAGAGGAATTTTGCTGTGATGATGATGATTCTGAACAATCTGCCTCGCACGGTAGGCACAACGTCGCTTCACTTTGAGTGATGTTCTCTGCTGTCCCTAGGAATAAAATATAATACTTTTAGCTAATAAGTATATTTTTGTAGTAAGCCCTAATCTAAGCGCACGACCATTTAATTTTCGGAAAGAGGGCTTTGGGATGGAGTATTTAATTTTTTTATTCTAACATGTTTCCAAATTTGGAAAAGTATTTGACCAGTGTTCAAACTTCATTAACTTATAAGAAGAAAAGCAAACATTAAGAGAATCGCATTGACAACTTAAGTAGAGAGACGTGTGCGTCGACAGGGAAAACGTATCGTGCTTTGCATGCATTACCCGCCCACTCAGTCAAAAGAACACAACGGGAAATGGGATACAATTGGAAAAATTACAGATTAGATGACGATTGACTGTTTTCTGCTCTTTGGTCGAGTTGTTGTCTCTTTGACACATTCCCCGTTTCCATTCTCAATTTTATTAGTATCTAAAGATGTAAGACTGCAAACACACGTCGTTAATGTGTTGATACACAGACGTATATCGTATCGATCAACCAATTCGTTACACAAATGAGAAATGCTGAGAAATAGGAAGTTGACAATTGAAAAGTTGTTATCATCAAGTTTGTCATAGATTTCAGTTTGAAGTCGTTAGTATACGGGTTATTTAATTTAAGTCTGCATTTTATTGGAGAGAATATTCATTTTCATAATGTCTTTGCCAAAGTTATTTTTTCCGATTGTTAACAGGCCAGGCTATTCTTTTTCAAAAACATCCTATCCTTACTCCCATAATATCAAATTGTCATCCATTTATTGCTGATTTTGTACTTGCTTTTTTCAAAAGATGATTTTTACAAGCCGGGTCGTTCGCTTAATGCAATCCCCATGAACAATATCAAAACAAAATGAATGCCAAAATAAGTTGCTAAATAGATATTTACTAGGGAAATCTTAAATCTTTAAGCTATTACTTAAGCAAAATATATTGCTAAAATCTTGTCTCAAAAATCAACGTTTTATGAAATATTGTTTAAAGTGAAACAGATGGGCTTATAGATAGAAATCGGTAGCTTTTCAGGTTCAGAGCTCCAAAGTTCAAGTTTAAGTTTGGAGATCTAATAAGATCAAGTAGTACTACATACATGTCAAAATAGCATATTAGCATATAATTAATTTTGTTATTTAAGGGTTAAATGTGGATCAAGTATCTTTCTTGATATATCACAATTTTTTTTTTTTTTTTTTTTTTTTGCAAAGGGATACGACGGGTCTTTTGGGATATATGCATGTGCTCCGTGTCGACTCAAGTTACACGAACATAGTTTAATAAAAAAAACTTATATTGTAAATATACAACATGATATCTTATAAAAGTCAAACACATAGTACTTTTAAAAAGAACTTAACAATGGTGTTAACATGTCCTTTGATTGACGTTGTGTATTTCAGTTGATATTTTATAGTGTGTCTTTCTATGTTGTGATGTTTCACTATTGTTTCAGAAAAAGTTCTTTGGTACCATTAAAACGTTTAAACCCGCTGCATTTGTTATACCTGTCCTAAGTCAGGAATCTGATGTTCAGTAGTTGTCGTTTGTTGATGTGGTTCATAAGTGTTTCTCGTTTTCGTTTTTATAGATTAGACCGTTGGTTTTCCCGTTTGAATGGTTTTACACTAGTAATTTTTGGGGCCTTTCATAGCTTACCGTTCGGTGTGATTGGAGGCAACGTGTTGAAAACCGTACTTGACCTATAATGGTTTACATTTATAAATTTTGACTTGGGAGTAAACACATTGGCACTCATACCATCTTCTTATATACTTAACAGCTTGGTACTTTTATGTTTACCAAAACCCATTCCTTCTATAAGGTTTGCATTGCCAGGGAATCGTCTTACCTACATGTAAGATTTGTCCCCTTGACCAAAATAATTCTAGAATTGGAAACAAAGCCAGTTTCTTTAAAATAGACATTTAATTACCTTGTCTTTGTATCGGGCGAAACTCACTGTCTGAATGTGGTGTTGTAAATGAACAATAGTCACATGTAGGCGTAACTGCTGGGTCTGGACCATTATCTCCGAATGAAGCAGCGGAAAAATATATACGAAAATTGACTGGAGCTGTGGTTCCGGTTCTATCTTGTTCTGAAAAAAGATGCTGGACAAAATGCAGAAAGACAATTAACACACATTTATAAGAACTAAGATTTTCCAATCTATTGCAGAAAAACCCTGAACATATTTTAATTCGTCTCAAATTTAGTCCAGAATGTTAGATCTTCAAATTTGCGTTAGCAAATTTTTGTTCTTCCCTCAGCGGGATTCGAACCCTTGCGTCTGTGACATCGTGGCAACGCCGCCTCCACCGTGTCCAGCGCCCTAGACCACTCGACCACCTAGGCTACATGGCGCAAAAAAATTTTCCCTTCATTTCTCATTTTAATAGTGCATCAAAAAGGAGACGACAGTAGTTTTTCTTTATTCTAAACTCTAAAGTCCATTTGGAATATACCAAACGAGAGAACAAAACATGAGGCCTGAATAGGAATCGCAAATATTGATTTGATTTTAACGCCACTTTCAGCGCTATTGCTTATTTCTTGGCAGTCATTTTTTGTTGGTGGAGGAACCCAGAGTGCCCAAAGAGGACCAGCTAATAAACACAGGAAAACTGACAATCGTAGTTAATTAAGATTTGAGTCGAACGCACCTGCCATGTGTGGGGTTCGAACTCACAGGCTAGTGATACAGTAATTTGCAAGCATTACAATATATACCAACCATGTTAATCTAGATTAAAAATTCTTCAATTGAAAAAAATCGGATATAAAACATGTTCAATATTTGCTAGCTATGCTTATCTTTCACTGAATTTCGTTTTTATCTGGTGGGCCCCTCTACACAAATCATTTCCGAATGAAAAGCTATTCGTTTAAACGTTTTAAACGTGTTACATGCACTTATGATTTCACCGCGAGTACCTTTAATATGATTAATCGGATATTTTTGGCTGTCACACAATTTAAGCTGATCAAGAACTACATGTACCTACAGAAAAAAACTAGAGCGTCTCAGCATTTAACAGTTCAATGGCTGATCGGAGGAGGTGGTTGGAACCCGCCCTTACTGTTTGACAACTAATGCTTTTGTATGGAGACATATGGTTGCAACCCCCTTTTTTATATGATTTGCATATGTTGGAACCCCCTTTTTTGAAAAATAGCTGGATTCGCCCCTGCAGGTCACTGATATGGACCTAAACTTTCGTGAAATTACACGTAATAACGTCCTGAACAATCTTAAATATTTCGACTCATCACGTTAAAAGTTTTCATTTTCGTGTACGCTGGTGTACGTAGAATTGCATTACCCAGTACCGTTTACATTTGACAACGGCCAATGTGTTTGCTTGTTAAACATAAGGCATATACTGTTCTCTTCTATAAAATAACTACTTGTTTATGCAATATATACAATATGTGAATGGAATGGCCTATTTTTTTTATTGCTGACGTTGTTCATGGTGTATAGGTTTAGGACCTGACAATACTTTTGACTACGTACTTGTATTAGTCATATATGGTAAATA
Organism: Mytilus coruscus; assembly: GCA_017311375.1. NCBI lineage: Eukaryota > Metazoa > Mollusca > Bivalvia > Mytilida > Mytilidae > Mytilus > Mytilus coruscus. The sequence goes on along the minus strand of CM029597.1, from coordinate 65,420,363 downwards.
CATTGAAAATTCAGAACATCTTATATACATCAAAATAAGCTTGTATAGCTAAAGGCAGAGATACAGTTTGATCTACCTGCTAGTATGTGATATTTTTCTATGCAAACGAGGTAAATTAAGAAACGTAGCCAGAGTCGAGAAGATCAAAATCACGTGATCAAAATAATGTAATTAGTACTTACCATGATCAACACGACTGGTGCCACATATGGAACAGGATCTATTTACTTTCCGTAGCAGCTTAGTTGGTGGGCATCTTGTCGCTCCGTTTTCAGTTTTTATGTTGGGTTTTAGACGGTTATTTGTCTTTTCGTCGTTTTTTGTCATGATTTTGTTGGTACCTTACGACCTATGAATTTCTATTCTCCTTGTAATATCTACCGCCTCTTGTTCACTGATTTATCAAAATGTCTATGATGCAATTCATATTATATCCAGCCATTTTTAAAAGGGGGTTCCAACCCAGGATAAAAGGAACCCCCAATTCAAAATCTTTGATCGTCAAAAAGGGGTTCCCACTGATTCACGCATTTTATCTTTCACATTATTAAAATAGTTTTCATAGATCATATAACAAAGAGTTACTGTAATTTTGTACGGAAGATATATTGTACTCACCAGTTATATTTATGCCAAGAAATGTCTTACCTGATAAGAGATGATAATAAAACAAATTATCAGAGACTTTTACCATCTTCATGCAAAGAAATGAAGGCTGATTTGAGAATGTAACAGGATCCTGAAATGTGGAATCACATCTAAAAAGACAAATATTAATTTGAAAATATAAATAATATACATATATATAAACTTTATCATCTTATTATGTAGACTATGAAAGATTAAATCAACTTATAGAAGAAATTAATTACTATAAAAACGTATCCCTTTTTCTACTATCTGATATCAGCAGCGACTGTATGGGAGTTCTTATTACGGATGACGTCATGTACAAACGTCTTCGTGAAAAATTATATGCTTTTTCAGTACACTTGTCTTTAAGGTTGATTATGTGCTTTTTCGAGCACACTTGTCTTTAAGACTGGATTTATGATGGCGTGTCAGTACACAACCTTTTATTATGGGTAATTTCAAATTGTATGCATATATTTTATGATGGTATGATACTAAACCCTAACGGAAGGGATTGTGCCTGATATTCATATGATGAAAACATAATCTTTCAATCAGTTTAATTGAAGTCTGGAGCTGGCATGTCAGTTAACTGCTAGTAGTCTGTTGTTATTTATGTATTATTGTCATTTTGTTTATTTTCTTTTGTTACATCTTCTGACATCGGACTCGGACTTCTCTTTAACTGACTTTTAATGTGCGTATTGTTATGCGTTTACTTTTCTACCTTGGCTAGAGGTATAGGGGAGGTTGAGATCTCATAAACATGTTTAACCCGCCGCATTTTGCGCCTGTCCCAAGTCAGGAGCCTCTGGCCTTTGTTAGTCTTGTATTATTTTACTTTTAGTTTCTTGTGTATAATTTGGAGTTTAGTATGACGTCCATTATCACTGAACTAGTATATATATTTGTTTAGGGGCCAGCTTAAGGACGCCTCCGGGTGCAATTTCTCGCTGTATTGAAGACCTATTGGTGACCTTCTGTTGTTGTCTGTTCTGTGGTCGGGTTGTTGTCTCTTTGACATTCCCATTTCCATTCTCAATTTTATATCTGTTAATTCACGGCTAATTTTGTGTTTTATTCTTTTATACACAATTACAAATGTATATGCTTTGAGTCCATATACGCGTGTCTTAATAGCCTCTAGTTATCATGTTTTTTTGTAATGTGCATTCAGTGGTTGTCGTTTGTTGATGTGGTTCTTAAGTATTTCTCGTTTCTCGTTTTTTACATAGATTATACCGTTGGTTTTCCTGTTTGCATTGTTTTACACTAGTCATTTTGGGGCCCTTTATAGCTTGCTGTTCGGTGTGAGCCAAGGATCCGTGTTGAAGGCCGTACTTTGATCTATATAATTGTTTACTTTTTACACATTGTGACTTGGATGGAGAGTTGTCTCATTGGCTCTCATACCACATCTTCTTATTTCTATATATTTTGTTGCTAATTATGCGCTTCTTTGACATGTGCATATAACTTTTGCAATTGGCTAGTTATCAATGATTATGCGCTTTGTTGTCATGAATATATTACTTATGACTTCGCATCTTTATCATGTGCATGTAACTTATAATTTAAAACTAAGGTTCAAAATACTTCAGGCCAAGTTGACCATGAATGGATTTAGCTATAATGTTAATGTTATTTTTGATCATATAACATTACACCAGTTTCTGAACTTATGCAATAATATTTTCTTGGCTTTCAATTGTTTGGCTCTGAGTGTTTCTGATGAAGGTAATTAGATATAGGAAGATGTGGTGTGAGTGCCAATGAGACAACTCTCCATCCAAATAACAATTCATAAAAGTAAATCATTATAGATCCGTATAATTTTTATAAAAAGTAGTATTCAAAATTTCTAGCATTGGGTCGATACTGCTGCTGGTGAACTATTAGAACCCGAGAGTATCATCATTGAAGTATATTTCTTTCAAAATTCGGCTGTTGTCTTCATGTTTCCTTTTTTATAAACAGTTTGATTTATAAGCCTTGTTGCAATTTGTGAATTTGTGACAATCATATTTCTTTCAAAAATCGGTTGTTGTCTTCATATTTTCTTTTTTCCTGAAAAGTTTAATCGTTAAACCTTGTTGCATTTTGTAAATTTGTGACCGACCATAGAATTTACAATATTACAAATGTCATTAATTTTTTAACTTGCTATTCTGATGATATTGTTAGCTACACCCCCTTTCAACATGCTAAGATGTAATTTGAATTTTCAACAAACATTTTCATTTTACACGTACTTAAATACATATACATTTCCTGTGTTTGAAATACAAGTAAACGCGTCAAATGGCTGTCCCGCCAGTGTAATTTCATAGCCTGTCATTTTATTTGCTGTAAAGGTGATCGTCCGTTGTAATTCAATATCATTCCACGTGCTAGCGCTGTTGTGCAATTCTGCTGGTAAGGTGCACGTGCAACCTGCAAAAGTAAGAGAGAGGAAAAGCTGCTGGTCAATTGAACGTGGAACCTGTATAACTATTATAGAGGAAAATAACAGATAATAGATATAAAAAGATGTGGTATGAGTGCCAATGAGACACTCTCCATCCAAGTTACAATTTGTATAAGTAAACCATTATAGGTCAAAGTACGGCCTTCAACACGGAGCCTTAATTGGCTCACACCGAACAGTTCGTTTTCGTTGTATTTTAACTTGCTTTCTCGAGAAGAGCAAAGACATACAACCATGGACTTTGGATGAAAATATCTGTGTAAACAATTGTCTCAATAAAATTCCTTCAGCATGTAAGGTTTCGAAAACCAAATACACGTATATCATTGAAAGCGCGGAGGAATTACCCGGAGAAAGAAACTCTTTCAGAAACATTTCCCGCCAAATGTGAAAAAAATGTGATATCCAACAGAGCACCATTTTGATATCAAATAAGTGTAATTAATAGCCATGGATCTGCTGTCGAGCAGTGAACTTTGACACCGTGTTCGATAGAACATTTGTCGATAGAATACCGATCAGTGTCATTGCTGTGAAAAGTAACGAAGGAAACAACTAATCGTGCTGATCTTTTAGCAGCACATGATCTTAAGACGGTATTTTTAAACATGGCGTAAGATTAACAAACATAATTGAATTAATAAGTCAGTTCAGTTTCTTGTATTATCCTCAATTAATTGTGGGGCACTACCCTCGGGTGTAGTGTTGAAGACTATGTGCACCTGTTAAACATAAAAGTGTCAATAAAAATACCAACACCAAAATATACTTAAAAGTTCAGAATTTGTCTTCGTCACAGAAAAAGAAATTTTGGCATCATGGTCTATCGAAGTGCAAACCATTGAAAACGTCCTAACGAACCAATCACACTCAAGTATTCATAGATATGCAAAACATATAAATATTATTACACAATTTAAGTAATTAAAAATGTTTATTTTAGATAATGTATGTATATGATTTATTCTCAACAAAATAATATATTAATATTTACGAAGTTATTTGAAATGACCAAAGAATGACTGGTAAATTACAATGCATGCTTATCACTTCTGTGGAATATCTCGTGTTGAATCGCCAAACGGATGAAACTAAAATGACCTCCACAAGATGACAGGGATAATAAATCAAATAGGTCTGACTTCTTTCGCCCGATACTTAAACACATCTCAATACACCTTATCGCTATTTAGTCCAATCCGGAAAAAAAAACAGTTGCTTAGACAACTTCCTGTTTGGGTCAACTGACGCCAGAAAAAGGGGTCATCAGTCATGAGCTGAGGGCGGAAAACGTGTAGAAAGTGAACATTTTGAAATTTGAATAGTTTATGATCCAATTTTTTAACACAAATTAATGTTAGAAAAATGCTTTGTTTGAAGTGTTTACAATGGTTTAAACATAACTCTTTGAAAATTTTTATGCACAGTTCATTGTTTAAACAGGGTCTCAGATAGCTTCAACTGGTTTGAAAGAGTTGTGTAATTTTAGAACTTTTCCGGTTTGGAATAAAGAGCGATAAGATGTATTGGGCGTCTATTTGGTATGCGGAATGAACAAATACATGCAGGAAGCAACATCCTGTGCCTCGTAAATGGAGACTAGCATACTCTCTTGGAGTCATAGCAAACAAACTTGAATCAGCTCTTGAAGGGCTCGGTACTAGGTGACACGTTGCAGTACACAATTTCTTCCCTTCCTCTTTGTATATTCAATGTAAACTGCTTCCTAATGACAGACCACATTTCTCGCTTTGACTTTCATCCTGCTCGGCTAATTTTAAAGATCCTTTATCTGCTTATTGCATTTATTGTATTTTTTTTTTTTGGCTTTTTCTCTTTCTGAATATGCATTTTATATTTGCTACTGGACGATCAGCTAATAACAAGGGATTATTCAATGAAGCCAAAAATTCACAGTTGGTATTTGCTGTTTTCTTGCTGCTAATCATGCAGCATTTAGGGAGCTACCATTTGATTTTTAGGGGGGGGAGGCTAGGATGAAATTTGAAAAAAGGCAGGACATGAGTTTTGAGTAAAAAAATGCAGGACCGAATAGAGTTAAAAATAAAAAGGCAGGACAGAGATTACAACTAAAAACAAAATGCAGGACATTTTTCATTCTAGCTCCCATAAAAATTAAATGGTAGCTCCCTTAGGAATATTGGTAAAAACAACAGCTGTTCGGTTCGGAGTGCAAGGTATTATATCTACCTACATGTAGTATGCTAAACATCTGTTACAATGTGTCGATATAATTGATAATATAAAGTTATCTTTATTAAGGCGAAGTGAACGCAATTAACTACTCCACAGAATTTTTCAAAATTTCACATATGGATTCTGCTTGTAAAAATACACCAGAAAATGAGATAAAAAAATGGGGTAAAAAAACTCTATCCGCCTAAAAATGCATGTAGTATTTGCCACTGAACACTCAATATCTATATCCTAGTAAATTAACTTTTTGTGAATATTTCTCCAATTGGTAATTTTAAAGCCATATATCATTGTCTTTTATCCTTGGTGGATATTTGACACACTGACAGTCATACCAAATCTCATTATTGTTATATACAAAATATAATTATTACAATTATCGCACGGTCCAAAGTGACGGAACCATTTGTTTTGCAAAGAAACAATGTTTAAATTAATTATATGGTATTTTCCGTAAAAAATAATTGAAAACAATATTTTACTGTGAAAATTCTATGGTTTTCCAAAGATTGAATATCATTTTCAATTATTAGATATTATTTTGTTGGTAACAATAAATGTATGTTTTGCGGATGGTTCCAATAATATTTTGTTTTGGTAGATTAAATGGTAAAAAAATAATAATGAAAAAAATAAATAATAATAAGACGTATTTTTTGTATCAGTTTAGGTAGAATTTTTTTGTGAAGATGATTAGATTTTTGGCGGACGAAAAATAAACGAACGGATAAAAGAATAAACAGTAACAACTCCACGTATACTTACACCAAGATGTCGTTAACTTTATCATGTTTTTCAATAACATATGGTCATCTCGCTGAAAGACCCCCTCATAGATTATTGAAAACTATCATTCTGTATTGACATACATGTATTCAGGCTAACGCCCTCAAGGTGTTTCTAATGAATAATATGTATAAGGAGCGATTTAAAAAAAAAAATGGCATGGAGTCTTTATCTATACTGCTGCTTTTATAAGGCATTTGATTTTGGGGTAATTTGAAACAAAAATACACAGTCATGTTTTTCGTTCATTTTTAAGTACATGAATCTTACCGTTAGTTTTCTCGTTTGAATTATTTTACATCTACATCTTCTTATCTTTATGTTGAATTGTTATGATTTTGAGAATTTTCATTGAAATAAAAAAATAAATAAATAAAACAAACTTGCGAAAGAGTCCAAATGTTGCTCAATCTTTAGTTTTCTATGTTGTGTATTTTATACTGTTGTTTGTCTTTATAAATTTGGTTGTTTTATGTTTTTCCCATGGTATTGTCAGTTCGTTTACGAATTATGAGTTTGACTATCACTTTGGTATCTTCCGCCTCTCTTTTATATATCACAACTTTATAACACAGATGTAATAACTTGTTAAGGAAAGTCCCAATTATGCTATTAAATGCCTCGCCACGATAAAATGTGAACATATTTAAAAGAGAAAAAGAACGGCCTGATTTATATTCAGAAATTCGGCGAAAGTTGCATGGTGCAACTTCCAAGTAAACTTACGAAGCTGCGATAAGGTAAATTTTATAAGACATTAATAAAACTTGTTTAAAATGATCTATTATAATTCATGTGAAATAAATGGCCATTAAATCATTTTAATTTTACTAGTTTTAGCTACTAATAATTTATACACATACCTGATTTTTGGAAAATCATCCATGTTAATAGTACTACACGTTGAAAAGCCACACAAATGTCCATCCTACATGTTTAGAAAATATACATACTACTAGTATTCTACACTTAAAGTACGTTCTTGTCACGGATGATTCAAAATATGCAAAATATATTTTCGATACAATATATCATTAAGTATGTTTCACGAACCTAATCTAATGCAGGCGTGTGGTTATATGAAATTGCTTATTTTTCATATACTTTATACGTTGCATGTTAAATCTTAACACTGAACAATTATTGAACACCGCTGAGCTTGAATTTCTCATTTCAATTACTCCTACTGTGCTGGTATTTTGATATATTCACAACACAAATTCATGCAATAAATGCCGAAATATTTTTTTAAATAGTTGCTAGCTTTTATATATCAAATCAATAATTTGAAGATTAAATATACAAATCACTCAAGATGTTTATGGAAATTTCTAATGAATTAGATTTCAGTTTTTAAAATTATTCTTTATCATGTTGTTACGCCAAGTTTTAAATCGTATTTCTTAAAATGATAAACTGGATATATAAATGTATGTAAATAAAGCTTACATAACGTGAAGATCAAATGTCGATGAGGAAACCCTGTCATGAAAAGAATTTAGTAGAGTCTATTTTATTGAATTATGAATATATGACATCATCAATATTTACAATTAGTATACTCAACAACATAAGAAATGCACAAAGTCCGTTAATTACGTTGGAGTAAAACGTTCTACGGCATGCTACTTTTCAAAAAGTGTTTGAAATGAGTCAAAAATTTGACACAATAATTCTGGAGTTATAAACAATTCTGTGAAAAAAGTGTCTTTAATGTTCAGTTTTGACATCTCAAAAAACACCTTTTCAACCCAAAAACGAAAAATGTAGCCACATTTTTGAAAACAATGAATGCGGCGTATCTTTTCACCTAGACAAAGAGGAAACTGATTTGATGCTAAGTTTCTTAAACGATTTTTTTTTTCTTTAAAGACCAATTTGAAATTGGCTCATCTGAGACTTTTGATTTTTGACTTTTCTTGATGACATCAAACTCAAATTTCTCTGTAAGCCGTGGATTGATTATACTAGAGGTTTACATTTTTTTTTCAAAAAAGAATTTGTAGAGGTGGTGCATTATCTATGCTGTTGAGTATAAATATACAAGCGTCCTGTTACCGGGAAATTTTCAATGCTATTGTAATATTTTATTTACTTGTGTTATTGACGGGGCAAGAATGATAGAAATAAATCCAATTTGGAGGTTATGCGGAGGTCCATCTGGATAAGAAGATACCATTTGGTCTGTCATTAAAAGTAAGAAGGTTCATATGTAAGATATGAAAAAAAATGATTTGAAAAGAAATTGTAGCCCGCAACATCCCACCTACATGTATGGACCCAAACAAACAAAAAAAAAAAAAAAAAAAAAACGTGAGAATTACAAGTAAGCGTACGGTCTTTAACCATGAGCAAATCCCATACCTTATAGTAAACTTAAACAAGAAAACCAACGGCCTGATTTATACCGCTACAATGAAAGAAAAACAAATGAGGCAGGGGCAACTAAGGACAACCACTGCATGCATTACATGTTTCCTTTCTCATCTTAACATGGGAAAGTTATATTGCAGCAAGAAAAAGGAACACACTGCAATAAGTTGAAAAGGGACTAACCCATTAGATCCGTCCTTAACACAAATGCAAAAAACAAAAAAAAGACGAAAAGCACAGAGTACTCTTAGTTTCTGTAAGTTAACGCAAAACCCAATTTCGACAAAACAATGCACCATGTTCTCCCATAAAGCAAAATTTCTAACCAATATAAAAATAGGAAGATGTGGTATAATGTCTGGTAAGTTAGATGCTCAAGTAATTAAATTATACACTAAATATAAATATAAGATGTGGTATGATTGCCAATGAGACAACTCTCCACAAGAGACCAAATGACACAGAAATTACATGTATCAACTATAGGTCACCGTACGGCCTGCAATAATGAGCAAATCCCATACCGCATAGTCAGCTATAAAAGGCCCCGAAATGACAAATGTAAAACAATTCAAACGAGAAAACTAGCGGTCTGATCTATGTAAAAAACAAAGAACGAAATACAAATATGATGTACAGCAACAAACGACAACCACTGAATTACAGGCTCCTGACATGGGACAGGCATATACAGAATGTGGAACTTTATACAAAATACCTCGCGAAGAACATGCAAAGCATTAAATATGGTTCATTTGTTTTTGCATAAGGAACCATTATAACTTTTTGCCACTTGATTTTCGACTGAACTTGTTCAAGAGAAATCCCTGCATTTTTTAATTTATTTTAATTTATTTGTTAGTTCATGGAATTTGTATTTGCGTAAAACCAACACTGTGTTCATACTACCCAGTCAAAAAATGTTTTGACTCGTAATTATCTAATTTCAGTACGAAAACACCAGCAAAAATTTAAGATCTCAGTGAAATTATTTGTTATTTGTATGATTCAGAAACTATAGAACTTAAATGCGTATTTAACTACATGTATTGTTGGCTTTGAGTGTAACATGTTCATCAATAGTTCAGAATTAATTGAGAAATAAACGACCATCCACTGCAAAACAATGACCAGGGTGACTGACCCCTTTCCGAGTTTTGCCATTTTTTGTACATCTTACGTCGCCATTGTATGGAATGAACTAGATTGGTCACTTTTGTACTGATATATTGATATCCATATGCTGAAGGAAAGACATTGGAATTGTCAGAAATGAAAGACCCGGCTAAGTAAATGTTGTTTACAACATCGGTGCCCGGTATTGTAATTATACGGGACCCGGTTTTAGTTTCTCTTTAGAAATTCAAATATTCATTAGCATCGTCAAAACTGTTATAATTTTAAAATGCCAGTAGGCATTTACTGATTGATGGATTGAATGTTGTTTATTAAAAGTCGAGGAATAAATATGTCATGCGTATTCGGGACGAGAAATAGATAGTAGTCTATGGAATAGGTCATTTCTGCAAAGGAGATCGACCGGAAAAAAGGGCTAGAAAACGAGGGTCTGTTGGAAAGGGGAGAGAAATCTTGCCTTGCAACAGGCCCCCTACGGACTCCTCAAAGAATTATTGCCACGGGTTCTTTAACACATACCTCTCTCTCTCTCTCCACGAGGCATCAGAAACAACGTGTTCGTTCCGCCCGGACGTTACATTCATCACAGCTAAACAGACACCTTTACTTAGCTGGACGGACGACGTCCAAGGGATGACCATATTTTCTTAGTCCACTTAACTCTTGGAGTTTGACTGTTTGATCTTTGAACAATACTAGTGGAGAAGATCGAATAAACGGACTCAGGCCGACATAAAATGTTTATGCGTTTACTGTCCTCGTACCTACTCTAGTAATACGTGTCATTAAGCACTTTTTAAGTCACATAGTCTCCAACCCCCTTTTACCCCCAAAAATATGAAAATACAAAAAATATCCGTGGCTACTAACCGTATTTGATTTCACCACGTGACAGTGAACACACGCATATTTTGCTTTGCATCATGGCGAAAATATGATCAATGAAATTGTAGCAACATTGCAAAGTACATTTGTACTTGTTACATCATGTCGATACTTATATTTTGGCATTGCACTAGGTTATGCTTTTCTCTGACTGCTTGGCCGTTATTACATTGAATCCGTTGGAGGTGTGTTCATTGTTATTAATTGTTTAATCATTTCTAATATATATGATTTGTTTATTCTTTTAGTTGAAATGGACTTTGAACTACCGTTCGGTTACTGCAAGTATACTTTGATCGGTACTTGGTGTCTTTTGTTTCTCCTTTGCAATATTTATAAGTTGCATTGGACATATACAATCTGGTGTTACCGTCAAAAAAAGTTATTGTCCATACAAATAAACGGTTATCACGCATAACAGCGATTTGAATAAGTTTAGGAGGTTCTTGATTTAATGTTATTTGTGAAGACGATGAGATTTTGCACCCTATATAATTATTGACAAAGAAAATTGCGCTTCTTAATGAAAAGATCTTTGTTAAGTTTTTAAAACCAAATATTGCTTTAAATAAAATATGTCGTACATGTATACTTCAAAGTTATCCCTTGTACACTGAAACGTTGACGCTCCAAACTAAATATGAAAGACAAAATTTGTGAATTTACAAACGATGTAAAAATTCCACGAATCTTTATATCAGCGAACTGTCATATATGACACCATTTAATGGGGATAGTATTTCCCAGTTCAAATGCAACACCTCTGACTGCGCGTACTCTCCATGACTACGTCGCAACAATGCACAGAAAGCAACTTTTATTCATCTCGAAATTTCATTGTTATATCATACGCATTTGAAGGTTTATTTTTGAAATTTTATAAAATGGTTAACTCCTTGATCGTCTTAAGGAAGATTTATAGCCGGTATTAGTTTTGCTCATTGTTGAAGCCGTACAGTGACCTATATAAGTTGCTAAAATCCACGATATTTGGTCTCTACAGGATATTTATATTTGTAATTGGCAATCATACCACATCTTTTTATTTTTGTATCAATTGAAACATATTGTTCACTTTTATGCAGTGAATTATTACTGTATATCACATACGTTTTTACAATCAATACGGCCAGAGTGACTGCATACATTGGGTTGTTGCAGTATAATTAATTGAGTAATTGCAGTATAAACTTGAATTTAATTCTATTTGAGAATTAATCTGCTAAAATAATTTTAAACTGATTGTTTTACGACAAATGTAGTAAATATTTATTTCTATATGAAACATTTGAAATGATAATGATAATAAACAACTATGAGAATAGGAAAAGCTATAAAAAGCACAATAATGCAGCAGCACTTAATTCAAGCACTATATATGCTAAGAGAAATGACATTGGATGTACAACCCTCAACATAAGTATCATATTCCTTTACGTCTTTCACTTCACTTCTTTTCTTTCTCTTATCATTTATCCTGATATCTTCAATTTTTGGCGGATGAATAATTCTCCCTTTTTCTTTTTCCCGCCCCACTTGTTTTTTTTTATCGAACACAATATTTTCCCAGTATCCTATTACCCTGGCTGCCCCTTGAATAAAGTTAAAACAAATAGTAAACTTGTTTGTATTGTTGATGATATATATTGTATTGTCTCGAAAAGCTGTGCATTTCTTTTGGTAATTAATTCTTTCTGTTTTCCATTGTTTTACTTTTTGCGTTTTCGCACTATACAGCAACAATATAAGCAAATTACAATTATTGCAAGTATGAGAAATACTCCACTGATAGTTCCCGCAATAATAGAATTACTCTGTTCATTTGACACTGCAGGGTATGCCTCTGAAATAGATGAGAAATAGAAATTGTTAAACTACTAGGTAAGTCACAGACACAAGTAATGCGTTGAAGTTTTACATTCTAGAAAGTGTGAAAGATCTTGTGATCACCCATTTCATTTAAAGTTTTACAGCCCATATCTATATATTTATGTATACATGTACAGTTACGATACTGTTGTCAGGTCATTAAAGATGGCATATTAAATAAATACATTTATTCTAAAACCAGTTGTTGGTATGATACGGGTTATGTTCTTCTCATATATTTTATGATGGTATGATACTAAACCCCTAACGGGAGGGATTGTGCTTGATTTTCATATGATGAAGACATAATCTTTCAATCAGTTTACTTGAGGTCTGGAGCTGGCATGTCAGTAACTGCTAGTATTCCTTTTTTAATTTATGTATCATTGTCATTTTGCTTAGTTTCTTTTGTTACCTACTCTGACATCGGACTCGGACTTCTTTTAAACTGAGTTTTACTGTGCGTATTGCTGTATGTTTGTTTTTTTCTACATTGGCTAGAGGTATAGGGGGAGGGTTGAGATCTCACAAAACATGTTTAACCCCGCCGCATTTTAGCGCCTGGCCTTTGTTAGTCTTGTATGATTTTTAATTTTAGTTCATTTATATGTTTTGGAGTTAAGTATGACGTCCATTATCACTGAACTTGTACACATTTTTGTTTAGGGGCCAGATGAAGCATGCCTCCGGGTGCGGGATTTTCTCGCTGTGTTGAAGACCCATTGTGGCCTTCGGCTGTATTCTGCTCTATGGTCGGGTTGTTGTCTCTTTGACACATTCCCATTTCCATTCTCAATTTTAGTATGCAATACTATATATGTATTGTAACCAAGACTAGTATATAATTAGGCTTAAACTACTGCGAATCCGACTGTGTCGGTTCTAGCATTGTATTGAAGTCACCATGTGTCTTTGAGAATTACAAATTATTAGACTTAGTGTTATTGTACTAAAACTGAATATAACAACTCCTTCAGCAAAAGTTAAGCTTCGACGTTTTTAATCAGGTTATTCTAGAATCACGAGTCTTATGCACTGAAAACTGTATAATATGATAAAAACGTCCAGAGAGGCGGCGTTAGTAATATTACTTAGTATCTAACCTACTTTAGTACTCATAATTTAATGCGGTTTTAAATATGAGAGGAATTTTTTATTTTTACAGTGTGGGCCTCGGTGGCCGAGTAGTAGAACGTCTACTGTATCACTGGCCTGTCAAAATTTACGTTTCGAGTTCGAACCCCGCACGTGGCAAGTGTGTTCGAGTCAAATCTTAATTGCAAGTTTTGCTACCGAAGGATGAGTGGTTTTCTCTGGCTTTCCTCCAACAAAAAAAAAAAAAAAAAAAACTGGCCGCCCCGAAATAGTCAATAATGTTGAAAGTGGCATTAAACACGAACAATTAATCAATCAATCAATCAATCAATTAATCACTTGTGATAGGAAAATTGCTAGATTTTTCTGGTAAGCGGGCGATAAATCTATTTGAAAAATATTCAATGCAATGTTGCGTTTACGGACGTAGTAAGGTACAGCTACATATGTAAACAATAAGGTACATGATTAGTGAACACTGTGCCACCAAGCATTTTGATTCTGGTCTTCCATCATGACAAGACCCCTACGTATTTTTCGAGATCCATTAAAACTTCAATGGTCGTTAAAGCATTACAAAAGATGGGGGCGAGGTCAAATAAGTTTCATTGATTTGAGATATGCCAATAGTATATATATATATGGTATTGCAACTGCCTACCAAATATTATTGGCTTACCATTAGTGGATCTCATTCAACTGAAAATGTTGACGTCGCCGACGCTGGGTAAAATATATCTTTGTCGAAGCGAAAACTAGGTAGGTTGTAAAAAATGGGTTGACCAATATAAAAAAAGATTGATGGAACCAAATAATTTGCTTGCAATATGTCACCTAGATACCCATTCCAAGTGTTATTGCAATGATGCTTTTATGAGGGTCTGGATGGGGGTACTTCAATTCTGTATTCTTTGATGTTTTAGGTCAATTTTCTCTTTTCTTTATATTGTTTGCCCATTATTCTCTTTGCTTCATACTTTAGCACTCCGTTATGTTCTATTCTTTATTCTTTTGGTCGATTCTTCTCTATTCTTTATATTTTTTTTGCCTTCATTTCGCACTTTTTATCCATTATTCTCTATTCTGTAAACCCCATCCAGACCCTCTTTTATATATCCTGTCCCAAAAACAAGATATTTGGTTTATGGTTTCTAACTGAAATAAAATGTACCGCCAAGATTGTTTCGCGGTAGTATACATGCATGCCTCACGTGTAGTAGGTTGCGGCTTCTATAAACGACACTGTTCAATCAATGTCTTTAAAATTGGTATTTGCTGTTTCACCGCTAAGCACGCAACATTTAGGGGTAAGAGCACAGACTGGTCGACTCGGAGTAAGAATAACGTGTCCGGATAGGGTGACATTTCATCCTGCGTCAACAAGCGCGTTTTAAAATCCAACTCAGGGTGTCGGTGTAGTACATGTTACAAAAATTGTTAATTGTCATGTCACATTAACTTGTTATAGTCCTGTATATGCAGATAATTTGCAACTGGACGTTAAACAGTAATGCATTATCACCTTCACCATCATCAAATGAAACAGGAAAGGCCCGTGGAGTAATGATTTAATAATTAAGGACACCCTCTGAAAAACACTTACTGCAAACTAGCTTTTCACCAGACCATTGACCATTGTTTCCACATATTCTAGTCTCATCGCCGGAGAAAAAATCATATCCGGAATCACACTTATACACTACTGTTTCTGTAGGATTATTTCCCTTTAGTTGCCTTGTAACATGATCACTTTCGCCAGGGTCTGGGCATGTTATTGCTAAAAGTATGAATAATAAATCAATATTTGTACAAAACTACAAAAGAGAGAACTACGAGGAAGATACAAAAGGGATATTCAAACTCATAAGTCGATTACAAACAGACAACGCCATGGCAAAAAACATAAAACGACCAAAACACAACATAGAAAACTAAGGCTGAGCAACACGTTCCATTATAACTTATCTTTTTAATAAGTGTTTATTGATAGCATTTAAATTTCAGAAAATTAATTGCACGGGTTGACAAAAACTTAGACATGAAGTAGGATTAAAGCAGATCTGATACAGACGGATATAATTATCTTTGAATTTAATGACAAATTTTCACGAGGAAACGTTGATTACTATTTCTATGTAGCAACATTCCAGCAGCGCCAGCATACGGAGTATGTATTCTTATAATGGCTAAACAAGAAAAAGATAAACAGACAAAAAACAGTACAGAAAACACAACACAGAAAACAAAAGACTGAGCAACACGAACCCCACCAAAAACTGGGGATGATCTAAGGTACTCTGGAATGGTAAGCAGATTCTGCTCCACATGTGGCATCCGTCGTGTTGTTCATGTTAGTACAAACCCGATGATAAGTCCATAACGGCTAACCAACTCGTGACGGCGTCCGAAAAATTTACGAATGGACGTTTTCAACTTCACCACTTGGAACTCTTGGTTTAATAGCTTCCTTGTGAGCAGCAACCCTCTATCAAGGAAATCATGATAGGAAATATATGCCCTGGAATATCGTATCAACTGGGAGGTATATACTCCGTATGCAGGCGCTGTTGTAATGTTACTACATAGAAATGGAAAGTTCACAATTGGGAAGCTGGAATCATCTCTTTTGTCGAAAAGTTTTGTTTTCAACCGACCCTCATTGTCAATTTCTAAATGTAAGTTAAGATATGAGGCAGACTTAACTGTGTCTGTTGTATCCTTTATCTTAAGTTCGATGGGATAGATGCGTTCAACATAGTCACAAAGTTTTGAACAGTACCAATTATTGAAATACTAAAAAAATAAACTCCTCGTTTATTTGTTTTGAAATATACTGTAAAATAACTGTATAAAGAACTACGGTCTATATAAAAATAAAGAGATGTGGTGTGATTGCCAATGAGACAACTATCCAACAAAGTTAAAATGAAGTGGATGATAGCAATTATAGGCAACCGTACGGCCTTCAGCAATAAGAAAAACCCATACCGTATTTTCGGGTATGAAAGGTCTCTACATGAAAAATAAGACACAATTCAAATGAGAAAACCAACGACCTAACTTAGTACAGAATAATTTATGAAAAACAAACATGACAGACATGCACCAACGACAACCACTGAACTACAGGCTTCTGACTTGGAACAGGCACATACAGAATATGGCGGGGTTAAACATGTTTGAAGGCGCCAACCCTCCCTTAGCCTGGGACAGTGTTGTAACAGTACAGCATGAAAACAAACCATACAAATCAGTTGAAAAGGTCTTAATTCATCAGATCGATAGAAAGCAGATAACCATCTAACAAAAACACAGACCGGACGTGGCAGGGTATTTATACATCCATCACAACACAGACACAAAATACTCAATTAATGACAACTAGTTCAAAGCCAATAACAACTTAAAAAAAAACATCTAAGATTAAGATATCAATCAGTACACATCCAACATCCAATGGATTTAGTGTAAACACGTCATTAACAGTCAGAGAAAAAAAAACATGACCTTATGCAATGCCAAAATATAGGTATCAACAGATTGTAGTACCGTGAATTTGCATATGTGTATAACAATAGTTGTTTTAAGGTCAGTTCATTTACTCTGATTATTTGTTCCCGAGAGAAAAAAAAGGGTATAGCATATTTGTTCCAACAGGAACAGATATCATAGCATTGTTTATAGCAATGTTTCTGGAGGAACTTCTGTTAAGAGGAACAAATATACGTCGAAAACTTTACGTTGATAAATTGTAAAGAGATTGAAAAGTGCATGTATTTGAACGAAGGAATACTCCGAAATAAACAACATAATAAGTAATTCTTATTTTTGATAATTGATTGTGAAGATTTACTGTATACGCTACCCATTTATTATCCTTAAATAAATTTAAAGCTTTATTTGCAATAGAAGTTGGACGGATATCGTTATGTATGATATGTCTCAAAGTCGACTATCCAGTGTTTAAGTCTGCCGAATATTATTTCATCTTCATAAATCCTTTATTACTTCAGAAGAAAGTAAAATTTCTTTTTATCCTTATCGCTGCCATGTTCCTATTTTACCAGTTTTGTCTGATCTACTTTTAAATTAACCAACCTAAGAAATATTCAGTCCGATTTAAAGGTAAGTAACTTAGGAGTATAGAAATACATAGGCAATAAAATAAGACAACGGCGGAAAACAAAACCCGTATTATTGCAATTTGTGACATTTTGTGGTTTCCAATAAAAGTTGGAAGTTCCTTTTAATGTGTATGGGGTGATATGTTATCAAAAGGAAAACAACAACATTCCAGTACTAGTATATATATAGTCATACTGTAAATACATATTTTCTTGTTGCAGAAAGTTGATTTTAATTGTACCCCACATTTTATACTTACTGCAAACTGGGGGGTTTCCACTCCAATTTTTATTTTCCTTACACGTGCGAACCAAATTACCAGATGTTAGTTCAAAGCCAGTGTTACATGTATATGTTAATGTGTCCAGATACTTCGTACCAGTTTGTGAAGATATCGTCGTAAAGGCCACTGGCGATAGATTTTGACAGGTAACTTTTGCTACATAAAATAAAAACAATTCCCCCATTAAGATTTTAAGAATGCATTATTACATGTAATAAAATAATCCGGGCAGATAACTCCTAATTTTTCAAATAAAAACGTATAACATTGGAGTTACCGCATTTGTATGTCATGTTTTATAAAGAAAATAAGTACCTTTATATATACTAGAACACACCCGCGACATCGCGGTTCCGTGACTGAATTAAAGTACACACGCCTTATTTCAGCCTGGATTTTTAGTATTCGTATTGTCATTTGATACAGTCATGCAGATTATAAGGTCACAGTTTTCTCTGCCTTCGAAATCTTTCTGTTTTGTCATTTGATAAAGTCATGCTGATTATAAGGTGCACAGTTTTCTCTGCTTTCAAAATCTGAATCCGTCCTGTTTTCTTACTACAACCGGAAACCACTTGTAGATATATTTTTGGTCAATAAATGAATTTAAATGTGTCAATCCCTGTATTATGACGAAGTTCAGTTGTGATAATGAATCGTGTATATAGCAAATCCCAAATACACCGTTTGGTGATGCACCTGACAGAGGCGGTACATACAGATTAGGTAACAGGTAACAGGTACTATTGGTATCGGTATCGGATTTGACCCGGAACTTGTTAATTATTGGTAATATTATGTGGAAAACAAATGAGCCTGCAATGGTGTAATTTTAATCAACACCATTGTCCTATATAAGTTAAATATAAAGTTAACTTCTTTGATTCGTCATTTTACGTCATATGCCGGCTAACAAATTGGACCTCATTATTTTAGTAGTATAGATAAAGTTTATAATTGGTGTTCAGAGACCTCAATCGTGATGTGCCTAATTTTGTGTTTACCAAGTGTTATACAGTGATAGATACGAGAATGGATTCATCATTATTTTTGAAACAATTTGGACTTTTAAATTGTTATTGACCAAACATTGTCATGCACAATAAAGCTAGTTGTTATATTGTTATATGTTAATTATTCAAATCACCGAGGTCATAAAATTACCTGTTCAGATCATTAGAGATTCAGTAATGATTATTTAACTTAAAATTATATTGCATACTCACTACAAAGTGGAGGGCTTCCATCCCAATTTTTATCCTCCTTGCAATTCCGAACCAAATTACCAGATGAGAGTTCATAACCTATGTTACATGTGTATGTTATCGTATCAAGATACTTTGAACCCGTCTGTGCTGATACTGAGGCAAATGAAGCTGCAGAAGGGTTTGGACAAGTAACTTTTGCTGCAATGATAAGAATGATTATTTGATAACAATGATGTTTGTCTTTGTTTGATTGATTAAAACGTGCTTAATGTCCATTGGCAAATATTTCATTCGTGTTCAGGTTGCGAACAATCAATACAACAGGTAGGTTCTACAAAGTAAAGTCGACCGTAATGAAGGGCGGGAAATTTGGACTTCCACTCGGAAATGATGATATAATGGATAAGGGCATACATTTTGCCTTGCAACAGGCAGCCTAGTGCTATGGAACCATAAGAAATCTTTTGCAATTTTTTTCGTGGACAGAGTATGGCACACAAATTACGCAGGATATCGGATTTTATGTTCTGAAAGGACGCGTATTTATACATTTTCATAGAGAAACGGGCATGTTTCTATTTAAGAAATTGTTTTACAACAGTAAAAGAGAAGTCCAGGGAGGAACAAAATTCTATACTACCATTGAGTTCCATTTGAAGTAATTATATTAAGTAGATACAACGGATAAGCGTCAAACTGATCATAAAAAAATAATTAAAAGATATGTAACACAATTAATTGATTGGTGTTTGGTTAGCATCATGGGGCACATATCACATGCATATTCCGAAGGAACATGTGACAAGAAAAAAAAACATTATATAGAGAATGTGAACAATCATGGGATATCATTTCCCTTCCTCTCAGAAAAATAAAACAATTTTGCCTGTAATTATACCTTTTTGATAAGAATTAACCTTATTTGCATGAGAAATGACAAAAATATCGGAGTTGCTAATGGAGCACAAATATTTATAATAAAATTGAGAATGTTGCATTTGTAGAAGTCCCTTCCCTAAGCAGTGTTTGGTGTCGAACGAGACCAAATTTAACCAGGAAAAATCTATGTGAATGAAGATTTTCATCCTACATTGAACTTTTGATGTGGTCTCTTACATCCAGGTAAATTGGTCTCTAGTGGATATTGGATAGTTTGTTGTCTCTTTTGCAATAACGCCACATCTCTTTATTATCATATAAAACATATGTTTTCCTTCAATCTCTACTAGTATGCATAAAGGTAACTCCCGTGACATAGTGGATACATCATGGCAAATTGGAATGTATTAAGTTAAAGGTTAGGATTTTAAGAGTGTTTAATAAGTTAACAGTAAAGGTCGGAACATGATTCCTAGGGACCCGAACGTTGGTATGCAGTCAAGGTCTGACATGTTCAAATAAATTAGATTCTACTTATTTCCATGCAGGTGTGTATATTTAGGCTTTAAACTACGCGTGGGACACGTATTACATTCCCCTAGTATATGCAAGCACTACAGTTCTATACAAATACTTACAGCAAACGGGACTATCATCCCAATTTTTATCCGCTTTACAGATTCGAACCAAATTACCAGATGCGAGTTCATAACCTGTGTTACATGTGTATGTTATCGTATCCAGATACTTTGAACCCGTCTGTACAGATATTGTAGCAAAGGCAACTGCAGAAGGACTTGAACACGTGACTTTTGCTACAATGGGAAGACTGAGTATTTTAACAATAAAGATTAATAATTTTTTTTCGAATTTTTCTAGGTTATCATATTAATTAAAGCGAATTTTCTGTTTCAGTGCAATTGGTCCTCATGTCTTTTTTGGTCATAAAGGTCCTAACGGTTCTACGTATTTATACATCACTGGCTGATGTAAAAGTTTAAGCGTTATTGATCAATGAAAATCTACAAAAGCGATGTAGACGTACGAACTTTATTTGCACTAATGCCGTAGAATTAACACATCATAACTTTTTATAAGGGTAAACTGTCATTTTGAGAACATATAACTTATTGTTTAGATAAAAGTAAATGTTTTTTTTTTCATATTTTCTATTTTAATTATCGAATTCTAAAAAAATGTGGATAAGAAAAACATTAGATGATTTGACAAAAAATGAACATGATGAAGTCGAGTGAAGTTAATCTCATGTCAACAAACAGGTTAGTAATTTTGGGGCCCTTTATAGCTTGCTGTTCGGTGTGAGCCAAGGCTCCGTGTTGAAGGCCGTACCTTGACCTATAATGGTTTACTTTTATAAATTGTTACTTGGATGGAGAGTTGTCTCATTGGCACTCATACCACATCTTCCTATAGCTATTGACAGACGGACGGTCGTACGTAAGCTAACACGTTACACGTTTGATACATGTATGTCCTCAGCAATTGTTTTTGCTTCATAAGGTATAAAACCGTACAATTAATGGTCGTCTTTTTGTGGTAATGCTCTTAACTGAAGTACTAGTATGCATTGCAATATATACTCTGCAAAATTTCCTCAAATCAATACATATTAATAAAATGTTACATTTATTTAAGTTTAGAACGTTCCTTGACATTCAAAAGATATTCTATAAACAAACCAGATATGTCGAACTAAACCAAAAATAGTAAGAACATAAAGGGTATCAATTGTATTGCACCAGATGCGCATTTCAAAATAACTGTCTCTTCAGTGATGCTTGAGACCAAACTATTCTTTAGCCCAAAATCAAGTACAAACATTGAAGAGGGCTGAAAACCAAAAAAAAACCCAAAGTAAAGCCGAACCCAGACAAGGAATTACAGCTCAAATATCTTATGTAAGATGCTGATTTACAATAAAGTCTTAATTTAACGAGACAAATGAATAAAGTGTAGACTTATATAGAATATCAATGTCGTATATCACAAAACGGGTTCTAATTGAAGAGAACTTACTGCACACAGGAGGGTTTCCATCCCAGTTTTTACCCTCCTTACACGTCCGTACCAAATCACCAGAAGAAAGTTCATAGCCAGTGTTGCACTTGTAAGTTATCGTGTCAAGATAATTTGAACCAGTCTGTACAAATATTGTGACAGAGACACCAGTAGAAGGATTTGGACATTTCACTGGCACTACAATGATTATAGGACTTATTTAATATCAAATAAATACATTTATTCTAACTATAAAGATTGATTTGATAAAAAGCATTCTTCACCAAGTTCCAAGAATATTTTCATCTTTTCTTTGCTTGGTTGAAAAGTTTGCTCTCAATTCTCGATAAACTCCCAGTAACAGCTAGTTCAAGAATTTATGGCATGCGAACATTGAAACGACATGAATTTAACTTACTTAACTAACAAATTTTATTTCATATCGGTTAAGAATTAGCTTCTCTTATTTGATAACAAGGGGCCACATGACATTCTTTATTCTTTAGTAAAAATTCCATCGGTCTTTAACAGAAAAAACGGACCAGAAAACCGGTCGTTAACGGACTTTTACATGTTAATGACCAGTGGGGCGTGGTTTCTCTGTTTAGAGTGATATCCCTTTAATAAAACGCAATCGCGATTCAGACGTTTGGAACATGGCTGAACTGGAAGGCACGTCTGCTACAGACAACTCAAATGATCGTTTTGCCGTACTTTCCGATGCTGATAGAGACAAACTACTCAGCAACAAGAATTATAAAATTATAGAAATCTTTATTTTGAAAAATTGCACATAATGAATGGCAGTGACTTATAGTTATCACTATGACTGGTCTTCACTCTTTCCTATAGAAATCGTACAATAACTCGAGTTTGCTTTGGACAATTTGAATTTATGAGAATTTTTAAAAACATGGTTACTCGATGAAATAAGCATAACAGTTATTGAAGAACTGGTCAGTAGCGTGATACATGGACTGCCCGTATGACAGTGGTAATGACTGCGACAGCGATAATGACCTCGCCTACGGCTCAGTCATTATCGCTGTCTTAGTCAATACCACTGTCCTGTGGGCAGTCTATATATCACGATAATGACCAGTTCTTCAATAACTATTCTATAAATAACGAAATTGATAACAATTTTGTCTAACGTTTGCTTCTGGTGAAGAAGAAGTTTGAAAGTATAATGTGGCTTTAATTTTGGATTACTTTTCGTTAACAACACCTTTACTCTTAAGTAGTAATAGTTTCTAAAGGATTTTTTTTTCATGGTAAACTTGTATCTACTCTTATATACAAAATGCTAAACATTAATAACGACATATATATATCCGAATATTCTGCGCGATATGCCTTTCTACGCGTAAAAAAATGATCACATATGTTTTGGTGCGTACTTACCAAAAAAAAAAAAAAAAAAAAAAAAAACTCATCAAAGGTCCATTTGTACCACATATAATTACAAAAAAAACTCATATAATCATTGAATGTCTTTTCCAGAAAATTCCCATTCCCTGCAGACTACAATTGTCGTTTCTAATATCATATTACAAAATAAACAATTATGTATTGCTTATTGTACAATGTTGCTGATATTACAGGTTTTTACTAGCACATTTGGTCCAGGCGAGTACATGAGAAAGATAAATCTTCTTATACACATGTAAATGTGTTGTAATCGTCAAAAAGATTCCCATAATCGATTAGAAACCTTTGTGTGTTTAACTAGATATAAGAAGATGTGGTATGAGTGCCAATGAGACAACTCTTCATCCAAGTCAAAATTTATAAATGTAAACCACTATAGGTCAAAGTACGGTCTTCAACACGGAGCCCAGGCTCACACCGAACAGTAACTGTAAACATTTGACTTAGGAATCGACACCGACACCAGTCTTGTGTTTAAATGACTGTAAGAATAATTCTTGCAACATAAATGCGACGACCTTTGTATTTGTTCTTAAAACTTGTAAAACCACACGGACAAATGTACTATGTTCATTGGATTTATATAGATAATAATTTGACACTCACAACAGATAATTGGAGATCCTTCCCAATTACCATCAGATTTACAAGTAAGCACTGCATCTCCAGAATTTTTGATATATCCTACAGAACAAGACAACGTTATGGTATCATCTAGTCCGTTCCCTCTTGTTACATTCGTTGTATGAGGCACTGTGTCCGGGTAGTCGCATGTCACCGCTAAAATAGAAGAGAGGCGAAAGATACCAGAGGGACATTGAAACTCATAATTCGAAAATAAACTGACAACGCCATGGCTAAAAAGAAAAAAAAAACCAAACAATAGTACACAAAACACAACATAGAAAACTAAAGACTGAGCAACAAGAACACCACCAAAAAACTGGGGGTGATCTCAGGCGCTCCGGACGGGTAAGCATATCCTCTTCCACATGTGGCATCCGTCGTGTTGTTCATGTTAGTACCAACCCAGTAATAAGTCTAATTCGATAGGTCACATTCGGGAAAATGGGACGGGATTGTAGTTACGACATTAGGAACATAGCCGCTATCATCTGTGAAACGGATATTCCATAACGGTCAACCAACTCTTTGTGGCGCCCGTAAGACTAACGAAGGGATGATTTCAACGTCACCATTTGGAACTCTTGGTTTAATAGCTTCCTTGTGAGCAGCAACCCTCTATCAAGGAAATCATGATAGGAAATACAAGCCCTGGAATATCGTATCAACTGGGAGATATATACTCCGTATGTAGGCGCTGCTGGAATGTTGCTACATAGAAATTGAAAGTTCACAATTGGGAAGCTGAAATCATCTTTTTTGTCGTAAAGTTTTATTTTCAACCGGCCCTCCTCATTGTTAATTACTAGATGTAAGTCAAGATATGAGCCTCACAGCCTTAATCCATCCGGAAAGAGTATCTACGTCTTCTTTCTCGCGTTAAACCCATTGCCTGGCATAATCCATCGACTGAATCCATCAGTATTTTGAAGTTGTGTTTCCAAAGATGCAAGTTATATTGCTTTTCATGAAATGTGTTTCGACTTATGAGTTTGAATGTCCCTTTGGTATCTTTCGCCTCTCTTTCAATATACAATCTAAAATACAAAGTTTAAATATGAATACAATTTTTCAAAAGTATCTTGTCTAATTCCAATTGCAAATACATTAGTCTATTTAAAGACAAATATTCTTTTCGAAATGAATTATTTATAAACCAAACAGATAGGAAAAAGTAAACACATGAATATGATTCAGCCCAGTGGTTGTCTGGGGTTGCAGTCTTTCTTACATGTCATTTGATTTCGTTTAGTGTTAAAGTTTAAAACAGGAATATGTTTTTTTTGTAGGGATATATTATTAACTTACACACATAATACTTGGATGAATCATATCTCCTTTAAAATGATAAGATAACTAAGATGCCCTTTATCTACGTGTATATGAAATAACGTACCTCGAGGAATTTTTGTTATTATTCTTACCTGTCGTACAATTATCCCCCAACCATCCAAGAGCACATGTGCAGTTAAAGCTGTCCGTCAAATCATTACAAGTGCCATTGTTCTGGCAAGGGTTTGGGTTGCATTTATCATCTAGTATTAACAAGACATAGCTTAGAGAAAACCTACGTGTTTTCTTTAACATACATGCAATATAAATTAAATACATACAAAGAATAATCGATTGAGTTAATAACTCATAGCGGCTATTAATTTACTAAAAAGAAAATACAGTACTGTAATAGTTTACAGGGTAGCCTTCTGAAGAAACAGGTGTCTTAAAAAATAATACGACACCGAAAATAACGCATGATTATCGAATCAGCAAAGACTTCAACTCTAAAGCCTTTGGTTTGATAAGGCTAAGGATATAATGAACGACCTCCATCATTCGAGACTTGAACATTTACAAGAGACCCCCAATGCGTTCTCACTAGAATTAGTCAAACACACCATCGGTCATAAAATTTCCTCTTTGCAAATTATTTAATTTGTCGTTAAGGAAAGCTGAATTTCCGAGCCAATGGAAAAAAGCTAATGACATACCTGTCTTTAAAAATAGTTCACCAAACGAAGTTAAAAATTACCGACCTATATCTCTTCCCAGTGTCTTATCAAAATGTATGGAACGCTGTATTTATAAACATATTTATAATTACCTAAGACGGAATAATATTCTAACGCAAAACCAGTCCGGCTTCACCAGGGGGGACTCTGCTGTAAATCAGTTAGTAGACATTTCGAATGATTTTGGTAAAGCTTTGGATAGTGGCAAAGAAATACGGGTTGTGTTCTGTGACATAAGTAAGGCGTAGAGTTTGGCATAAAGGTCTTCTCATTAAAGTACAGAGATATGGTATATCTGGAAACTTACTTAAATGGATAGAAAATTATTTGAATGGAAGGTCTCAAAGAGCAGTTATAAATGGTTCAAATTCTGACTGACTGGTTATCTACTAATGTTGGCGTCCCACAAGGTTCCATATTAGGTCCCCTTTTGTTTTTGGTACTTATTAATGGCATAGTCACTGATATTAAAGCCCAAATTAAGCTTTTTGCTGACGATACAAGCCTATATTTAACTGTTGATAATCCAATAGAGGCCGCTGAAATTCTAAATAGCGATTTGAATAAAATTCACGAATGGTCCCAGAAATGGCTTGTAAAATTCAACCCCAAGAAAACTGAAACCATGACTATTTCCCGTAAAAATGCAAAACCTTATCACCCACCTTTAAACATGAATAACGAAGAGCTACATGTAGTCGAAAAGCACAAGCACTTAGGAGTCTATTTTTCTAATAATGGTTCATGGAATGTCCATGTTGATTATATTGTACAGAAATCTTACAAAAGACTGAATATATTAAGGAAAATAAAACACACTTTAGATAGAATGACCCTGGAAAAAAATATATATCGTTTATAAGACCTATCATTGAATATGCTGATGTTATCTGGGATTCAGGAAACCAATCTTTAATGAATAAACTCGAAAACATCCAGTTGGACGCCGCTCGTATAGTCACAGGGGGGACTAAGCTCACAAGTACGTCGATGTTATATAAAAAAACCCAATGGGAGAAACTTTCAGATCAAAGAAGTAACCACAAATTAATATTGCTTCATAAAATTGTAAATAATAAAACCCCAAATTATTTGCAAGAGCTACATGTATTTCCTGGCTATGTCAGTGGTCGACACGACCACAGTACAAGACAAAGTAATAATCTATTAGAGGTCAAATCACGTACAAAACTTTATTCAGATTATTACCTTCCGTCATCCATCAAATTATGGAATCATTTACCGTTAAATGTTAGAAATTGTGAATCCTCTCTGTATTTAAGAAACAAATTTGTAATCAGAATAATCGCGTCCCTTTATATTTTTATGCTGGATGTCGAAAAGGCCAAATTCTTCAGGCGCGACCAAGAATGGATAGTAGTTCTTTAAACTTTCACTTGTTTCCAAGAAACTTAGTTTCTTCCCCTAAATGTCGCTGTGGCGACTTAGAAACTAGTTCACATTATTTATTTTTTGCCCATTATATTCGGACATAAGACAAGAACTGATAATATAATTTGGAAGCCTAAAATTAACGGTATCAATGGAGACCGAATGTCTATTAAATGGCTCAAATACGATTTCAAATGAAGAAAACATTAGTTTATTTCTCATGGTACAAAGGCTCATTATTAAATCTAAAAGGTTTACAAATTAATAATTCACACAATAAACCTGTAAGCATTTCGTCTTATCAGTTGCATTTGTCTTTACTTTTCAGTTCATTATGTAACTCAATAGACAGTATCAATATTTTTATTATGTAACAGACACGCAGTTTTGATTTATTTGTGTATAATGTATTTAATTTATCAAGGAGACGGATTAATATAAGCACTTGTGCTGGTTTCTGAATCCTAATTGTGAATGTGTTTATAATTATACTTGTATTATTCATAATAAAATATTGTTAACACCAAACACACCATTAGAACCATTTTAAGAATAAACCATTCTTAATATACAGTGGAGATCACTTCTAACCTCTCAATAGAACTGTCAGAATAATCTGTCATAGAACTGTTCTAAACTGTCCTAGAACATTTCTACCTAGAACAGTTCTATCCTAGAACTGTTCTAAGTAGAACTGTCCAAATCAGTTCTAGGTAGAACTGACCAAATCAGTTCTAGGTAGAACTATCAGGATCAGTTCTAGTCGTAGAACTGTCAGCGGAACTGACCAAATCAGTTCTAACCGTAGAACTGTCAGCAGAACTGACTAAATCAGTTCTAACCGTAGAACTGTCAGCAGAACTGTCTAAAAATGTTCTTCCCGTAGAACTGACCAAACCTGTCAGGATTGTAGAACAGTTCTAAATGACGTCACTGCAGTTAGGGCATCTCACTGGTCACCATTCAGTGTTATTATTATCGTTGATAGAGCCATTTTTTTAATATTTATTATATTCTTTTGACTTATTTATATTTAAGACAAAGAGTTCTTAAAACTGTTCTATGGATAGAACTGACTAAATCAATTCTAGCCGTAGAACTGACCAAATCAGTTCTAATCGTAGAACTGTTCTAGTCGTAGAACTGTTCTAGCCGTAGAACTGTTCTAGTCGTAGAACTGTCTAATACTGTTCTAGGGTAGAACTGTCAGGATCAGTTCTAGGTAGAACTGTCTAAATCAGTTCTAGGTAGAACTGACCAAATCAGTTGTAGGTTAGAACTGTTCTAGCTAGAACTGTCTAAAAGGTGTCAGGATGACAGTTCTACATACTGTCCTACAACAGTTCTCCTGACAGATTCCGACAGATTTGATGAGAGGTTAGAAGTGATCTCCACTGTACAAGCTATTGGTCAATGTGATCAGTTTAAACGTTTTGCTGCTTTAAAGCATATTGCCGAAAGCATATTAAACAAAAACAATCAATATCAACACAAGTTTTTTTTAAACATAGCTGCCCAGTATAAAGAAATAGTATGACTAGCAGACAATTTCAACCGTGATGCAGAAATTTTTCGGAACAAAAAATATAAACAAAACAATTTAAAGCATCAAAAATGTCTTTTAGGGCAATTTTTTTTTGTCTTAAAATTTAAAATTCTCTCGAACTACTGTTGCATAGTGTATGCTTACGAGAAAAAGACGCTAAAATCATTCTCCTTAATACTATAACTAAATATGCAGACAACGGACATGTATAATTCATTATTATATAGCATACGAAACCTAATTTTGAACGGCCCTTTTGATGAATGTTTAGACAACAATCACTGCAAAAGGATTAAACAAATAAACAACATACCCACGTCACAGGCACTGCCACATGGTTCACACAAGGAAGCATCATTTGGCAATGCGTCATTGGTGCCTAAATAAAGATAAAAGATACATAACAATTATTTGAGTTGTATTTGAAAAGGGAGTCCGAAACTCTTGTAGCCTTGCATGACAGTTAGATGTTTTAGAAAATAAAAGTACTAAAAAATGATATTACAGCCATTAATCTGCTATTTTGGTCGTCGTCTCTTCCTTCAAAGATTTTGTCTGAATAATTATTCTCTGTTTTATTTGTTTACCGTTTGAAGTTTTCAGCATAAACCAGGCAGTTTGCGTTCTATTTTAACACCTATGTTAGAATTGTTTTGCATGATGTTATGCCAATCCATGTTATGACTTTCTTTACGGTATTGAATTTGGTCATTGGCGAATGCTGTACAGTGACAAATAGTTATTTAACATCCTGATCCTTTTGTCATTGATGGATAAATGTCTCGTCGGCATTAATACCACGTGTACGCTTCTTCATTTTTATACTGTTCATTGATATGAATGTTTAATAATCAATCAACTGATTTTGTTCTTATACATTCTTGGCTTTTTGGGATGCAACAGGTAGACTGCCAGTATCGTATATGATGTGCATTTTTTTGGTGGTCAATTTAGGAAAGCGCTTTTATATATTCGGCTCTAAGCGTTCCTGGTGAAGGTTAATTCAGAAAAGCGCCTCGGAAGCATGAAATTTATAAAGTGTAGATTTTAGAATCATAACAATTATGGCAATATATTAAATGAAAACCGACATATTAAAAAAAAAAAAAAGACGGATCGACGATAATTAAATGTTGTAATCGATTTTTAAAATCCAACAATACAATTTACACGTTTCATTTTACAAATTTATCTATTTGCTTTTAACAACTTTTGACATTGATAACTTCGGATTGAATTGTATTTCTATATATATTTAAAACAATATTTCAATTCATAAGAAAAAAGTGTAAAGTTGATCTGACTACAACTTCATGATAAAATACTTTAGATCATACCGTTTAGACATACGGAAGGACGTACTGACTAGGAACATAATGTCCCTACTTTCAAAAGCAGGAAAAGAATTTGCAAAAAAAAACATTAGAAAATATATTACCTTGTCTTCTCAATGTGCGTATTTTCGGGGAGCCTGTGTATTGACAGAAGGTGCTACACGTTGGTTCGTTATCATTTGGAGCACTATCTTCTGGTGCAAACACTCTTTCGTGTGGATTAATATCAGTGAAAACATCTTGAATTGAAAAACGTTAGTATAATAAAACAAGAACAAATTCATATAATCGAGCAGTTTTTAGAGCTGCGGAAAGGAGACATTTTACTCGTTTTGCACTTTTTCTACATGTCTCCTTCTCTCTTTCTCTTTCTAAGTTAGTGTTCCTATTCTACTGTGCATGATGTTTTTTTTTATTGTTTATTGTTATGTTTATACTGATTATGCTCTCTGTTGAATAGTATACAATCGTTTTTATTTAAATTGCTGTGCCATGAACAAATGGTCTTTAATCTGCACCAGTGAAGTACAATCAGATTGTTACAACAGCAAATGATGAATTTGTATTGATTGCTTCATTTTAAATATTCCTACGAATTTTGTACATGTAACGTTCTCATGGTAGGTATGTTCACTGATATATGTTGCGTTTTATTGCTACACATAACATCACCTGAAAGCACCATGTGGCTGTTGTATACAAATAGAATTTACGGAATCTTTTTTTTATATTATCGTTTTCTATAATAAATTATATTTGTGAACATACTGATTTGGAGAAAATTGCTCATTATGAAAAGTATGACTTTTTTTTGTTGTCTTTCCATATCCAGTCCTGTGTAATTGTATTTATCTAATTGATTGATTGACGTTTGCGAAACACCCAGGAACAAAGTCTGTCCTGGATTCTCAGATCTAATGCTTTAAATGTGTATGCATGAATAATTTTTAAAGGAATAAAACATAAAACGCCGACACACTGAAATAGATGACAAAGAATATTCAGAATACTTAAGCACAAACAATAACTCATTGAACATGTTGAAAAGTGAAAAACAGTTTTTAATTGGAGTAAAACAAATATATAATACTAATTATTTATAACATGTTTTCTTGCCAGTATTATGTATGGTCGAATATTATTTTCAAATACAAGTTTTATGAAAAAAAAATTCTTAAAATACATTTAAAAGATCTAATAATTAATGCATACAATACATGTAATTGATAACTGTCGCATTTGCGTATAGGTAATTTTATACGTGTACCACGTATTTTTGCTGTCGATTTTACCTGATTCTGGTTGCACCTGTGTAAATGGGTGTCATCAAATAATATTGTCGAGATATGTGTGCACTTTACAAATAACAAGTTGTCTGCACTCAACTTTATTTCCTTTTGTTTGTCGAATTTGTTCCAATGTTTTCTTTTAATTGATATATATATTTAGAAATGCACATACCTGACAAAAGATAAAAGTAAAATAAATCGGCGGTTACTTTTGTTAATTTCATACAAAGATATAGCCGTCTGCTACCTCCGAAAGGATTACTAGTAAAGCTTGTGTCACTTCTGAAATATATCATAACAACTATACATGTAGGATTAAATTGATAAATATATGTTAGAGCCGGTCTCTAACATGTATAATTAGATACGAGAAGTTCATATGATTTTCCTTTTTTATTTTCAAAAATTACAAAAGGAAATTATGAACGATTAAAATATTTTTTCAAGTTGGACTTTATTAGGATTACTTAGATGTTTTAAGTATATTTTTTTAATCTTTGTTTTCGTGTCCATTTTGGTCTCAGTAAAACTATCTTCCTCTTTGTTTAAGTCGATTTTTCTCCATTTATTTTGGCATATTTGTCTATTAACAAGATCCAGACCCTTGCAACATGGCAGTTGAGTGCTCAAAAACAGCATGCAAATTTCTTGACACTGCCCGAACCAGGTCATAACTGACGTCATTTGTTATTAAATGATGCATTCTCATTGGTCATTATGTTTTAGAGGGTATCCAGGAATAACGCAGACTCAACAATTAAGTCATACTTGCCACATTCGTTTAAGTTGTTAAATATCTTATAATGTGAAAATGTTTATTTTCGCAGTTCTAAATTTCGTAAATTCAGGACAAAACACGCTCATATTCTGTTTTCGTGATTGCCTTGACATTCATTCTAATTTTGTATAAGTTGAACGATGGGACATTTTCGTGATGCATTTTAGTCGTGCAGTAAGCGGAATAAACCAATCGAAAAGTAATTATTTAGCGGGGGCTGATGCGAGTTATTTGGTAAATATCAGAGCGATGTTTTTTATTTTGTCAAACGTTAGGTTCACACCTTCGTTATAACAATTTATATTTGGTTACAATGATCCATGACCTTTGACACAAGTGTTAGAACAAGAATACTCATAAGATATTTGCACAGAGGGGAAGACATTTTACTTTCGTTTTTGTACTTCTTTAAAATATTAGTCCGCTTACGAAACTTACTTTGCGTTGAAACCAACTGCATTTTTTTCTCAAAAAATGAATAACTGGATTGTGTCATGAATAACTATTTGAATGCGTTTATTTCCATAACATTCCTTTCTTTTATTATTATTTTTTTTCTAACAATATTAAAATAGTACTACTGTTTCGGATCCGGAACTATAACGATAAAAAGAGTTGAATCGATTTAAAGTTTGTACATGCACAACGCATCCTATTTACATGCATTAATATAACCAAAGACGTGTATTTTGTCCTTTGGTCGTATATTGTTTGCTTTTGTCATTGGATTGCTGTCCCATTGACGTATATCCCACAACCCAATTTATTCATACATTCTTGTAAAATAAGGTTCTTTACTAAAACTAATCCTAAACTATTTTTTACTTGAAAACCACAACATCCTGCGCGTTAGAGATGTTTAAACTATTGATGCAAGTCCAATCGTCCAATGTTGTCCCAAAAGCATTTAAACTGATGGAATCTTTTATCGTTGTAGTTTTGATGTTGAGAGTTGTTGATTGTTCTGAATTGTCTGAAACTTGTGTGTAATTATATTCCCACAATGTTCCCTTCAGTTCTTCAGGCAAAGAACAAGCGGCATCTGAAAATACAGAATGTAGAAATCAGACCATATAAAATTCAAAGACATTGGACAATAGTTGATCACGTGATCGCTGAAAAGGACCAGACTTGATGTCAAAAAGAATAAATCAACTACAATTTAAGGCTGATTGTTGATTTCTATTTTGTTTTTTTGTTATATGCATACACGTAAAAGAGAGGTGAAAGATACCTAAGGGAAATTCAAATTCATAATTCTAATATAAAATGAAAACGCCATGACAAAGAAAGGCAAACGATACCAAAGGGACATTCAAACTCATAGGTCGGAAATAAACTAAAAACAGACCAAAGACAAACAACAGTATACAAAACACAACATAGAAAACTAAAGACTGAGCAACACGAACCTCCAAAACAATCGGGGTGATCTCAGGTGCTTCGGAATGGTTAGCAGATCCTGCTTCATACGCAGCACCCGTCACAATGTAAGTTACTGTTTCGTCGATATTTAACTCGCTCCTTTTATTTATATTGCCTGAATATGTATCAAATTACTGGAAAAGAAGGGAAGTAATTTAACTTCAATAAGGTTCTCTCGACAATTGAGACTTAAAAATTGTCTTATATTTATGTCACGTTTTCTATAACGAATAGTTAATGAACATTACGACATCAAGCATGGGTGTAAGAATTTCAACAAACTCAATTTATCTAGAACATGCACAGAACGAGGGTAAAAATGAACGAATACTTTATGAGTAACACGAAGACAATCAACGACAATAACTTCTTGTTCCCGAAACTGACTAATGAAAATCTGATGAGTATAAATTAAAAATATTATGTTACGCATTAGAAAAAAATAAATTGGAAAATGGAGAGGTTGAATATACGCCAATGTTTAATCAATCCAACAAAAAAAAAAAAAAAAAAAAAATCAAAATAAAGCTTGATGCTAATATACGGGTTTTCAATGAACAGGTTTGAATGCTTTTGCCGAGCTGTTTGTTATTCGCCCTGAGTTAAAAAGTAGATAAATAAATCAGTACGCATGATTATACTTTTCGTCGTGTGCTGAAATGATTTGATAGTGGAACCTTCTAGTGCCAATACCTGATTACAGGTGTTCTATTTGATATTTTACTTCATGAATAAAAGTTTAGCTTGTTTGTATGTTAAAGGTAAACCTTAATTTTTTATAAATAGTATAAACACAGTAACAAACTGGCCTAGCTGGTTTTTAAGTCACTATTTTGTTACCTGTTTCCCGGGTTTGATTGGCTGGAAATAACGACCAATTAATACGTAGTAAACCTAAGAGATGACTTTGGTTTGGAAATATTGTCAAATCTTGACTTTTCTTGTGCGAAAAACTTTTGGCTTTGCTGACTGTAAAATGTTTTGGATTTTCAAACATTTTGGCCAACTTAATATTTTGTCAGCAAAATTGATTTTAAAATAATAACCACCCCGATACAGTGGAAATATACGAATTATTCCTTTATATACAAAATGCATATACAACAAATTTTGCTTTATTGCTTTATTGAAAGTTGTTAGCCGCGAGTTTAAGATGAATATTACGATACAGCTTGGAAGAAAATCTGTAGATTCATGTATCCGTACTATTCTCCCTTTCCATATTTTTCCTATTGATTTTATTTCCGTTAATCCTATTTGGTGTGTTATTTTGTTATAGTTGGAATGGAAATTGAACCTTCTCTTTTGTTTATTTGTTTTTCATATTTGTTTTTTTTTGCTATTTAACGTTTTTTCAAAACCGTTGTTGGATTTCACTATCGGAATTTCATTTGCATTAATATATTATCTTTTCATATGCAAATTCGTATGTTGCTTATGTGTAATCGGAGGTGTGGCTTAAACCATGTGTCTTTTTTGAAATTGATAACATATTTATCTAATAATACTTGATAATTTGATGAATTTGTAAGAATATGCCTTATGTTATTACTTAAAAATAAATTTCTGAATCATAATTTATATTTAGCGATTTCGCGGGTGTGTTCTTGTGATATTGAAAGTTTTACAAACACGATTATGACTGGTGATATTTTCCATTGTTCGTAACGTATAACTCCAATCCGTCTCAGGGTCATGTTGCTCTCAATGTTTTTGGACTGTAAAGTATGTTTAGACATATCAACTAGATTTTCTAACTTTCAAAACTAAATTGCAAATTTGTTTTGATTAGTTTAAATCTGCAATAAACATACAAAATGACTATTCAAATTGTAGTATACCCTTTGTTTACGGTTGCTTTAAATATCCTAAATGCATTCACTTTCTCATTTTTGTTTCATTTTTTATTTGATTACCTGTATCAAAGAGCACAACAACCAAAGTAGTAAAAATCACAAACCTTGTTAAGATCTGAGTTATGCCGCTTTGGCCAAAGAATGTGACTTTTAACAACTTAAACTAATTGTTAATTTATGTATCATTGTCATTTTGCTTAGTTTCTTTTGTTATCTATACTGACATCGGACTCGGACTTCTTTTAAACTGAGTTTTACTGTGCGTATTGCTGTGTGTGTGTTTTTTAACATTGGCTAGAGGTATGGCGGGAGGGTTGAGATCTCACAAAACATGTTTAACCTCGCCGCATTTTTGCGTCTGTCCCAAGTCAGGAGCCTCTGGCATTTGTTAGTTTTGTATGATTTTTAATTTTAGTTCATTTGTATGTTTTGGAGTTTAGTATGACGTCCATTTTCACTGAACTAGTACATATTTCTGTTTAGGGGCCAGCTGAAGCCCGCTTCCGGGTGCGGGATTTTCTCGCTGTGTTGAAGACCCATTGGTGGCCTTGGGCTGTTTCTGCTCTTTGGTCGTGTTGTTGTCTCTTTGACACTTTTCCCATTTCCATTCTCAATTTAAATTAAAAATGAAATACCAAGCAGTGTTAACACTTTCGTCGCGTCAAACCGTCTTAACGTATGTGTACAAATTATAAAACATTCATATTACACGCTAAACATTTAAAAGCTTGGTTTACGGGCAACATTGGAAAACTCTCAAATTCAACATCAAACTCACTTACATATTTTATGCAATTTTTCTATATGAATACTTAAACTGTTGGCCAGTCTTTTATACCTATAGCAGCGCATATACATTTGTACTTCTTCCACATATGATCAGATGAACAACATTTAATTATCTGATGGAGGGGGAGTACAATTTTATAAATTAATATCATGATCTAGCAAGAACTGAAAGAAAAATAAAAATGCTTAAGATAGGATGAAAATGAATATTCGACCACATAAAATGCAGAAAATATATTTTTATAAAATCATGAAAATGGTAAAGAACTTTTTGCGCGAAATGAATAAGATGACATTCGATTTTTTCGAAATACTAAGGATTTTCTTCCCAGGAATAGATTACTTAGCTATATTTGGCAAAACCTTTCGGAATTTTGGGTCCTCAATGCTCTTCAACTTCGTACTTTATTCGTCCTTTGTAACTTTTTGGATTCGAGCGTCACTGGTTAGTCTTTTGTTGACGAAATGCGTGTCAGACGTATACAATTGCTATCCTGGTATCTATGATGAGTTTATAGCAACTTCCGGTGAAAATGAATTTTCATTTTGAGAAAAATGACTATAGTTCTTCTCCCTTCCCCCCTTAAGTTTGATCAAATGTGAAAGTCGAAATTTTGATTGCAATCAGTGTTAACTATACAAGATGAAATTCGAAAATTTTATGAAATATTACCTGACGTCGATGAATACAATAAACATATAATCACTGAAAGAAGGGCGTTGTAAAATTTCTCCTTTAGTGTCTCCATTTTCACTTTAGACATTGAAAAAGAATATTTTTCTCACTATTTTCCTCAAATGATCATTGCATTGTCCTAATTTAAACAAACAAAATATCACAAATTGGAAAAACAGCTCACAACACAACACTTATTTGTATCTATAAAATTACATGACACACGTTTTAAAGTTGTTTATGACTGTTCAATGGTTTACATGTATAAAAAATGAATTCAAGATGAATATAAATAACAAAGATTTTAAAAGGCAATTTATTGCACTACAGAGATTTAATAATACACACCTTATGTTAAATTATGCATGCATTTAACTATTTTGAAGTATGACAATATACAACTAAAACCTGTTTAAAATGAAATGTTTATTTTCAATTATCTAAACTGTCAATGACTATCTAGCTGAATACGATTGCTTTAAAGTGAGGTCAATGAAATTAACACTAGAGTGACTTTTAAATCAGTGGCCTGATCACAATCGATGTAGACTTTTTGGTATGCTTGAGTGACAAAATGTAAAGGTTGATGAAAAATGGGATGATAACAAAATTGCAAGTTGTACAGAATAATGTGGTGAGATCAATCCTTGGTCTCGTTGCAAGGATTACATGTGATATTTTAGACAAAGTCAATATGCTATGTGTAAAAGATAGAGTTAGTCAACTAAGATTAAACCATGTATTCAATATATATGATGGTCATGCTCCAGAGTATTTATGTGAAAATGTAGATTTGAATAATCATAATACCAGAAGTGCTGCACATAATAATTATTTTGTACCAAATATTTAAAAGTGTAATAAAAACAGCTTTGTCTATAATGCTATTAAAGACTGGAACAATCTATTTGTGCTTGAATTTGCCTGAATAAAACTATACTATACTACACTACAATTATAAATGGAATATAAATACATCTAGAACTTGTCTATCAGTTTTGTACACCAATGAGACAATACCAAAGGAACGAAAGGATTTGAGATCTGACAAAAAAACCTATTCTCGCCACCTTCTATAATGCTATCCCAAATTAAGCCAGGAACCACGTCCGCAAGAGCTCTATATTAGCATATGTTTATTTCCTATCTTAACTTAATATTGTCACTTGGAGGTGAGTTCTCCTATTTGCCTTGAACAGACCAATGTCGAAGAAGAGCGTTCTTTTGCCTTTGTTTAATTGTACTACTACACAGTAACATCGTACTAGTGGCGTTAAATCCAATACCTTGAGTAAGAAGAATGAAAAGATCTCTTTACGTTGAGACAAAAACTGAATCTACTGTCTAAGGGGTCCATTATGGGCATGATAAATGGCAATATTTCTGCTTATATTCAATGTTCCCAGTGGCTGTCTAAATAAACCGTCTTTAAATACGGTCGACACAACTTGCAGAACGTGCATATTGTAAATCCCTCTTTTGAGTAAATGTTCGTTCTTTTTTCACGAATAATCAAATTCATTATTTTAAGTAGGATTTAGCTGTTTTAATTCTTTAAAAGGTCATCAAGGATTTCTCTCGCTGTGTTGAAGACCCATTGGTGGCTTTGGGCTGTTTTCTGCTCTTTGGTCGGGTTGTTGTCTCTTTGCTCATTCCCCATTTCCATTCTCAATTTTAGCATAATTTTAAATTGGATTTGTTTTCCTGTTTTAACGTAAATATTATCGTTATTACCATCTCGTTTAACCCTAGTATAAGGTAAAGGAATTATGAAAAAAAAGTAGGCACTTACCCTACAGTGTCACTACTGAGTATGTGTTTTGTGTTCACGTTTTGTGCGTGTGTCATTTACTTGCTGTATTTGAGTATATCTCACACCTCAGTATGCCAATAGGATCAACTAGTTCCTTTTTTGATTGTGTGACCAATTTTATTAAATTCTCAAATATGTCCTCAAGTTGCAAATGTGGGGAATTAGATTGATGGTAATA
Source organism: Mytilus coruscus (assembly GCA_017311375.1). Lineage (NCBI taxonomy): Eukaryota > Metazoa > Mollusca > Bivalvia > Mytilida > Mytilidae > Mytilus > Mytilus coruscus. Next base: position 65,381,247 of record CM029597.1, on the reverse strand, counting down.
ATATATACGTTTTTGTGTAATTTGTTTTATTTGACGGTCAAAATCAAACAGTTGGTGAACAGAATAGATTTGTGTTTTATGGATAATAACATCACCGAATGTAAACTATCAACGAGTTTTGACTTGTCATCAGCAGCAGGAAAGGTATCATGAGTGATACAGAAATATTTCCCATTCGGAATACATGAATTTAAGCCCTGGTTTTAGTTGAGTTCGTAGTGCTCAGTGTTTAGTTTTCTGTGTTTTACACTGCAAGCAAAAAACTACTCGGAAAATTGCCATTATCGCCTCTCTTCTTTAAACTTGTCTTTATTCACACAGGACTAAATACAAGAAAAGCCCCGAAATATGGCTTATGTTTGATCTAAAAAAAGAAAATTGTTTTACTATTTTTATAGTAAAGACGAAAGAAAATTTCTATTTTATGTTACATTGTTTATTATAAATTGTCACATGTTATGAAAGGCAAAGTTTTTCTAAAGATGAAAATATGTGTGACACAGCGATTCATTGAAACAAATCATCTAGACCATGACAATAATGATGTTTTGAATAATATTTAAAAAGAAATAAATTCATAAAACTGTATTTTAATATTTAAATATATAACATGAAAATGAGGGATTTAAATCTGATGAAATACTTTTGTAAAATCAAAATATTAATAGAGTTTATTGTATATATGCACACGTTTGAAAATTTGAAAATTAGCTGTTGATCCATATTTCATACACAGGTTATGTTTAAACCTTATTTGGTTGAAGCAAGAATATCACTTTATACCTCAAAAGGAATATTTATATTCCAGGTTGCGTGATTTAAAAATATCGTGTCCTCGTGACAGTTGATAAAGTTTGCAAAACTAGGATTCCTTCATAGTCACATATCTTACGTATTCAACATCAAATAATCCAGCATATGAAAGTAATATTTGCGCCGGAAATTTAGCAGTCAGCTATCAATCAATTAGTTAATCAATAAAAACTCGGGTCTTAGGTAATTAACATGTTTTTCTCTGATTGTTAATGACGTCTTTATACTAAATCCATTGGATGTTGGATGTGTACTGATTGATATTTTAGTCTTAGAGACTAATGACATTGACAAACATTGGCACTAAAGTAAAATTTTAATATGCTTATGTCATACATATTTCTTCTATGGATCACGTCAATATTTTAAATGACAGCGTGAATTAGATGCATTAACTTTGTAAAATCAAGTGGGAATTTGTCGTTTCGTAATCAAAAGGAGTATTTGTAATTAATTGTTCGTATCCCAAACTAAAAAAAAGGTCAATTTATTGTTTGAATTTCCATCGTTTAGGCTTTTTTCCAACAATCATCCCTTATGTGTATGCTTTTAATTTTTTTTTACCCAAAATGCATTAATTATGAATCGACGAATTAATTCGCATCCTGTACTTGATAAGTTTGTGTTAGCTGATACGGAAAAAAATAGTTGGTCTCTGAATTACATGTACATTTATATTAGTTATAATGTTCTCTAATTGTTTTACCCTAAGGGTTGACCGAGGTAGGGAAATGTGTTTTATTTAATTTAATTTAATTAGGAATGAGTTCTCTTATTTGTTTTTAAAATCCATTCTTAAGAGAAGCGTCCTTTTTTCTTTTTGAAATTGTATTAATACAAATTTTAAGAAGAATTTCACTATCTTTTAACGTTGAAGAACAATTGCATTTAATCTGTCATGGGTTCGTACGGGGCATGTGACATGGGAAAATTTCTGCCACTATCCAATGTACCATTTTCTCTGTAATGGCAGTCTAAATTAACCGTCCTTCATTAAAGTCGACACACTCTGCTGAACTTACGCATTGCATATACATGAAAATCGGGGACCAACAGATTTGCATGTACAATGTACATGTATATCATTTATAATTTTCTCTAAATTTTTTGCCTAAGCGTTGACCGAGACTGGGAAATGTGGTAAATTAAAGATGAGTTCTTCCATTTGTTTTTAAAACCTATTCTTAAGAGAAGCGTCCTTTTTTTCATTTTGAAATTGTATTAATATAAATCTTAACGCTGATATCCAATACCTTCGATAAGAAGAATGGCACTATCTTTTTACGTTGAAGAACCATTGCATCTAATTTGTCACGGGTTCGTACGGGGTATGTTACAAGGGAAAATATCTGCCAATATCCAATGTAACTTTTTCTCTAACGGCTGTCTAAATTAACTGTCCTTCATTACAGTCGACACACTTTGCTGAACTTACGCATTGCATCTATTGATAATGTTTGCCCGTCCTGAATTCATATGCAGGAATTATAAAACACTGGACGTTATGCAAATCAACAATCAATCAACTCATTTTTAGTAAATGTTGGTTAAAGGTACACAGATAAAACATTTTCTTTATTATAAAAATGTTACTTGTGAATCTATTTCTACAGGGAAGATGAAGGAAAACACAAATTGTTAAGCCCTTTTGTTTAATTTGAGCTGTCACAGGTCAAAAATGTCAATTTAATCTAAAGATGAAATTCTGCGTGACATAGTGACTCCTATATGCTCTGTAAGTGCAGTGAAAAATCATCTAGACCACGACATTAATATTACAAAAAAAATGAAATCATAAAAAAACTTTATTTATATTATTCACATATATAATGATTGACATTTGATGCTGATGTATAATCAAAATAATAGATCTTATGGTATATGCACATAATTATACTTAAGAATTGTAAAGTTATATGAAACGAGTTTTATGTAATTTTAATGTTCAGAAAATAATTGAACCATTGCATGCATATATACTAAACTCAGTTCTCTATGCACTTTCTTTACATTTATTACGAATTCATAACGTACTACGTCAAATACTTTTAATATTCTATTCAATGATTGTTGATCGCAAGCTAAACAACTTTTCAGTTTTACCGAAGTTTACCGGGTCGTGCCATTGATAAACAATCAACACAGAATCATGAAGCACATTAAAAAGAAGGAATTGATTTATCGATGTATTTATTTTTTAATATTTTTCATGCATGCCCATTTGTCATAACAGTTGTTAAATGTATTGGTGTATATTAATTGTTTTTTTAGGAATGAGTTATTACTTTTTACTTGCCAGTGTACGTTTATTAACCTTCTTGCATCACGAGTTCATCCGAACTTGCGCTGTGCAGTGGCCGAAGGTTTAACGCAAGGTATCGTAGTTACAATCACTGAGTACGGGGAAGACAATAATTGAAAAGTAGTATATTTCTGAAGGTTTCGATCTGAAAAAGGAGTTTTCTTTACAAGAAGGACCACTTTCACTTCTTTTAAAGTACAACTTAGCCATTCAAGTAATAAAACAAATTCAACTTTTTTTTCAATTTGATGTATGATATGGCTTTAAAACAATAGTTGATCTAGGTAGGTCAGGACCATATACACCTGTTGAGTTTAATCCTAATTTGTTTGAAACATCAGCAGGTTGCGAAATTTCAAAACGTATTTGGTCATTTGAGAAATGCTTCCAGTGTTCGAACCTAAGATTCCTTCATAAGTCATAGATCATAGCCAATTAACATCAGCACCAGATTCAACGTTCCCTGATATTCATAGATCATTCAGATCATACAAATTCAGATGAGTTTGTTTGTTAAGCTCGGGTTTCGTTTAGTGTATTTACATCTCAATTGGGCCTACGTAAACTGTTTGATTGGTATCATCAAACGGAACAATGCTTGAAATCATTTGGATATATGACTATGAAGGATCTAAATGGTGGAACATGCATTAATTTGTTTTATTCTCTGAATGCCTTTACTCCTCAATCTGTCGACAAATTCCAGGTACTTGTTTGTTGGCATTCATAGAATATTGTTTCATAATTGTTGGTCATATATGTCCTCGCGTAATTAAGTATTTCTTTACTCCTGGCCTTGCGGTCATAAAACTTTCGAGCACGATTTTCGTACTCAGACTCAGAAATCAACCAATCAAAATCATGGATTTGGTGTTTCGAGCACAAATTTTGTACTCTGAGTACTGAGTTAAGTTTTATGACCGAGAGCCCAGGCTTTAACATTTTTAGGATATAGAGGTCAATATGAAGGTGTTATACAAGTGACGAATACATTTGAGTTTTTTGTCAATATATTTAATGTAGTCGATAACACGTTCAGCGTACTACGGCATATCTACGGTTTAACTCAGAAGAATATGAAAACTATAAAATCAAATTCAATTTATTATACATCATTGTACATGTTATAAAAATATTTACTATATAGAATAATATGTAAGACCATTGCTGTAATGTGTAAAATCTAATTGTTGATGAGATAGGTTGTTGATACAATGCTGGTGATTTGTCATCCTGGTACCTAAATGGCTAGTTTTTGAGAAAAAAATGGCATGAAAGGTTTAGCGAATTTCAACAAATGGTAAACGTTATTAAACCATTAAAGTGTATCTGATTTTTTTCTTAAACTTTTAGATGGATGGGAGTATACGTGATTAATTCTTCTTTTTTTCGTATGGTTGCTGTCTGGTGAACATCTAACAGATTCCAGGTCTTGTGTTGTAATCTTTTAGCATAGAAATAAGTTGATCGCATTTTAATGTAAGTCTCCTTACTACTTAAACAAGAGTTGCAGATATATATATATATATATATATATATATATATATATATATATATATATATATATATATATTAAAATATTTGTTTAATTAAAATGAACATTTACAAACAGAAAGATAATGTTATTTTCTATGGAATAAACATTTGCTTTCATTTTGATTATATGAAAATATCAATCATGATTGGTTCTTATTCGAATTACATCGCTAAATTGTTTTCTCTTCATATCCATATTGCTTGCCTCTGTATATTTGATATGTTTCTGGAGGCTTGCTATATACATGATAATGTTCCTCCTCTTTACTGCTTCTGAAATGGAAAATCTTATAAAGCTTAGTGTACTTATTTCAAATATGTCTTAACCCTGGAGGCACGTTCGATCTTGTATAAATACAATACAAGAGTTTTATTCTGATCAGCTATCATTGATAAAACGAACCCGTTATAAATGTATCTGTAATTGACACTAAGGATATTGCTTGCAAGCATTTTTATTCAAATCTAATATCTTTGAAGCCACCCGTTGTGTACTGTCAAATCCTACTGGCGATAAAGTTTGGTCAACCACAATCTGGATCAGTTTTATAATCCCCTATACAATACAGTTATTGAACACTTCTACGTTGGAACTGCTCGCGTTCTTTTGAGTACAGAAAGCCTTGTATAAAACGAGCAAATATTATGATATTAATTACCCATAAGTTTATGCACTTACATTTAAACATATACTGGCATGCATGTTTCAACCATTATGCATTTTCAATGAAATATCAAGTAGCAATTATATATCTTCATGACACAACTGCTAACAAAGTCAGACTACGGATTAAAGTCACAAGGGGGTAAATACTTAGTAAATAGAGTAAATACGAGTTTATGAATTTGAGACATCCAAACAACAGAACAATGAGAATACCAATAATGGTGACATTATAAACTTTGATTATGATTTCCGTCTTTATTCGTAGTAGACTAAACTGTAGTGTAGACTTTCATTATACAAAAATGAATAAAACAATTTTATTTATTGAAAGACGTCAATGTAGAGATTATATGTCCGTTTTACCTTAGCTAAATAGTATGCATTTGATTGGATTGTCAGAAAAAAGTTTGCTAAATAGTACAGTGAATAGATTTAGTAATACAAATGACAGCCGTACTGCATGCCTAATGATTACAAATGTATCAACCATCCGTCCGAGATAAAAGGACATGGATAACGCAATCATAAGTCAACACACAGCTTTTAAAAACGAGAAACAATTATATCGTCAAGTAAATAACTTTAAAAAATCCTTGCATGACATAATGAAGAAACCGTTAACAAAACAATAAGTACACGTCATCTCTTTTTGCAGAACGGTGTAGGTAGGAGAACATTTTTCTTTTAGAATAAAACAAGTAATGTGTAAATCCGAGTAAAATCATATCTGACTGACAAACAAAATCGACAAACAATGGCCGCTATAAACCGGAAATGTACACAATTACAATACCGGATCAGATTCCGGGAGCGGATAAGACTAATTCCGGGTTTGCCGATCAAATACATTAAATGAAAAGTAAAATCACAAAAATACCGAATTCCGAGGAACCGACCCCCTCAGCTGATAAATAATGACCGTTCCCTAAGTTTAGCTTCTACAGGCCCCTCATCTGGGAAATGTCCTACTATGGTGAGAATTTCTTCTCGTGTAAAGTTCCAGTTCTCATTAATTAAATCCGTCTTAAAACATGAAAAAGCATTCAAAGACCTTGCCGTCACCAGGTCACTGTTAAATCTGACAGCCAGACAGGTTATTCCACTGGTCTACTGAGACCCAATTTCACTGACGGCTAGAAATGTTTGCATACATACTCATTCTTATCTTTTCTTTGATGCAAAGAAAGATAAATGTCCAGCTGGGATTCGTTGACCCAATTTTGGTAGAAGAGTTAAAAAATAGAAAACTGCATCAAATTTCACGGAGCTGAATTTCCGGATTATATAAATCGAACGTTCCGGAAAATTTCTCAGGTGTCCAACACAAAACAAAGGTGTATAAAAGTTAAGAATTTTGCAACAAAAACATCAGTTGCAGCGATAAACAGGGCTAATTTATATGTATGTTTATGTGTTTCGTGTCAACCCTTATAACAAATTAAGTTTTCAAATAAAGCACTTCCAACCGCCATGAGCCAGTAAATATTCTTTTTGTTATAAGAGTAGTTAACTACTTACATAACTTCAATTGTTGATGTATCCATATATGTATCCTTAGATCGTCCTTTTAGTAGGCAACAAAATGCAATAGGAACCAGCAAAAATCCAGAACTTATTAATCCTCCTGCTATAATTGGTCCACTGTTTTGTTTCAGTATTTTTGTAATTTTTACACCTAGTAATATTGACGTCTTATACTTTAATTATAAATATTGAATGATTTTAAACTATGTAAATTTTAGATCAAAATATCGGAAAACATCATTTGTAACTTTAATTTTCCTGTAAATTCTTTTTTAGATTATCGTATTCGACCAGGTTTAAAAAAATATAAAGTATTCAATATGTAAAAATTAAACATGTAATTCAGCCGTTAGAACCCAATATATCAGAAGAGGCCGTTTGGCAAAATACATGTAATTGTTGGCTTTTGGTTAGGGAATAAATAAGAAACCAAGAAAATATATGGTTTAAAATTACGAAATCTCACATGCAATACTTCAAAGAATCTAGACAGACGTAGTAATATTTTGTGGCAAGTTTCAGCCATGATAAGTCAAATATAGACACCTTTCACATTCACTGATAGGAGATCTTATCTCTTAAGACAACCAACCGTCTTATTCAAAGTAAAAACAAACCAACAGCACTATAGGGGAAAAGAAATTCGTTCATCATATGAAAATTGCTCATATTTTATATGCAGGTCATTCAACAGATCCTGTTTTTTTCAAGAGTGTATTTTCATTTCAATTTTGAAAAGATAGGACCAAAAATTATGCTTAAATGTGTAATACTAAGTATTTACATTTATATTCAATGAGATATTCTTCCTGGATATCAATAAACTATAAAGCAGGGAACATTCGCCCAATGCTCTTAGCTAAGTAACTAGCATATTTGCATGAAAGATTATCTAGTAGTGATATAAAAAAATCTGACAATAAATGCAATAGTTATTCAGAGATTGATTGTTCATGCCGCGAAGTTTGGAGCATACTGAAAGACATTGCATTACCAGCCTTTAATGCTTCATACATGTAACTAGTATACAGATTCGTTATGTCATTTATCTCCATCCGTCCATTGTCCTTGACCTCGTTCAACGACTGTTTAAAAAAACTGTATAGCTTTTAGCATTTCTAACGTATTATTAGTAATAGATTACATTTATTTGAAAATGGGATATTTGCAAAGATTACATATCTATCGGACATGGTTCATCTGAACTCGACCTAATTTTATAAATCAGTTATCAAGTTAAAGTTTTCGTGGTCATAAGTGTATGATACTGTAAGTAGTAGGTCAACAATATTTAGTGTATCGAAAGATTGAAGGGCAGCCATGTTCATCTGAAGTTTACCTCATTACCACGGATCATTGATAATGTTAATTTTGTGTAATACTTGTTGTATGCCCTTTTCTAAAAGATTTCAATATAAACTCAAGCATCATAAGCCAGTTTATTTCAACTGTGCACTCATGTTTAATTACAGAGGAAAGAGAAAGCAAGCTAACAAATATTGAATAAAAATACTGCAGATTTGTCATATGAGTGCATATAGTGTAAACGAATACTTACTACAAAGAGGAGGAATTCCATCCCATTTTTTATCCTCCTTACACGTCCGAACCTGATTACCAGCTGTTCTCTCATAACCAGTACTGCATGTGTATCTTATCGTATCATTATAGTTTGAACCAGTCTGTGCTGATATTGTGGCAAACGATACACTTGGAGGATTCGGACAAGTAACAATTGCTAAAATAAGTATATTTTTACAAAAAAGCGCACATGTTAAACATATATATTTGCTATCATTTTTAATGTACATAACTTAATAATTGTTATCGTTTTTCTTATAGTTTTTAGTGTTTTTTTTTCATCTTCGTTGTTTTTTTATGTTTCTAACTGATGATATATGACTTATCTATCTTCGACATGTTCGATGCGATTTTACGCCAAAAGGAGTGTCGTTTAAATGGAAACTCGAAATTAAACATTGAAACGACTTTTGCATTTAAGCAACCATGGATTAAAATCTCATCTATCGATTATAAAGATACACAATAAAGTAGGAAATCGCATCATCTCCAACAGGAGCTAGATTTGGAACGCTGACCCGGTAGGCGTACCCTGCTACTTATTCGTACAACACTTGCATTGCAAATCAAAATGTCACAAAGAAAAAAAGGGCACAATCGATAAAATATCTTTCGACGTTTTTGGTATCAAATATTTGAGACCACGAAAACGTGTCGCTTGTGAATTGAGGGACAGGTACATACATTTAGAAGTTGTCATCGATCAAGTGCTGATGACCGTTAAACTTATGACGTTATAAACTGTAAAGGATATTGCTTCAGACTTAGAATTTTTGAATAAATTCAGACAAAGTAAGGATTATTGAAAAATATTAATTATAAATTTCAGATATCTTCAAAATTCTGCTGGGAGTGTAACAGACAATTACTTACTACAAACAGGAGGAATTCCATCCCAAAGTTTATTCTCCTTACATGTCCGATCCAAAGTACCACCTGTTCTCTCATAACCAATATTGCATGTGTATGTTATCGTATCATTATAATTTGATCCTGTCGGTGCAGATATTGTGGCAAAGGACACAACTGGAGGAATCGGACAGGAAACTAATGCTACAACGTTAAATAAAATTGAGAATGGAAATGGGAAATGAGTCAAATAGAGTCCGATGTCCGAACAGGTAACAGAAGAAACTAAACAAAATGACAATTATACATAAATTAACAAAGGACTACTAGCAGTTACTGACATGCCAGCTCCAGACCTCAATTAAACTGGCTGAAAGATTATGTCTACATCATATGAAAATCAAGCACAATCCCTCCCGTTAGAGGTTCAGTATCATACCATCATAAAATATATGAGAAAAACATAACCTGTATCATGTCAACAACTAGTTTTAGAATATATGCGTTTATTTCCGATGCAAAGACCCTATAAGTGAATCCATATTGATTACAAAAACGCCATACTTAATGACCTGACAACAGTATCGTAACTATACCCATTCTGAATAAGTCTATTTAAATGTTTGGTTAGCTTTAGGGGTGAATGATGACATTCTTGTGCTTTGAATAGAATATTATCATGAAAGATTGGATGTGAAATACCTGAACGTATAAGATGTGTGCATGTTGATTTATATTTACGAATGATATCCTTGAACTGATGATAAAATCAAGTAAAAGTTTTGACTAGTTAGTGATATCGAAAACCCTGGTGTAGTAATTTTTCAGTAATACAGAAATTTCATTCGTTAAAATCAAATACGTTGTTACATACACGAGCGAATCGAACAAGTTGAGATATGTAAACCCCATAAGATGGTGACAAGGGAACGTCACCATCTAAAAATGGATAATTTACAATAGGAAATGAAAAATCACCTCTTTTATCTTAAATTTTGGTATAAAGGATCCTGTTAAAGATATAGATACATGTATAAAGATCCAGGAAAAGGCATTGTTCATTGTTAGAATTAGCTTTATTTGAATCAAGGCAACAGTAGTAGGTGTAATACCACCAAATCATAGTACGTCACATCCGGTTGCATACGAAAAAGAGTCAAAAAAAAAATATTCAATTGAATTTGACAGCTGTAGGAAATTAAGCCTACATTTCATTGCAGCAAAAAAAATTCTGAGTCATAAAGATATATCTTGGGTGTTTCAAAGCACCATTATTTTTTTAATGTTATATGACTTATCTATCTTCGACATGTTCGATGAGATTTTACGCAAAAAAGAGTGTCGTTTAGATGGAAACTCGAAATTAAACATTGAAACGACTTTTGAATTTCAGCAACCATGGATTAAAATCCCATCTATTGATTAAAAAGATACACAATAAAGTAGGAAATCGGATCATCTCCAACCGGAGCTAGATTTGGAACGTTGACCCGGTAGGCATACCCTGCTACTGTATGCGTACAACTCTTGCATTGCGAATCAAAATGTCACAAAGAAAAAAGGCACAATCGATAAAATATCTTTCGACGTTTTTGATATAAAATATTTGCGACCACGAAAACGTGTCGCTTGTGAATTGAGGGACAGGTACATACATTTAGAAGTTGTCATCGATCAAGTGCTGATGATCGTTAAACTTATGACGTTATAAACTGCAACGGATACAGTCCTGTAACGTAAAAGTTAACACTTTTTTCATTCGGGAATCGTACGTACAGCGTTCGGGAATCGTTCGTATAGAGTTCGGTCATCGTTCGTACATCATTCGTATAGCGTCCGTACAACGTTCGGTCAGCGTTCGTTCATCGTATGGTAAATGTCACCGTTTAGGGTTTTGTATATCGTATGGTTCATGGTATCGTTAAGCGTTTTATTTGTCGTATGGTACATGGTATGGTTTAGCGTTTAGCGTTTCGTTTATCGTATGGTATGTGATATCGTTTAGCGTTTCATCAATCGTATGGTATATCGTTTTGTTAAGCGTCTGATATATGTTAGGGTTTTATTTCAGAAAGTTATTTCAATTATTATTTTGAGTTAAAATAATTTAATATAAAAAGATGCGGATAAAAAAAAAAAAAACATTATTAGTTTGGATTGGATTAAATCTCCAACTAATATCATTATGGAATATATATAAACTGAAGGGGAAACGTTTCCTCCCATCACATTTTGACTTGAATAACACGAGACCAATTACCGCGATATAAGTCTCTCTCTTCTCTCTCTCTCCCCACCAAATATTTCTCTGATCCAAATATTTCCTTTACACAATAAATTATATATAATGTTCTATAAATGAGGCTTTATATGAGATACACGTTTATATCTAAATGTATTAAAAAAAGACAAGACATCCATGGTATTTGTTCCCTTAATGTCAGAGTCTGATATAAACCGAAAATTGCCAGGATATATAAAATTCGTTGAAGGCATCTATGGAACCAGCGTCGCTTGTGATTCCTGCTGTCGGTGTTAAAACTGTTATTTTGACTGTAAAAGTGCTTAAGTCCATGTATGAGTAAAATACAGAATTAAAAATAACTCTACCTTTTTATATTTCTTTTTTTTAGAGGTAAGCTTCTGGCCAAGTTTCACCTATTCTAACGCAAATCATTTACCTTAAATAACCAATCAATTGTATTCTAATTCTTTGTACGAATACATGAAATATTTGTCACTGGACGTTATGCATGCTATCAATGATCAAATACAAATCTACAGTATTTATAAACATACTACAATTGTATATATGAAAGAGTTTAGATAATATAAATTTTAATTATTTTACACTTATTTGAAGGATCGAAATAATCAGTTCTACAAATAGTTGTTATTGAAAGACTTGAAATTTTACAAATATCACATGCCTCTATGAAATTTCTTATCGACGCACAAAACTTTTCCTTTCATCGTGCATAGCTCATTTTCCGATTCACTTAAGGTTTCTAACGATCTTTTACTTGTTCATTACATTCTAAAATTAAAATCCTACACAAATTGCAAAACCTTTTATTCTCAGGCTAGACTGCGTAAAAGATCAATACTGTTTTGTTTGTGTACACACGGTGTTTTGAAGGGTGATATCCAGTTCTGACAAACCAGTAAATTCTTCGCCCGGGATATGCATTTGACATTAATCTTCCTTCAGTAACTTTACAATACCCAGTCGTGTCATTTCTGTATATTGTACATGTAGATAGCACGTGTGATACATGTATATACAGCAGCAATACCATTCAAGTGAATTTTATCTTTTAGAAGAACTCCATATCGGGTAACATTAAATATACATAAACATAAAATTACAATTAAAAAAATGGTAATAATAAGTTCAAACGTTGCTTTATTAAATGCACCTAGATACGTATTTGTAAACTTATGTTATTACTTTATTTCAAGTATCTTTTGTATTCTTTTTTTTGACTTCAATTACCTTTTATCTTATTGACTTATTCGTAAATCGAAAACGCACAAACCTAAATAAAATCATATGGCATTGAATGATTTCTCTAACTCAAAACTAGTTATAGATGCCTCTTAAATTTTATTTTTCTCGTTGGGTTGCTTGTCCATTAATTGACGTTTACGCCATATTCTTTTGTTCGGTATTTGTGAAAAGCCGCTCATCGATCAATTTCAAAAGAAATCTAATACTCGTAAGTCATGAACATTGAAGTTCAACTTGCTATCAATTTTTCATATACGCACAAAGATAAAATAAATGAAACACTTTTAAGCTGTTTAAATCATGCAGTGAATTTTGAAAATATAGTTTTGAAAAACCGGTTATTTCTGTTTAATACTTTTCTGTCCCTTTTCTTAATAATTAGGACACGTGTCACTGGTTAATTTAGAACTACACTGGTTAATATAGAACTAGTCAACCATGAATAATACCAAACAACAAATTTTGATTGGTTTGCCCAAGGATTTGTATAGTCTCACTATACAAATCCTTGGTTTCCTACTTGCCACTTGACGCCATATTAATATTATATATGAACATTTCGGAAAAATTAGGCGGATATTTAATCATCTGCTCTCAGGAAGTTTTCTTGTAGGTTAAAAGAAGGGGAAAATATACCTGTAAGTAGTTAAACTTTAAGATTGGTATTCTTTAAATTGTATAAATTTCATATTCTGGCTTTCTCTTCAATTTTTAAATTATATGGAGAATCACGTTTTAATGCCAGATCTTTTATTATTTGTTCTGTTAAATCAAAGACATGTAGTACATGTATTCTATTTTCCGGGATAAATTTATTCACAATGATAAAGATATTAGGGATGTTGTGTATACACCTTTCTATAGGTGAACACTATATATGTTGCCCACTAGCTGTCCTTATGTGTTTTTGTTGTTTGATTGCTGTCTCGTTGTCGTTAAACCCACTATGATCTTCTACAGTTTCAGTTCCGTTTGATGTACGTTTAATTCGGTTTAAAACAAACCATATTTGATAGGGTTATTCAATATATATTTCCTTAAGACTTTGCTCAGAGGAAAGTAATAGAATAGGTTTGAATATACATTTTAGTGCAAAGTTAACAGTAAAAGAAAAGTTTCACTTTTCAATTTTAACTCCCAAAATTTTAAACTATTAATTTTGAAGACGTGTTTCATCTAAACGAAGTCTAAATGGTCACCAACTTACCAGTTTATTGTTTCCCTATTTGGCACACACCTAAATATAAACCTCATTGTAAATACAATTTATTGGTCGTAGTAAATTCTATTGAGCACAAAACAAATCCATTTTTTTAAATATGAAGAAAAATAATATTGTTTTTTTTTTACTTTGAAACACGGAGTTAATACTTTAAATTACATTGTGCACAAAAAATCCTTAAATCTTCCTAGGAATGAGAAACTCTATTCTTCATAGAAATGTTTGAAATAGTTTACACTGGACATTCAACAACTTACAATCAATCAACTAAAATATATCCAAGGGATTTTATTATGCATGTACATGTATATAAATGCCGGATACCATATACATAAATTGAATAATCAATAAAATATAGTGCTGTCAAAAGAAACATTATCATTAGGATATCAAAATAATTCAGTTTTTCTTTCAAAATGATTTGCAAACAGTCCTCTTTCCAGAGAATTTTTCTGTCTGTGCTATCGCTCTGTGTGGGTTAATTATTTTAAGCATAAAGTTTATAAATCAATCTCTGAAACACATTATTATTATTATATATATAGAAGTCAAAGTAAACATTAAACTTATGCATGGCGGAAAAGAAATATACGAAAACGATAGGTGAAATGTGCATGCAGCCTTGCAAATGATATTTAAAAGAAATATTTTAATTTATAAAACTTAGGACTTTAATTTAGATATTGTTGATGGGATGTTGAAGTTTCCAGAACATAGAAAATACACAAGAAAATCTATCAGTACACTAGTCTATCAAAATGTGCTTGGTGTCCATTTTACAATATATTGTTTAAGAATTTAGTGTTTTTATTCATTCTGACATCTGTGTCCCTGGATCTGAACAAGAAATTGCGAAGACGTTATGCTTATCAGTTTACCTTTAAAAGATTTTCAACAGAATATTATATATATAATTTTTTAAATTTTTGTTTTCTTTGCGAAAACAAAATGGCCCTAACGCTAAATGTCATCGTCAGATGTATAATGGAAGGCGATAAACACTTTAGAATATACACCACCTGCTGGATCTTTTACCTGGACAGAGATCTTGTTACGTAACAAGTACGAATGTAAAATTGTCGATATGGTATATTCAGTCGAATATACACGGTATCTCTGGACTGGGGTATTTAAGATAATTTGAACTGATAATGTATGTAAATTTATTTGTGCTTTATGTAAAAAAAAATGCATTTAACCATTTTATTTTCAAAACTTCTTTAAAATGAGTTGACTTTGAGCATATATTTATTTTCAAAACCGGAGACAAATCACTGATTTCCAATTATAAACCAAATTCATTATTATCAGCAGTGGGCAAAGTATTTGAAAAAATGTATTTAAAATGTATTTAATCACTTAATTAGTTACAAAAGCGTTTTGTTTCAAGTTCATATTCGCCTTTTGAGAATACTAATGCAGGATTTCCACAAGGCTCTGTATTAGGTTCCCTACTATTCCTTATTCATGTATATGACATAGTTGGTAATTTGATAAGTCTAACTCGATTGTGTGCTGATGAAACATCCCTTTCTTATTCAAGTAATAGTCCTTACACATTAGAGGATGTCTTAAATAGCGATTTAGAACAAATTTAAGCATGGTCTAAGGATTGGTTTATTGATTTTAATCCTAACAAGACAATTACTATGCTATTATTCTCCTGTAATTCTTCTCCAGATGAAATTAAAATGGAACTTCAAAATCAAGTAGTAGAATTGTCTCCTGTCATAAACACTTAGGTATTACTTTTGATTCTTATTTTTTAGGGATGCCCATGTGGCACATCAAAGATAAGATTGATTTAACCATTGTACTTTAGAATTGCAAAAATCTTAAATTCACTTAAATACATTAACCTGTTATCTTGTCGACTTTAAAGCCAACATACAGATAGCCGTTATATCCTGAGAAGAGACCTCGATGAAATTTGAAAGTTAAACAAATCTTAGTTTTCACGGGAACGAATATTTTCTAAAAACGTTGTAGTGATCAGATACTCTATGACGTAATTTTAAAATAAGACGACAAGGTCGAAAATAGTTCTAGCCGTTTTATAGCAAGAAAGTCACCTCACTCAGCTTGTGGTTATGTGTTGGTGGTGGATAGAGTCACACCGACTTTTACTTTGCGGTTACAAAGCTCGTTGTCGAGATCAACACTAGGAGATACCATTAAATTTTACGGAGTGGGGGGTGGTGGCTAGGATGAAAAATGTTGTCCTGCATTTTCTTTAAATGTAATCTCAATGTAAATGTAGTCCTGCTTTTTTATTTTACACTCTATTCTGTCCTGCCTTTCTTAGTTATTAATTTATTCTGACCTGTTTTACATAAAGTCATCATGCCTTTTCTTTTGGCAAGATGCCCATACTGCCTTTTTCTCTAAACTCCTGTCATGCCTTTTTCAATTTTCATACGTCAGACAAACTTCTTCGTGCATGTGACTTCATATTTCAAAAGGGATAAGAAATGTCTTAATTGACAAGTTCTACATTGCATTTAAAAATCCATTGAAAGAATATTGTATAATTAGAAATCATTGTCCGATGTTGGAAGTTCAGTTTCGCCATTTTCGTGCTTGTCATAAGACGATATTTCAGGGTTTCGATTGTTAAACTCGTTAAATCAAATAACGAACATATTCCATCTCAACATGAGAAAGAGTGGCTCATTTACCTCTATCAATGTTTATCGTTTATAAGATGTTGTACTGTCAATGCTATTTATAAACGCAGAGTAAAATTTTAAATGTTTGGTATACAAATTTTAAATTATTCAACTTAAAAAATATTCAGAAGACAATGGGAAATATCGAAGAATCATTATTCATTTATTATATTGTAACATTTTTCTTCACAAAGGCTTATAATGATAAATGATATCAATGTTTTTGCTGTCAATATTACAATTGAGTTATTGCTCTCTGGTGATGAGTCTTTGAGTTCTGACGAAAATGATAGTATTTTCTATCTTTCCACAAAGTATATAAGAAAGTACCAAGCGTTTTTCTCAACTTTGACAACCTTATTCTGTAACAGATCTTACTTGAACATGATCAATTTATGCTCTTAAGGATACGATAATCGAGTGATCTTTCTGATTGACTATTGTATTCTGAAACGTTTCAATGGTTTTAATTAAAAGCAAAATTGATACTTACAATTACATGTAGATTTATTCCGTTTTCCTATTACTCCGTAACTAGAAAAGCCACTTAATATGTATCACATCATAAACTATGAGTGTATAATTTACATTTAAACAAATTCACACACATGACTTGTCATGTACACTAACATATTTTATTTTACACAGCTCGGTGTGTTTGTATTTATTTCTTCTGAGGCGCACTCGATTAGTTATTTTAAGTGGAAAATATCCATTGATTCGATTCTTAAAATTTATATGTAATTTATTTTTATATCTTCATGCTAAATTGTATATTTATGTATATATTGGAGAAGACGTTACTAAGTTGAAAACTTGTGTCTAATCCATTTGTCATTTTGAACAATAAAATATATTCAAACTAAAGAGGGGCCTCGGTTGCCGAGTGGTCTAAGTAGTTACTACTGTAATCACTAGCCAGTCAACACTGAGGTTGTGAGTTCGAACCCCGCTCGTGCGGGTGCACTCGACTCAATCTTAATTGACTAGGATTGTCAGTTTTCCTATCGAAGGTCGGTGGTTTCTCCGGGCACTCCGGCTTCCTCCACCAATAAAACTGACCGCCACGAAATAGCCCAAAAGCGGTGCTTAAAAGTGGCGTTAAAACACCAAAAATCAAATCAAATCAAATCAAACTAAAGAATCATGATATGAATTTAAAGAAAAGAAGAAAACCAAACACATTTTTTTTATTAAAATTGAAAATCCAACTGATTAAAAGTCGTATTGACCTCTAAAATTCTATCACAGGAAACAAGTACTTATAGTATCTCAAAATGTCCAAATATAGCCCGTTTTATAATCGATTACGAATCCGTGGCTTCATTGCACATTTAACGCAAAATACATTTTTCAATTCTTTATTTACACTCAAAATGTGTTACATGAGGACAAATTACAAATCAAATGCAATAAATGACAGAATAGACAGGAAACTAATAACTGATAATAATAGGACGTACGCCAATTCATGAGGGCGTGCCAAATTGTCACGAATGTCCAATCAGGTTTTTCTGCTGTTCAAAGTTTGACGTGCGGTGATGTTTGAACAGTGTTGAGTGTATTTTACATTTGTCATTTAAGAGCCTTTAATATCTTACTATGCTGTATGGATTTTGCTCATTGTTGAAGGCCGTACAGTGACCTTTGATTGGTCATTTCTACGTTATCCAGTCTCTGGTTAAATTCTCTCAGTAGACATTATCCCATCATTGATGATCAGGTGTGATATAAAAAAAAACTGCATTATCGTATCTCGGATATATATCTATTAAATATAATAAAGAAAACTTTAGTAAGATTGAGTACAACAAAAGCTTTGCCTTATTAAATCCGTGATGCTGTCTCCTTCAGACTATCAAACACTGTAACCCTAATTGTTAACGTGGTATTATATGTGATAACTTGCTGTAAATAATAGTAAACTGAGTATTTATTCACAGTACGCACTTCCTATTTTAGTTGTGGTGATAGAAATCTTAATATCATTGATACACAGTTGTGAAATATGGTGCAGTTATTCAAATGCAGATTTAAACCTTATTAATATTAAACCCAATCCCGCATGCAGCTGTGGTCATCCTGTTGAGGATAGTATTCACTATTTTTGAGTGCCCTTTATCAACGAAGCAAGAGAAATATTGTTTTCAAAATTAGAAAGATCTACTATATTCATTTTGCTTTTATTGGCTGGCGACGGTGACCTTTCATTTCAGCAAAACAAAGAAATTTTTGAGTCTGTACAATCATATATCAGAAATACACTAAGATTTAGAACATTCAATTAAAATTCGAATTCCTACTTCCCAACTCTTCACTCTAGTCCAGTTTTATATATTACTCTATATTATATTATACTTTTTGTTTTTATGACAAGGCCATATTTTGTCAAAAGACAAGCACAATAACCCCAAAGCGAATTACGAGAAGTGGTTTCGTATTTCGTTATAGAAAAAAAATACTAATAGTTTATGTAAAATAACGACTCTCGTACGGTGTGGCGTTTATATCTTTTTAATACATTGGTGCAATTGGATGCAAAAAATAATGACCATAAAATGTCAGGTTTGCGAGATCAGACAGTAACCTAACAACTAAACAATTGAAAATCTAGGGATCAATGTTAAACATTCGTCAGCAATGAGCAATTTTCATAAATAAAACATGATTTAGTCGAATACTTTGCGAGTAAAGAAAAAGAGACTACCATAGATTTGTTATTAACCACAAATGCTTAAGGGGTACAAATCAGTATTCAGGAGTTACCTTTTTTGCATTACACCACATTACAACAGAAATTAGAAAATAGGGCCTGGAAGTATTTCTAAGACATTGTTGTTTTCCTGTTCTATGTAGCTTTCTTTCTGGCAAACACGGTGTTAGATTTTATAAATGCTGACAGGCACCGACCATTGAAAACAATCGATCTGTTTAAAATAAGAAATGAAAATAATTGTTTTTTTTTTTTTTTCAATGACAAATAGAAAATGACCGTTTGATTTAAAATTGTTTAAAATTATTTAGAAATAGATTTATGAAAATAATGCATTTTAATGTGAAAAGGCTAGACTTTAATTTGTGGCGTAGGGATGTGATTGGGTGGTTTTGTTTACAATTATTTCCCATTATTTCCGTAGTGAAAATCTGCAATAATTATTGTTTCATCATGTTATTTGATTTTCACATTATAACAAAACTAAGAATATGACGGATGAATTTATAGTTAGCTGTTTAATGTCCAGTGGTAACTATTAGATGTATCATTAGGAGGACATTTACAATGTTATAAATATGAACAAGGACATCCTTTGTTATGCAAACATGTGTATCACGGCACAAGCGATGACCTATAGACCGTGTGTATCATATGTATATTTAGGGTGGGTTGCTCTGAATAAAGGAGGTATAGATACAGGAAAATAAAGAAAAAAAAATATATAAAATTAGAATAGAGTATAACAGGCAAAATAAAGAACAGAGGAAAATGGTATAAGAAAATTAAAGAATAGAGGGAAATGGTCTAGTTTTTTGCCTGACAATTGTTGATGATTGTTTAAAGTCAAGTGCATTTATAGTTAAAATAATACACAATCGTTTGTACATTGGTAGGGATTTATGTTTGGGGTTGATGAGGCACATAATGAGTAATTGTTTTTATTTGAAATTTCTCGAATATTTGGGTTTTTTTTGTCTGATTTGAAAATGAATAAAAAAAAATCTATAATCTAAAAAAAATGGTTTAATTACGACATATAGATAAAACTGCTATTCAGTCGATTTTAAAATACATGCTATAAAGAGAATACATAAAAATATTTAACAACACTTTTGAACAAAAGGTCAACCTTAAGACTCCGAATATACTTTTGTAAGAACATTAGGTAAATTCCGAATTCCATCTAAAATAAATTGTTCATTTGGAAAAAAAATGGGGATACCTTAGGCTATTTTAAAAAAATGTTGACTGAATACTCTGCAGACTGTAGTTTACTCGCACATTCACCAAGTACGTATTTCTACGGCTAAAAAGAATATCTTAATTGTATCTTTTAATTTATTTAAATTTATTTCAGTGTTTATTTTTCAAACTTTTTTATGTAAATAAGGTTGGATCAACATCGAGTCAGATTAGATTATAATTTATTAAATTATTAATTAAAAACTGAAACATGCATCCAATCTAAATTTTACGCATATTATCACCTATATAAAAAGATTTAACAGAACACAATTCATGTTTTATATTTAAAAAAAAAAACATATACGCTAAGCGAAACTATGCACGCCAAGAAACGATGTACGCTAAACGATACGATATACGCTAAACGAAACGATGTACGCTAAACGATACGGTATACGCGAAATGAAACGATGTACGCAAAACCATACGATGTACGATAAAAGGGCGCTTATGTTATCGTTTATGGTATGGTTTATGGTACATGGTTTCGTTCGTACATCATTCGTTCAGCGTCCGTACAACGTTCGTTCAGCGTTTCGTTTGCATTCGTACACCGTTCGGGAAGCGTACGTACATCGTTCGGGCATCGTCCGCACATGGTTCGGGCATCGTTCGTATTGTTAACTTTACGTTACACGGACTGTATTGCTTCAGACTTAGAATATTTGAATAAATTCAGACAAAGTAAGGATTATTGAAATATATTAATTATAAATTACAAATATCTTCAAAATTCTTCAAGGAGTGTAACAGACAATTACTTACTACAAACAGGAAGAATTCCATCCCAAAGTTTATTCTCCTTACATGTCCGATCCAAAGTACCACCTGTTCTCTCATAACCAATATTGCATGTGTATGTTATCGTATCATTATAATTTGTTCCTGTCGGTGCAGATATTGTGGCAAAGGACACAACTGGAGGATTCGGACAGGAAACTAATGCTACAACGTTAAATAAAATTGAGAATGGAAATGGGAAATGAGTCATATAGAGTCCGATGTCAGAACAGGTAACAGAAGAAACTAAGCAAAATGACAATGATACATAAATTAACAAAGGACTACTAGCAGTTACTGACATGCCAGCTCCAGACCTCAATTAAACTGGCTGAAAGATTATGTCTACATCATATGAAAATCAAGCACAATCCCTCCCGTTAGAGGTTCAGTATCATACCATCATAAAATATATGAGAAAAACATAACCTGTATCATGTCAACAACTGGTTTTAGAATATATGAGTTTATTTCCGATGCAAAGACCCTATGAGTGAATCCATATTGATTACAAAAAACGCCATACTTAATGACCTGACAACAGTATCGTAACTATACCCATTCTGAATAAGTCTATTTAAATGTTTGGTTAGCTTTAGGGGTGAATGATGACATTCTTGTGCTTTGAATAGAATATTATCATGAAAGATTGGATGTGAAATACCTGAACGTATAAGATGTGTGCATGTTGATTTATATTTACGAATGATATCCTTGAACTGATGATAAAATCAAGTAAAAGTTTTGACTAGTTAGTGATATCGAAAACCCTGGTGTAGTAATTTTCAGTAATACAGAAATTTTATTCGTTAAAATCAAATACGTTGTTACATACACGAGCGAATCGAACAAGTTGAGATATGTACACCCATAAGATGGTGACAAGGAACGTCACCATCTAAAAATGGATAATTTACAATAGGAAATGAAAAATCATCTCTTTTATCTTAAATTTTGGTATTAAGGATCCTGTTAAAGATATAGATACATGTATAAAGATCCAGGAAAAGGCATTGTTCATTGTTAGAATTAGCTTTATTTGAATCAAGACAACAGTAGTAGGTGTAATACCACCAAATCATAGTACGTCACATCCGGTTGCATACGAAAAAGAGTCGAAAAAAAATATTCCCTTGAATTTGACAGCTGTAGGAAATTAAGCCTACATTTCATTGCAGTAAAAAAATTTCTGAGTCATAAAGATATATCTTGGGTGTTTCAAAGCACCATTATTTTTTTAATGTTATATGACTTATCTATCTTCGACATGTTCGATGAGATTTTACGCAAAAAGGAGTGTCGTTTAGATTGAAACTCGAAATTAAACATTAAAACGACTTTTGAATTTCAGCAACCATGGATTAAAATCCCATCTATCGATTAAAAAGATACACAATAAAGTAGGAAAACGGATCATCTCCAACCGGAGCTAGATTGGAACGTTGACCCGGTAGGCATACCCTGCTACTGTATGCGTACAACTCTTGCATTGCGAATCAAAATGTCACAAAGGAAAAAAGGCACAATCGATAAAATATCTTTCGACGTTTTTGGTATGAAATATTTGCGACCACGAAAACGTGTCGCTTGTGAATTGAGGGACAGGTACAGACATTTAGAAGTTGTCATCGATCAAGTGCTGATGACCGTTAAACTTATGACGTTATAAACTGCAAAGGATATTGCTTCAGACTTAGAATATTTGAATAAATTCAGACAAAGTAAGAATTATTGAAATATATTTATTATAAATTACAAATATCTTCAAAATTCTGCAAGGAGTGTATCAGACAATTACTTACTACAAACAGGAGGAATTCCATCCCAAAGTTTATTCTCCTTACATGTCCGATCCAAAGTACCACCTGTTCTCTCATAACCAATATTGCATGTGTATGTTATCGTATCATTATAATTTGATCCTGTCGGTGCAGATATTGTGGCAAAGGACACAACTGGAGGATTCGGACAGGAAACTAATGCTACAACGTTAAATAAAATTAAGAATGGAAATGGGAAATGAGTCAAATAGAGTCCGATGTCAGAACAGGTAACAGAAGAAACTAAGCAAAATGACAATGAAACATGAATTAACAAAGGACTACTAGCAGTTACTGACATGCCAGATCCAGACCTCAATTAAACTGGCTGAAAGATTATGTCTACATCATATGAAAATGAAGCACAATCCCTCCCGTTAGAGGTTCAGTATCATACCATCATAAAATATATGAGAAAAACATAACCTGTATCATGTCAACAACTGGTTTTAGAATATACGAGTTTACTTCCGATGCAAAGACCTTATGAGTGAATCCATATTGATTACAAAAAACGCCATACTTAATGACCTGACAACAGTATCGTAACTATACCCATTCTGAATAAGTCTATTCAAATGTTTGGTTAGCTTTAGGGGTGAATGATGACATTCTTGTGCTTTGAATAGAATATTATAATGAAAGATTGAATGTGAAATACCTGAACGTATAAGATGTCTGCATGTTGATTTATATTTACGAATGATATCCTTGAACTGATGATAAAATCAAGTAAATGTTTTGACTAGTTAGTGATATCGAAAACCCTGGTGTAGTAATTTTTCAGTAATACAGAGATTTTATTCGTTAAAATCAAATACGTTGTTACATACACGAGCGAATCGAACAAGTTGAGATATGTAAACCCCATAAGATGGTGACAAGGGAACGTCACCATCTAAAAATGAATAATTTACAATAGGAAATGAAAAATCATCTCTTTTATCTTAAATTTTGGTATTAAGGATCCTGTTAAAGATATAGATACATGTATAAAGATCCAGGAAAAGGCATTGTTCATTGTTAGAATTAGCTTTATTTGAATCAAGGCAACAGTAGTAGGTGTAATACCACCAAATCATAGTACGTCACATCCGGTTGCATACGAAAAAGAGTCGAAAAAAAATATTCCCTTGAATTTGACAGCTGTAGGAAATTAAGCCTACATTTCATTGCAGTAAAAAATTTCTGAGTCATAAACATATATCTTGGGTGTTTCAAAGCACCATTATTTTTTTAATGTTATATGACTTATCTATCTTCGACATGTTCGATGAGATTTTACGCAAAAAGGAGTGTCGTTTAAATGGAAACTCGAAATTAAACATTGAAACGACTTTTAAATATAAGCAACCATGGATTAAAATACCATCTATCGATTATAAAGATACACAATAAAGTAGGAAATCGCATCATCTCCAACCGGAGCTAGATTTGGAACGCTAACCCGGTAGGCGTACCCTGCTACTGTATGCGTACAACACTTGCATTGCGAATCAAAATATCACAAAGAAAAAAAAAAGGCACAATCGATAAAATATCTTTCGACGTTTTTGGTATAAAATATTTGAGACCACGAAAACGTGTCGCTTGTGAATTGAGGGACAGGTACATACATTTAGAAGTTGTCATCGATCAAGTGCTGATGACCGTTAAACTTATGACGTTATAAACTGTAAAGGATATTGCTTCAGACTTAGAATTTTTGAATAAATTCAGACAACGTAAGGATTATTGAAAAATATTAATTATAAATTACAGATATCTTCAAAATTCTGCAAGGAGTGTAACAGACAATTACTTACTACAAACAGGAGGAATTCCATCCCAAAGTTTATTCTCCTTACATGTCCGATCCAAAGTACCACCTGTTCTCTCATAACCAATATTGCATGTGTATGTTATCTTATCGTATCGTATGAGAAAATTGCCTTGAAATAGGACTCTACCATGAATATTAGTAGACAGAGCAAGCAATAATCAGTGTTTTGGGGAGCTTTTTCTGACTTTTTCTCTTTATTTATTATATTTTGCTATAATAGAAAACCTTTTCCTTATTAATACTTAAATGATTACATAGTTATTAGTAAACGAAATTATTTTTGAAGCAGTAACAACAAATTAATCACTAAGAGGGAAGCTTTTTATGTCCTTCTCTGGAACGCGGCGTAAAATTAAATTGTACGTAAAGAATCATTAGACCTCCATGAATTCAGATATTATCACATTTCTTTCATAAATGAGTGAAAGCTACACTCAAATTTTTATTTATCGGCCTAAAAGGTTGAAATATTGAGAAAATGAGAGGGATAACTGGACCAAAAGGAACCGTATAATGAAGACAAAGAGGTCCATTAGTGGCATTTATCATCCTAGAGTCATCTTTTGTATCACAAAATAATTTTCAACAATATTACAAGTAAGCTGATTTTTGAAAACACGCGTTTGCAATGCAATAAACAGTCACCTTTTTGGATGCAGCTCAGCAACAATTGTAATTTCTGATAAAATTTTTATTTAAGCATTTAGAAAATGTTCCTTTTTTAAAACAAAGACAAGTAATGAGATATTATTTCCTAAATAACTATACCGATGCTGAAGGAAGGGACTTTTATTTATTAGTTGTGCTCGTGATTCAACAAATATGTGTACTATGGTGTATTAATTAGAATGATCTTTCATTTTCAGAGAATATGACAAAAAAGTAAAACGGTGATCAGAGATTTTTAATTTTCCTACATTTATTTGTTTTCGAATGTTACCAAGGTTCTGATAGGAATGAACCTTTATTATTATCGGGAGGTGAATATACACATGATGAACGGTAAAGGGCATACAATAATGGCACAAATTCCTTTAATGCAAATGAAGAAAATAAAATAAAAAGCAAAGGTACAAAGCCCTTATTGTTGTTCTTCGTCTATCTGAAAGAAACAGTGATATATCCAAATTTAGAACCCTCATCCTCATCGCAATGCAAGTGCCTGATGAAGGTAAATCCAGAAACGCGTTTCGGACGCATGGAATTTATAACCTGTTGTTTTCATTTTTTCCCCAAAAGACTACAAAATTTAGGTCAGACGGACACGACCAAATAATTTGTCTCAGAATATTTTACTTTCTTTTCTAAGGTCTTAGGACAACAAAAATTGGTGTTCACCTCTATTCATGATAAAGCTCTAAGAATGCGCACGTGTCTTTTTTAAATCGGTTTGAAACTGTATCTGAATCAATAGACATGACAGAGAAGAAAACAAGTTTGCATTATCTTAAAACCGTATACAAAACATTACGTAGAATTGAAAACTTTTATACAGTACACTGTGTCTTTCACAAAACTGTTGGAGTTTGTTTTTTGTGACGACATTCAAATATATTAATCATTTTATATCAGAATGCATGATTTCAATAACATTTTTTCATTTACCGAGAAAAGTGAATAACCTGCCATTAAGTATTGAATACAGATACCGTAGATCTTTCATACGAATGGTAATACTGTAAACGAGTACTTACTGCACACAGGAGGAAGTCCATCCCAAAGTTTATCCTCCTTACACGTTCGAACCAAATTACCCCCTATTCTTTCATATCCCGTGTCACACGTGTATGTTATCTTATCAAGATAATTGGAACCAGTTTGTGAAGATATTACGGCAAAGGTAACAACAGACGGATTTGGACATGTGACTGATGCTACAAAATAATTATAGTGCTTATTTAGCGTCAACATTAAGAATGTGTTAAAACAAAACAATTCCTTGACATGATATACATGATCAAACAATCCAAGTAGCTGAAAAGGCCGACGTTTTTCATTGATAGTTGGTTTAAAATATTGCTTCTAAAACTTCATATACTTGCCGATTAAATATCAATAATTCAATGAGGTCACTACGTTATATACACATTCCGACAATATCTTAGCACAATTCCCAAAATATTGGAATGTTGTTCCATGTAAACCATTCGAAACTGCCGAACGAAACATCTATCATATACAAATTGACACGCCCACATTAAAATAAAGAATTAAAACTATTTATTATGGGATATAATATGATATTGAATTTATCAACCCTGAATCAATGTTACCTACATTTCAAATATAATAAATAAAGAATGTCCAGTCAGTTAATTAAAAAAAGTAGTAGCCAATGTTACAGGTGTTTGTGGGCATGCACATTTGACTGATATAAAAAAATCGTATAAATAAGTTAAAGCTATATTAATTCCGATCTGGTAAAATCAGAGTTCAATTATTTTTATATAAAAAGTTAGTGTACTTAGCAAACGACCAAAGAATGTTTTCGATTCGTTTTCATGAGAAATAATATGATATATAATAATTAAATATTGAAGGAATTATTCAACAAAGCTATATTTTAGCTGCAGTTACCGTGCAGAAAAAAAAAAAAAAAAAAACGGTTCGTGTATGTTATGTGAAACCTGTGGTAAAATCACCAATACAATCTTTGAGGATAAAACTTGGATTTTCAAATAGGCGACTGTTACTGTTTCTATGTACAGATTTCATCCTGCAACACGTCACAACGTAATCGACCGGCTTTAGGATGGATAAACCCAAACCTTATATCGCCCGACAGTTACACGTATCACCAAAGCATAATGTCACGCCTTTTGGTAAATATATGCAATGCTATTGACCGAAAGAGGTTTTTCTTGTTCAGCAGGACAATGCCCGGTTCCATATAGCAAGGGTTATCATTTATTTTCAACTCAGTAAAACATTTATTTATTGACATGGTCCTTAAAAGTCGCTGGAATTGAACCCCATATAACTTATTGGGACGAATGTACTAGAAGGTCAACCTTCAACCATTAGACCAGGAGTTGCAACATGAATGGCAAAGGATATTGCGGATCCGAATACAAAGTTTCGTTCGATCAATGTCCTAGAGATGTAATGCATGAATGTTTTGTTATTCTTTTGCATTCATTCCTTTGTATGTATTTTCTTCTTTTTTGGAACAGTTTGTACATGTTTAAACTTCAGTAAAATGTTTTTTGAAATCCGTATCGAAACGTGTTATGTGATTGCTGAAAAATTAAAAGTAAGAATAAACTTGATAGCATAGCAAGACGATGTATTTGGTCTTGTTATTTGTTTGGCAAACTACAATATATGTATTTGACACTCACCACAGTTAATAGGAGATCCTTCCCAATAACCATCAGATCTACAAGTTATCAATGTATCTCCAGAAATATTTTCATATCCTACAGCACAAGAAAACGTTATGGTATCATCTAGTTCATTCCCTGATGTAATGATTGTTGCATGAGGCACTGTGTTCGGGTAGTCACATGTCATCACTTTTAAATAGAAGAGGTAGAAATTGTTCTTAATTGATTTGAGTATACTAAACAACAAAAGAAAAGCACCACATCTATTCATTTGTCTATTGATTATAACAAGATATTGTAAAACTAATAGACATGATAAAAATAGTAAGATGTGATGCGTTATTTGTGTTGTGTAGTATAATTATTAGTATCATATAACAGATAACAAAACAACACATATTATAGATATTTCAAGTCAATTATCCTTATCCCAATTCCAATAACAAATGCATAAGTCCTATTGAAAGTATGTTATTCTGAACACAAACTTTAAGGCATTGTGTCTTCAACCAAAGTAAATCGATGAAAAATATAACAAGTGCTGAAATATGAATCAGTTCGTCTGTTCTATTAGTTTTCGGTTAAAGTTATTAGCTTACATGAGGAATATTCCTTTGATTTTATAAACTTATTGCTGATATTTCAAAGAAAGGAGAATTAACTTTACCTGTCGTGCAATTATCATCCTCCCATCCAGGAGCACATGTGCAGTTAAAGCTGTCGGTCAAATCAACACACGTGCCGTTGTTCTGACACGGGTTTGGATTGCACTTGTCATCTAACATTAGAAATACATATCAGAGTTAATTCATTTCTTCACTTCAGCCTACATATATATATATATATATATATATATATATTCAACAGAAAAAATTGTAATCTCGAATTTACCACCAGAACCGTTTAAAATTATACCAACATAATGGCCCGAAAGTACTATTAACTAACAAAGGTAGTACAAATTATTTTACAAAGTCTTACTGCTTTGTATTGCACATTAACGAATACCACAGACAATTCTTATTTTGTTGACCAAAAAAGAGGAGCAAATTGCAAGGATCAAAATATTAGTCGAGAATATGATAGACAACACCGTCAAAGCGCCGTCAGAAGACGAGGAAGACCAATTAAAAAGAACACAGAAAACTAAATATTAATATATACTAAATTGCTAATGATAGATGTATTCCATACTGGAGTATGTACTCAAGGAGCTGTGTTATATTAAACTAAGTTTTTGATATCTATAAAAACGTTATATGTTTTTAAGTCATCTTGATGTTAATCTTCAGACGAAAAGTAAGCACTGTTAATGCATGTTTTGCAAAAGGAGAAATATCACCCATGCAATGTTTATGACCAACCAACATAAAAAGTAAGGTGTTCTGAACGTAAGCTTTTACTCGACTACTGTTATAAAAGAGGCGGAAGATACCGAATGGACATGCAAAACTAATAAGTTGGAAAACTGATAAAAAGTAAAATAACAAAAATACCAAACTCCAAGGAAAATTCAAAACGGAAAGTCCTCTATCAAATGGCAAAATCAAAAGCTGAAACACATCAAACGAATGGAAATTAACTGTTATATTTCTGACTTGGTACAAGCATTTCATTATGTAGATAATGGTGGATTACATCTGATTTTATAGATAAATACATCTCTCAATTGTGTGACAGTCGCAAAGAAGCGGTAGCAAACACGAAAAACAACGTAAAAAGGACCAACTACACAAGACACTGCATAGAAAATTAAACAATACATGTATCTTTGAAGAACAGCTAAAGTCAAACCTCGTTAAGTCAAAGTCGAAAGGACCGGCTGGAGTATTCGACTTATCTAAGGTTTGACTTATCCGAGGTCGACGTTGATAGCATGAATTTGAGTACATACAGTATGAGATTAGTGTTAACTAGAATTTTTAGACGTGTGCCTTTTTCGATTTGACAATGTAAAATTGTGTATTCAACCTCTGTGTATTTTTGTGTATCGTCCCCCTATAAAGCATTGAAATAAAAAACCAATACACACATATCTAAAAAGTTCAGTCACTATTAATTAAATGATGGAATCACACATTTATTGTGTTTTGGATTCAAATTATTGATTTTGGTTGGAAAACTCTTTCGATGCAAAATGTTATAAAATGTTTGCATCAGAATGCTTTCATCAGTTACATGTTACGCTAAATAACATTTTTCATGGAGATATATAAAATTGTTTAAAGATTTTTTGAGGAAAAAATGAAGGCTTACCTATTGAAATTTTAATATGCCTTGCCAAATTTTAGAATTGGACCCTTTGAGTGAAACAAATACATGAGAAAATTGCCCATATCTCTTTAGAAACAAGACTTGAATATTTTATGATAACATGAGTTAAGTCCCGCCACTGTAGACAACCACTGGGCCAATGTAACTGCTGGTGAAGGTTTTCTCCCGGAGGGTTTTACCAGCCCAGTAGTCAGCTTCCTTCCCGGGAATATATTACCCTAGCTTATTTTGGCAAAACCTATCGGAATTTTGGGTCCTCAATGCTCTTAAACATCGTTCTTTATTTGAAATTAGAAATTGTTTGATCCGAGTGTCATTGATGAGTCTTTTGTAGACGAAACGCGCTTCTGCCTAACAACATTTTAATCCTGGTATCTATGATGAGTTTATAGACGGTCCTTATCAATACGTTTGATGAAACAATGATAGTTAAATCTTGGGGAAAAATTATAACATACCCACGTCACAGGCACTGTCCCATGGTTCACACAAGAATGCATCATTTGGCAAAACGTCATTGGTGCCTGACATAAAAACACATACACATAATAATTATTGAAGTTTAATTTAACTTGGGAATTTGAAACTTAAATTTTTAGGTTTTGCGTAAAAATGAATGTACAAATAATTGCATTAAAGGTTATGTGCCATTTTGACCAATTAATGATTTTTCTTAGAAGTTGTCACTTTCCATGGATATGGATTTTAAGTATTACATATATATAACTTACTTTCATTATTCGTTTTTCTTTGCACAAGAAAATAACATATTACTTTATAATTTGCTATACGAAAAGCTCATTGTATGGAAGTATCAATATTTACTTTGCATTTTGAGATCGTTTAACTTATTTAGGTAGTCCAGATTTGCAGGATTCATTTATTCCGAACTACCTATTGTAATTTAATTGTTGGATTATTCCCAACTTGAACGTGCATGAGGTAATTTTCACTTTAGTTTAACCAAGCAACAATCTACAATTCAATCATTTATTTCATAAAAGACACTGAATTGTCTGTAAAGCATCTGCAAGTCTCTGAAAATATACTGAGTTTAATTGGCTATTGAGTTTTAAAATGTCATCTCCCAAGTTACATGTTCAGATAGCGAATTAATCTACTTCCTTAATCAATGAGATTAAAAGAAACATCGGCATACGACCTTTTTAATCTTCATTCAATATTCAGTTCGTGTAATGGTATGCTTTGAGAGGTATACGAATTTTTTTTTTCAATTAGCACTATAATTATTTAAAAAGAGAGGCGAAATATATCAAAGAGATAGGGAAACTTTTAAATCGAAAACAAACTGACAATGCCATTGCAAAACAAACTGACAATGCCATTGCAAAACAAACTGACAATGCCATTGCAAAACAAACTGACAATGCCATTGCAAAACAAACCTATCAAATGAGAAACAGTATACTAAACACAAGATAGAAAATTAAGGACTGAGCAAAAGGAACCCCAACAAAATACAATTCAAATACTAGCAATAACATCATTTTTGTGCAAATTCCCTCTCCTTTACTATTGAAACGACACACAATACACTAGTTAATCACTTCAATTTATAATTTATAATTGAAACAGCCATGTTGATCTGAAAACCCCATTAAAGCTGAACAATAATTAATACTACATGTTTATTTTTTTCAAAAAAATGCAGAATTATCCACTGCAGTATATTTAGTTCTGTTCAGACAATCCGCTTGTAGTAATTAAAATCCGAACATTCTAAATTCAGACTGTTCAGTACATGCTATATACCTGAAAAAAAAAACAACAACCATCTGATCCGTCTTAACAGTTATTTAACATTACTGGACTGAATGCGAGCAAAACGTCTGAATAGTTCTAAAGTTACAACAAGAACATATCTAAAAATAACTTACACTCTTAACAAATCTTAACATTTGAGTTTCAAAACTATCTGATGATGTGAAGATCAACATAGCCATTTGAGATTAAATTTAGTTTAACTAGACTAAGTATAACGAATTTATCTTTTACGTAAACAATACTGCCATTTAGAACTTTAGAACAAACATACCGCTGCGAATGATAACAGGAATTACTAAATTGATTAGACTGTATAACCTACCACATTAACCACGAACTCCCGACACCTTCTCCTAAAAATGTACATAGACAAAGAAAACAACTGTTTCACATGATCCTGATAGCCTGACCTTACAGATCCATGTATAAACCGGTTCGGTGATAAACTAATTTATGTGCATAAAAATAAACCTCATATGCATATATTAGTATATCATGTATAGACCAAATGCGGCATAAGAAAAATTCAATAAACAAGAATATGATTTTAATTCATTATGCTCAAAATGTATTGAACCAAAACATATGGGTCAAAATCTTAATTATGCACATATTTCAAATAGTTAACATCAAACAAACATCTTAAGTAAGACTTCGTGTCCAGGTGATGTGAACTTACATTCATGGTACTAGTATACAACCTTGAACATACAGGACGAACTAAATAAAGAACGGAAGCACACACTAGAAACATAATGCTCGCTCATCATACAAACTAGCAGAGGATATATATCTATAAAGTACCTTGTCTTCTTAAGGTGCGAATTTTCGGTGAGTCTGTGTATTGACACACAGTCCTACTCATTGGGTCATTATCAGCTGAAATAAATACTCTCTCATTTGGAAATATGCTACTGTTTATATCTATAAAAGGAAAAATATTAAATTGTAATATTTAATGTAAACATATACATCGACCAGCCATACCAATTCTCTCTCTCTCTCTCTCTCTCTCTCTCTCTCTCTCTCTCTCTCTCTCTCTCTCTATTGTCATAAGTAACAAGCGATACGTATTCATTGTTTATTGTCAATAAGAATAACACCTTATTAATGTCGTGAGTCCGAAGCATTTTTCTGAATTTTCCATTCACAAGAAACGCTGAAATCCAAACTGGAAGCCGATGATGAATAAAACCTAAACACGTGAAGAAATTTGTAGCCAAAAGTGACCTGAAAGTAGTCAAATTCATCTAAGATCTACTTTGCCTGAGGGACTTGAAAATTTCGTTTGCTCAAGGTTATCATCAGCTCAGTAGTCAGTACTTCTGTACTGGCATAATAAATGACAAACCCTTCTAAAATTGTCAGTTAATAAATGTTGAAATTATAAAGAAACTAAAATTTCAACTTCCTCAGGCAAAGTTTACCTTAGATGGATTTGGCTATTTTTTAAGTCCTTTTTGGTCGTATAGCTCTTCAACTCTTTCGGTTCTTATACATCCTTGGCTTTCAAATATTCGGCTTTGAGCGTTCCCAATTACAGTAAATCCAGAAAAGCGCTTCGATCGCATGGAATTTATAACGTGTTTTTTTTCATTTTTTTCAAAGTAATTTCTTAATTTATCAACAAAAAATTTCGGAAAAGTTTTTAAAACTCATGTCAGTAACTCATCATTGACTTCTGAGTTGATGTACCCCTAGGGGACTATATATATAACAGTAGGTCAACAGCAACAGTATCGACCTAGTGCTAGTAAATAAATAACTCTAATAATGTCGTTCGTCCGAAACGTTCACTGGATTCACTTCACCATGAATAATAAAAACTGATCATCTATCTGAAAGCATTGGATGTATAAAAGATAAACATATGAAGAGCTTTATTACCTAAATGTATAATGTCTATCCCGTTTACATGTAAGTTCTTTTTGAATAGGATTACATTGTTAGTATTTTAACTTTTAATGCTAAAACCATGAAATGTAGAGTTCCTCTGTCTTTGTTTTTTTATACATCTTAATACCACATTCAGCTTGAAT
This sequence comes from Mytilus coruscus, assembly GCA_017311375.1. NCBI lineage: Eukaryota > Metazoa > Mollusca > Bivalvia > Mytilida > Mytilidae > Mytilus > Mytilus coruscus. Next base: position 65,346,766 of record CM029597.1, on the reverse strand, counting down.
ATGGGGCTAATCTGATTACTTGACTGTTGATTGCTTATCGTCAAGTAGCGGGTTCGAGATGTACGCTTTACGATCTATTCGAGAGCATTGTTTTCAATCATCCAGAGGAATTCAAATATCGCGTACATCATATTGTACATACTAACCAAATTCATATCATTATAACCCTGTTCTTTTATAAAAATATAGCAAGTCTTTTGACATTTGTACATTTTATTACATTATACGTTACACGTCGACACACTGAAATAGCTGATCGAAAATACAAATAATACAATATCCCATGCAAAACTTGAAACATGAAAACCAATTTTTAGATAAATAAATGTGTTTTTTTACTCTATGTTTTAGAATCGCCCAAGATTTTTTTTTGGATTAAAGTTATCAAGAAGTTCATTAAATTCATTTCAAACATATGTTTTTATCACCTCAAGCAGGGCGGATCCAGAAATTCGTCAGGTGCGGGTTGATACCAAAAGGAGCTTTCAAACTAATTCAATAATCATATATGGATGAATAATAATGTAATTAAAGGGGCGTCAGCTGTCAAATTGATTTTCACCGATTTGACTCAAATTCTCATATTTGATTTATAACATACTATTTATTAGGAGTGAAATAACTTACCTGACAAAAGGTGAAAGTAAAATAAATCGGCTGTAATTTTTGTCAATTTCATACAAAGATATATCCTAAAATATTCGGAATTCGGTCCACTTGTAAAGCCTGTGTCACTTCTGAAACATTCAATCATCAAAACTATACATTTGAGAACGGCATTCAATGAGCTATTTAATTACCGATTACACGATAGTTTTTCACAGTTATAAACAAAATAATCCTGTTCCATTGTTAATCAAACCTTTATATGAGACCACTTAACAGTGTTTTAAAGAGAAATTTAAACATCTTTAATGGTCATTTCAACAGAAGCAATGAAGTTGATAACAGACAAAAAAGGGGTAAAACAAATTAAAATGGAAACTTTGTGCGTGTTGAAGGTAAGATAAAATACTTAGGCTTGTCAAATTGTTTGCTTTAAAAGCAAAACCCTGAAGAGTGACTTCTCCTTCTTGGAACCATCTTTCAGTTTTTGTTTTTATTAAATGGAAAACTGAAAAGAATTTAGGAATTGACACAATCTGACATCTTTTAAAGTCTTCAATTCGATGTCAAGTTCGAGTTGAAATTCAAGTTAATCATAATACAATTTAAAAATTAATCAAAAATTCGAATCTCGTGTTTTAATTTTTCTGTTCTTTATGTCGAGTTAGGCATGAGTCTAAGACCGATTTTAAGTTTGCACTGGTACAGTCACTTGATACTCATTTTAGGTGGATATATATTATTGTTTCACTGCAATCATACTATATCTTATGTTTTTAGTATGCTAAGGTTTCATTTCGATAACATATTTGCCATTTTTCAAGGATATTCGCAGTATTCATCTTAAAACCACTGTCCCGAATTCTCGACTTATTGTTTTATACGTATATACGAAGAGTGTCTTTGAGTTGAATCAAGGAAAAGAAGATCAAGGAAGTCTGTTCGTTTAATTTCACATACACACAAATACATATATATGATTAGCAGGGATTGGTTATCGTAATCTGTAATTGTAATCGATTGTAATTGATTACATTTTTTCAAGTAATCTACAGTAATCATCTGTAATCGTCAAGATTTTCAATTACAGGTAATCGTAATTTAATCGACCACGGCATACAATATGATTTCTTTTCGATTACATTTCAATTACTTTTAAATTAGTAAAAACATTTAATGAAATAGAGCCTAGATTAAATGAAATGTCTACTTGTTTTCATTGGTATTAATATTGATTTTGTTATCAGTAAATTAAAATCAAACTAAATATTATTTTTATATACATATGCACATTCATGGTTCTACAATCTGTCGATACCTGTATCTTGGCATTGCACAAGGTAATGTTTTTCTCTGACTGTTAATGAAGTCTTTATACTAAATCCATTGGATGCTGGATGTGTACTGATTGATATTTTAGTCTTAGATGCATGATTTTTTTATTAGTTGTTATTGGCTTTGAACTAGCTGTCAGTAACTGCGGGAACTCTCAGATCAGTTCCTAGTGTCTTTTTGTTGTGGGCATGTATAAGTACCCTGCCACGTCCACTCTGTGTTTTTGTTATATGTATTTTTGTTTGTATCCATCTAATGAGTTTAGCCTTTTTCAACTGATTTTTATAGTTTGTTCTTATGTTGTACTGTTACACCACTGTCCCAGGTTCGGGGGAGGGTTGGGCACCCGCTGACATGTTTAACCCCATCACATTCTGTATGTGCCTGTCCCAAGTCAGGAGCCTGTAATTCAGCGGTTGTCGTTTGATTCTGTGTATCATATTTGTTTTTCGTTCATTAATTTGTACATAAAATAGGCCGTTAGTTTTGCCGTTTGAATTGTTTTAAATTTGTCATTTCGGGGACTTTTATAACTGACTATGCGGTATGGGTTTTGCTCATTGTTGAAGGTCATACTGTGACCTGTAGTTGTTAATTTCTGTGTCATTTGGTCATTTGTGGAGAGTTGTCTCGTTGGCAATTATACCACATCTTATTTTTATAATCAAGTTATGTTAGCTCTTTTCATAGGTACATATAATGACTTGAAATTCTATAAAATTGCCTTATTCAGATGTGTATTTGTCCCCAAGCTGTTTTTCTTCAACCAGATTTTCTGACAAATTTTTCCGTAATTCCAGCTTTTGAATCAAATAATTGTGATAACTTAACATATTTAGTATAAACAAAAGTAAGGAATTTTTCATAGAATTAACTGCCTTATTAAACAATAATAATGCAATGCATTTAGTTTTGGGAACTTTTAAATGCTAGACAATGCTATTTAAAATACAGTTTGATTCTCAGTATGATTTAATTTGGACTTGAGTTGCAGATTCATTTTTCAAAATGGGTAAGTCAAAAGATAAATAATTGATGTGTCATTACAATAGGATATAAAGTATTTCTGGCAATAGACAAATGCATTTAAATTCCCTTTAAGTAACAGATACATTACACATGTATCCTAGTTGACTTTGATACTAAAACATGTATTGTTTTAAATGTTGGATAGAGAATAAAGAATTTTCCTCTGCCTTCTTGTTATAAGTGATTAGATGATCACAGGGTTTTAATCAGACTTTGATTTGATTTCAATCATGTTTATTTAGTTAGAGTCCACTTCACATTATACGTGCTTTGTCCTATAATGAGAAGCTTTTTTGTTACCTGTAATGAAGGAGCCTATCTGAAAAAAATTGAGATTATCCAAACAATAACACGAACCAATACCTGTAATTAATTTATAAATGCAAGCTTATAAACTAGCTGCATCGACAAATTTTCAACTTTTAGTTTTTTGCTAATTGATACATCGTAATGAGGTATATCAAAATAGATATGATGTTCCAATAATGTGTAAAAAAAAGAAGAAATTCGAGTCATTCTTAAAACGAAGGGACACTTTTTTAATTGGAAATTAGAATCTGCTTTGTTTCACACATGCACGTTAGGGGGACATTAAGGAGACAACATTGCATTACTTTAAATAAAGTTCAACTCTTGCCATATAAACGATATTTCAGTTAAAGTTAAATGATGCATTTGTAGAGATCTCAATGTTCACTATAACCATGTTGAACATTATAATATAGTGTTTAACTTTCCTTAGTTATTTTGTTTATATTTTATATTATGTTTTTGACAGTAATTGAAATATAAAGTAATTAGTTTTGGTATAATATTCAAAGATCTGAGTAATAGATTATTAATCGATTACAGAAAAACCCTTGAAGTAATCGATTATAAATTGATTCCTTTTGACGGTAATTATGCCCATCCCTGATGATTGTCAATATGTTCTCTCAATCAAAAATTAAGGAAACAAGAGTTTATAATACTGCTTCTCTGTTTCATTGTTAGACCTATACATCAAATTTAAAATGTTGTCACTTCAGTAAAGGAATATATGACAGATTAGAATGTTTCAATTTTTAAATTATGACATTTCTTCACACAAGCAACAAGATATTTCTATTTGATACTGTTTATGAAGTATATATTTCTAAGCTGATACGATATGCAAGCCAGAGCTTGCATTGTTATGCTCAGAACCTGTGCTACGCTACGCTGATTTACAGTAAATGAGTCAAACATATTTTTACAAAAATACGTACATTGGAAGGTACTAGGTGAGAATGGATAAGAAATTATTTCCACTTTTGCAAAACTATTAATATTTGTTTCCTTAGCTCTCCGTTTTTTACATTTCATGTAATGTTCTTCCGTCATGAAGTAATACAAAGTTGTCGTGTTCTTTTGATCGAAATTTATTGTATTTCGATGTTGACTGAATGTTTGTCAGTTGTGGTTTATTCCTTCATATTATTTTAGCGAGAGGCAATGTTTAGGATTTCAATAAAATGTTGTATTCACTTAGAGCTCGTTGAATCCCATCTATCGAAGTATCGAATACCATATTCATACTGATATCTTATACATTTCCGAAAGAATCATCAATACAAAAATATGTATACAATGCAGTTAAAAAGTTTGATAAAAAGAATACTTTTCACACTAAATTTGCGTTCCTAGAAATTACATCCTACAATTTTTTTTCCGAAATATAATGTTAATGCTGAGAACATTTCAACGACATAATGCATATTAAACGTTATCAACAACTTTCTCTTCAAACTATATATATCAAATGATTTCTACACCTTGTGAATGCTTTATAATTAAAACGGAAATTTACAAAGGGTCCCTTCTTACAGGTTCAATCCACTATTTTCTACGTACGAAAATGCCTGTACCAAGTCAGGAATATGACAGTTGTTATCCATTCGTTTAATGTGTTTGAGCTTTTGATTTTGCCAGTTGATTAGGGCTTTCCTTTTGAATTTTCCTCGGAGTTGAGTATTTTGTGATTTTACTTTTTCTAAGGCGTTCGATATTTAGTGTATTCTAAAAGTTATATCGTAGATACTTGTCAAATTCTCAAAATAAAAAAAAAAGCAGTATAAGATATGAGATGAGTAAACCACTAAAGATATTTTGGGAAATACTCATGAAATTTTGAAGGTATAACTACAACACCCTACATAGAAAATATAGGCTGAGCAACACTAAGCCATAACAAACGGGAGATGAATTCGTGTTGCTGATGTTACATGTAGTACGCATTCGGTGGTAAGTCTCATTCTGTGATGTCACTTTTGAGAAAAAGAGGACGGAATTGGGATTACGACAATTGGAACAAATCCGTGCAATTACTAGATATTCCATAACGGTCAACCAACTGGTGATGGAGTCCATGAAACTGTAGATGGGATAAGTGTGTATTCTCTCAATTGAAGTCTATATATATATATATAGCTAACCTTCGTCAGTGGTGGTCTTTTGTCATATCTTATATACAGAATATAATTATCCGTTTTCAAATGTAAAAAGAAAATGTCGTTATATAATGCAATAATAGACGTTAACGCGTTTTTGTCGACAGTATCAACCGAACTTAAACTCGAAATGTATTTTCAACTCAAATTCTATACATATCGAACTTATACTAGTCTTATTCAAATTCAAAAAATATTATTTTCAGTTTTAGCCTTTTATTCTTTATTTATAACAAAAGCAACACGGATGGGTTGTTCATATAATCAAATATTTATTTTCAAGCATTTACAAAAACTACAATTGATAACAGAAAAAACCTTAAATTCATTTGCAGGATACGTGTTAAATATAACCATCATAATATTGTGTTTGAAATGTTCAACAGCTATACTTGACAATTTATCTAAATACTGCATATGCTACAGAAAATGGAAAATAAAAGTTAACACTGATAAAATTAATGCAGTTGAGTTCTTAAATGATTGGTTACCAGCTGTGAATAGTAAAATTGTTCAAATTATACAGGAGATATAAGTTAGTCAGTGTCCTCTTTCATTATGTTTTTTTGTCAAGACAATTTTTTAATACATCTACAAAATCCAAAAAAAAAAAATTTACCATGACGGATAAAGAAAATCATCAAGTGCAAAATGCTCAGATTGTCTAGATCTATCTATTTCAATTACCACCATAATTATCATAATACTCTTATATGAGTTATGGCCCTAACGTTAACATTAAACATTTTGTTCGTGTTTTTGTCTCATATCTCGAAACCTGAAATTGATAGGCAGAAACTGTGAACAGCAAACTTGATACAAGATCTAAACACAATCCCTTATATTGAAATTTTAAGACGAACTCTCATAAAAGATATTGCCAATAAATTGACATTGTTTCGTCGGTTTGCCTTTTATTTCAAAAAATATAATAGATACGCAGAAATTGTTAACAGCAAATTGATCAGCAATACACGATCTACCAATATATCAATGACTCGAAACTTAAAACGACCAATATAGGAGTTATACTTCTTAAAATACAGTATTTGACATATTGTTCGTGTTTTTGTCTAGTATCTCGAAAACTATATCAGAAGTAACTGATCTAAAACAAAATGCTATGATCGAAATCCTCAGATGATTTCTTCTAGAAGTTAGTGCCCTTAAATAAGGAATTTCAATACATTTTAGAGTTTTCACATATTCAAATAGACATAAACTGTAAACAGCAAAAATGATTAGCAACACGAGGTGAACAAAAAAGTAAATGAATGAATTCATTAACTGATCCATTCCAGTAGTTTTTGTCCCTAAATTACAATGTTTTTTCCAATTTTTCCATGTTTCCATATTTTGTTGAAAAGTATAATGAAAGGAGAAAAACTGTAAACAGCAAAAGTTATCCGCAACACGAGGTGTTCAAAAATATTGATCCAGATTTCTTTCTTTCATAATTTCATTTCACTAGACTACTCACAAAAGCTCTACATTTGAAAAAATGCAATTTGATTCTTCAACCCTTTTTTGTTTATTTCTTTCTTACTTGAAAATTACAACAACCGTTGTATTAGAGATGTCTATATTGTTGATGCAAGTCCAATCGTTAATTGTTGTCCCGAAAGCATTTAAATTGATGACAGAATTTTGTAGCGTTGTAGTTGCAATGTTGAGAGTGGTTGATTGTTCTGAATTGCCTGATACTTCTGTGTAATTATATTCCCACACTGCATTCTTCAGATCTTCAGGCAAAGCACAGCTGGCGTCTGTAAGTATAGAGTACAAACCTGATAAGAAATCAGGTTATTGTACGGTAGTTGACCAGTAATAGCTAACAGAGATAAGGAAGGATGTCAAACTGAATTAATCGTAATGACTTCAGTAAAGTTTGGTTTATATCGATATACTTAAATCCTAAACTCTGGAAATAGTATCGTTACTAAATGATAAAACAAAATTCACCACAATAGAGAGCGAATACAACAATTTAACTAAATGAAGTTTAATCACAAATTTAATCTTCTTAGAATCAAATCTATATTTCAATAGTCTATAGTTCATAAAAACGATTCTTCCGCAGTGTACTGTTAACAGTTTGATATAAATGCGATAATTATAATATAACCAAGAAGCAAGCTTCACAAAGATAATAGAATATTTCAACAGAAAATTACTTCACAGTGATAACATACAGTCCTCCGTATAGTATAAACCGCCATAGAATAATGTATACACACGGAATGTTTCCTGAGTATCTATTTATGAAGTGCTTTGAAAAAAGAAAAGTATATTTTTCAAGAAAGTTCTGATTTGAGATAAATCTTGGAAGTACTAATTTGTTGCAATAATTTTATTACTATACTTGTTGAAGCGTGATAACTTGTTAATTTGTAATTATAATCGGTGGTGCATGACAATTACATTGTTACTCAATATAATCATTGAATAATTACTATTACACATAATTCATTTAATTTTACATGGAAAGGTACATGAAAATATATCATTGTATTTAACTATGATATGTATTTCATATATAAAAAGTTAAAAGTCGATAGCTGACACATCACCTTGTCATCGCGCGATCGAGTACACTTAGCAAAAATCAACTCTAATTGAAGACTGTGTGTTTAGTTTAAGATTATGTTTTATAAATTGCTGTTTCATCGATATTAACCTGTTCTGTCCTTTAATTCATACCGCAAAATATTTCAACTCCTCAGTTTTACTGTTTGCCATACCTGTATAAACCATATCGTTCAAGTTCCTGAACTTCCATTAGATTTGATTATCTGATTTATCGTCTCATGTTTTAACTTTATACCATTTAAAATTGATAATAAAGAAGTTTAAAATAAGATAGTCATAACATTGATACAAAACAAAATACAATTTTAGGGTGTTTATTTATTAGGAATACACTCAGAGAAAACGAACCAAATATGGAAAGAAGATGTAAAGGCGACGTTAAATTACACTCTGCTCACCTGTCGTGGTCTGTTGTACCATCGTAGTATATTTATGTGTTTTAAGTTTTTCTTAAGTAAAAGACGTTGAGAAGAAAGAAAGTCTATTTTAACATTTGTTTTAATTCGAGGAAAACTTTTGAACCAAGGATTCTTATTGATATTGATGCAGTGATTAGTTTGAAGGTGTTACAGGCATCATTCTGAGATTATTGAATAACGGCAAATTTGTGATACAGATGGCCACGGATACATGTTATGATTGTCATTTGTCATAGACCAATCCTTCTTTCTTTATTGATGAAGAATATCATTCATCATAAGAGTTCGTCTTGTAATTAAAAGCAAGTCGGATGTCATTACAGAAACTTCATACAGTTCCAGCGCAGCCCAGAGTTTCGTGGCTATCATATTAGGCAATATTTTGGGATCTTTGTGATGTTTTGTTGACATTTGATCTCTTTCATCTTTTAATCATGGGACTGTGTTGCTTTTCTTCGTCGACTGATGATAACAACTATTCCTGGGTATAGTTTCATAAAGAAATAATGTTATGTGGAATGATTGCACATGAGACAATATATCCACCAAACGAAGTGGATATTAGCAACTATCTGTAAAGGTAGACAATCAACAAATAAGCAAACACACATACTGTTTACTAATAGTCAGCTATCAAAGATTCACCCATTAAAAATGTGAAACTACCACAATGGGAAAAATAACGGCCTGATTTTAACAATTATATATATAAAAAAAATTAACGAAACAAAAACATGACAGACATGAACCAACGACACGTCTTAATCGTAGGCCTCTGTGTAGTTGCAGGCACAAACAGATGTGGCGGGTAAGACATCGGTCCGAACACTTAACCTTCCCCTAACCTGGAACAGTAACAGTGTTGTAAAAGCAGAACATAAGAACAAACCGTTAAAGTCTGATGGATATAGCCGAACTCAAAAGAAGAACAAAACACTTATATGTTAACAAAAGACAATTAGTAGCTAACTATAAAACCAGGTTTAATCCACCATTTTCTACATAAGGAAATACCTTTACCAAGTCAGGAATATGACAGTTATTATCCATCGTTTGATGTGTTTGAGCTTTTGTTTTGCCATTTGTTAAGGGACTTTCCGTTTCAAATTTTCCTTGGAGTTCGGTATTTTTGTAATTTTACTTTTAATAGTACCGATTGAAGAGTACTCTTAGTTATTGAAAACTAGTTAAAAGGCCATCAAAAACGCCAATAAGTAAAATTATATCAGTTAAAAACGTCATAAATAATCTGCAAAAAGCATGGCCTTGTGCAATTCCAAACTATAAGCTAATAGAATCAACTGGATGTGGGCTTATAAGTATTCACACCTGCATAATAAAACATAATTAGCTATGTCAAATTTTATCAAAAATAAAATCAGTGTGAGTGCTGATCAAACAATAATTAAATACTTAACTTTGATGTTAAATTGATAACCTTTAAAAAAAAGTTTTTTTCAACTGATCAATGAGTTTAGATTGATCGTATCTAAATTTACGCCCTTTATAAACAATAACATCGAAAAATGTTTTCGATAACAATTCTACATGCAAAATCAAACATCAAACAACCAAATCTTTGTATCTATGAAAACAATCTAGTAATCGTGATTTGGCAACGAAATACCCGACTTTATAATATACTAGTAAAACATGGATTACGTTCATTTAAATCGTCTTCGTAACTGCAGAATAAAATTAAAAATGGAAATGGGGAATGTGTCAAAGAGACAATAACCCGACCAAAGAGCATAAAACAGCCCAGGCCAACAATGGGTCTTCAACACAGCGAGAAAATCTCGCACCCGGAGTCGGGCTTCAGCTGGCCCCTAAACAAAAATGTGTACTAGTTCAGTGAAAATGGACGTCACACTAAACTCCGAAACATATAAAAGAACTAACATTAAAAAAAAAACATACAAGACTAACAAAGGCCAGAGGCTCCTGACTTAGGACAGGCGCAAAAATGCGGCGGGGTTAAAAATGTTTTGTGAGATCTCAACCCTCCCCCTATACCTCTAGCTAATGTAGAATAAACAAACACACATCAATACGCTCAGTAAAACTCAGTTGAAAAGAAGTCCGAGTCCGATGTCAGAATAGGTAACAGAAGAAACTAAGCAAAATGACAATGATACATAAATAAACAAAGGACTCTAGCAGTTATTGACATGCCAGCTACAGACCTCAATTAAACTGATTGAAAGATTATGTCTTCAACATATGCATATAGAAAGAGTAGGAAAATAAGTTAATGATCAAAATGAAAGAAGGAAACATCACCGTCCAAAAAGGAAACGTAACAATCATGACAATGGGGAACCATTTTTTTCGCCACGTGTTTAATTAAGTTTCCTATATAAAACTGAAATATCAAAACCTCAAAAGGACAATAATTGCAGTGTACTTATAACACGTTCTATTAGGGAAATTTCCGAATATATTAGTATTGATCATTGTTAAATAAACAAAATGTATTCCATCCTTGTATCGTTCAACTTCACAGGTATATATACATATATCCACACAATCTGTAATATTATATTCATGTGTGAAGTCAATACATGTAACAGTTAACAATACCTTTGAAATCATGTCAATAAAATAAGTTTAGGTGTTAATGTACCAAACAAATTGAGCAAACTGATGAGAGAATCGAGTAGATTGATGCCAATTAATGTAAACAGTATAATTTGAAATTAAAAATAATTACCTGACATAGACGAATACACATAACATATAATGACTGAAAGCTGGATGTTGTAGCAAAGCTTTTTAGGTGTGTCCATTTTCAATTAACACTTTTTAAAATAAATTTCCGATCATTTTAGTAGCAGTTTATTTTCTGTTCACATCAAACTCTTGAATGAATGTCCGAAATTCGTCATGAATTTGATGCAGTTCACAACATGCACAAACAAACCAAATAAGGAAACTTGATAGCACTAGTTTTAACATATGTGTATTACAGTTCAGTGAATAATAATAAAAATAGAAAAGAAAATCATTCAACGTTAGATGCACACCTTTTATTACATCATGAATGCATTAAACTTTTTTGAGGTATGACAAAAAGCTAACTAGATAAACCAGGATTAAGATTGAATGCCAGAGGCGCAAGTTCGACTTTTGGTATATTCAATTTTCTAAACAGTCATTTATCACTCAATCCAAATTATTGAAGTAATATCATTAACAGTATCAATTTTACTGCACCAGATGCACTTTCCGATAAATAAAGTCTCTTCGGTGATGCTTGAGTCCAAAATATTTAAAATAAAAAACCTAAAACAAATGTGGATGACTGATAAAACTAAAAGGGACAAAAAGTAAAAGACGAACCCGGAAAAGGAATCAAAGCTATTCATAAGGCAGATAATTCGTTAATTTCAATTATTTTACTTCATAATTTTTCTAAAGCAAATTTAGATAAAAACAATATCCATATTTTCATTCCAGGACCAAAAAATAATAAAGTATATATTCCAAACGGTCAATGTAATTAATTAACACTAAATAAACTTTTAAATCAATCCTCTAATCAAATTCGATGTATATTATTAAGTATTATTGATCATCATGGTTTGAAGTGCAATCCTAAAACTGATTAATGTATAGTATAAATGGACATGTACAGATCCATCAACTGATGCGGGCAGTAAGAAAAGAAGGAAGATTGGAATTTGAACCTCTTTTATCTATAGACCTGTCAAAAGACAATCATTAGTTTTGTTTTATTAAATAGCTAAATGTGTTTTTAATTTTTTGAATATGATTTCAAAATTGTTCTGTTGATGGTCGATCTATTAACGTTCCTGATTAATTTTATCATACATTTTGATTGACTTGGGACAATATAAAACCTTGTATATATAACAAATGTATATAAATATTATTCGACCGTTTGAGTTTGAATGTTGAATCATTGACGTAGATCACACACCTCTTATCAGTCATACTAGACAAAAATCAAGATTCTGAAGCCTTTTCGTCATTAGTTAAACCTTTCACAATATAATTTAACACCTTTTCTATATGTAAGTCCTAGAAACAAATTACGAAATTTTGTTCATAACTACAAAAAAAGTTTAAAGCAATCATTATTACGCTAGAAATAACACTGACAATAAAGAGACCAATGCTGACATGGTGCTACAATAGTTCATTATACATTTAAAAAAGAAAAAAACAATATGCATTGAACCACTTTTACTTATATTTATAAAATATATCCTTTAGATTGATGCTTTTCTTGTTGGCAAACGAGAGAAAAATAAATTTTGTCTGAAGAAATATTGGTGACCTGAACGGGTTGACTGGGATAAAGAAATATGCTGACCTGGAACTTTCCCATCTGACAGTAAATTGTAAAGATACTAGGGTTATAATTTGTTACGCCATTTTCGTCTTCATATGAGTCATCAGTAACGCTTGAATCAAAAGAAGGAAGGCTAAAATCGAAATTAGAGGTTGAAGAGAATGTAAAACCCATTCTAAAGATGGCATCCGTTTAGCTTTATGGAATTGATTCATACGTGAATCTATTTTCAAATCTAACATAGTTCCAGACATTTTCTTGTGCATTATTATGGTGTTGCCTGTTCTTATTAAAGGCAAAACTAGCAGAAGAATTATAACCTCTGCTTTGACAAATGTTATTCTATATTGTCGTATGAATAATTGACATATGTAAAATTTCGGATAAAACTTATATGATTTTAAGTTTAAAGCAACTATATGCACAGGAATTTTTTGTTTATGCACAGTTAAGATTTAGAAGAAAAACTGACATGGTTACAATACTAATAATAACACCATAACAAACACAATTCCTTTTTAATATTCTTGTTATGGTTAGAAAATACATAAAAATAACACCATTACAAACTCAATCCTACTTTAATATTCTTGTACGTGTAAATCTATTTTATTTTTAGAAATTTACTTGTGACGTCACAAAAAATACGTCACTTTTTGTGACGTTGATTCATTCATGTGACGCAAAGTTTATATTTCGTTTGTGATGTCCTGGTGTGCTGTCGTATATTCATGTGAGGAGTCCGTTGTTATTCTGCGGTTTATATGTTGTAATGTACTATTATATTATTTATTTATATATTTCTCTGTGCTGAGTGTTCTTGCATTTGTTTGACTGTATTCCTGTCACGTTGTGTTGTCATTTTAGCGGTATTTTTAACGTTCCGATATAAGCGGGAGGTTTGGCTAGCCATAAAACCAGATTCAACACACCATTATTTTTCTTAAAAAGTCCTGTACCAAGTCAGGAATATGGCAGTTGTTATCAGACAGTCCGTTTCTATGTATGTTGGTGTTTGCTTTTGTTGTAGTTCAGTGTTTCTGTTGTTCTGTTTTTTTTCCTCTTATAGTTGATGGGTTTCCCTTGGTTGTAGTTTGTTAGCCGGATTTGTTTTTGCTTAATCGAATTATGACTATAGAACAGCGGTACTTTTGCCTTCATTTATATTAGGCAGCAACCATTTGATTTTCTGGGGGAGGGCTATGGATTTTTTTGGAAAAAAAAGTTTGTTTCCAGTTTTTGGAGAAAAAAATAATTTGTTTTTGACCCTGAGAAAAAAAATTGTTTGTTTCACCCTCAGCTGCCACTATATGTAATGCTAAAATTGAAAGAAAAAATTGTTTACGACTTGTCGCCAAAAAATAGATTGTTTTTCGCCAAAGGCGAAAAAAGTTTGTCCGGAAAAAATCCATAGCCCCCAGAAAATCAAATGGTTGCTGCCTTATATACAACACAATTTCGCTTTTTTATCGTTTGTGCAAATTTGTGTACACTTTTAAAATCCATACAAGGTCCAGTTTTACATTACGTTTGATAATACTCACATAAAATAGAATGGAAAAATATGTATTTATTGCAATACATTGTACATTCGTAAACATTTTATAGAATAAGTATCAATGTCCTATTCAAAATTAGTTGAACATACACATTATGCATTTAACAAGACATATGAGGTATATTATTAGTGATCTGACATTCTATCCATCAATATAGCACCTTCTTATTGGATATACAAAGAACCAGTCATCCTTAAACATGTTAAAGCCTGAAATGGATAGTTGTGACATTGGTAATTAAGCCATAAATTTCATGACATTAAGTTATTCAACGTAAGTGGTATAATACCATAACACTGAATAAACTCATCATAGATATAAGGCATTACATTTTTTCCGCCAGACGCACGTTTCGTCTACAAAAGACTCATCACTGACGCTCGAATCAAAAATGAATTTATTGACCAAAACGTTTAAGCTGACAGGAAAATGTAATATACATGTAAAACCGTGTCCAGACCTTTCAGTCCTTCAATTTCAATCCGTATTCTGAGTATTGAATTTGTGATCGACATATCAAATCCAGTACTTTGATTGAGTTCTGAGTCTGAATACAATCATCGTACTTAAAAATATAATGGCTGTTAGACCAGATGTCTTGTTTTTTTCGTGGGTTGCATTTACAAGTAAAAAAAATCCCTAGTCCCATGATACTTTTTTTATAAGTTAACCTAATTAAAAAAACAAAACAAAACAAAAAAACCAGTCTATTAAAATACGAATACTGCAAACACAAAGTAGGAGGCAGTTCTCTAAAGTCATTCTAAAAGGATGATCGGATTTCATACATCCAATTTTTACTCATTATTGTAAGCCTCTGTTGTTTTTAAATTACACAATTTATTGAAATGACATACTCAGTGACTCTTGCCTTCCTCGTTATCTTGACAAATTCTCATATATAAGTACTTCATTTTTGTTTTATATTTTTCTAAAATTATACTTTCATTTCCTCTTCTAAAATTTACTTGACAATTTGTCCAATTAAAAGTTATTATTTAAAGAGATTGTACATCCAATACCAAGCACATGGATCATTTATTATAATGCAATCACTGGGACGTATCATAAATAGTACGGTGACAAGTAAGGTAAATTAAAAAAAATAATGGACCGAAATACCTCACGGCTAATTTTGGTCAAAGGTCAAAAAGGGGATTTTAAAAAATCGCAATTTTTGACATTTTGAACAATTTTTCGGTAGTCCCTCATGATAACTGAGTAAAATTTTCATAGGAATCATCCTCTGGGAATGATGCACGAATTCTGCTTGTCATATTTATGCCTGATTGTAAGATATAAGTGGTGTATACCCCCGCTTCCAACATGTAAGAAAATGAAAAAAATATCTTTATCTAGGGAAATTATCGACAAAAATGTTCATATTTAATATTTAGCAATGCAATAAAGGCAACAGTTAGAGTAGTATACCGCTGTTCAATAGTCATAAATCGATTAAGCGAAAACAAATCCGGGTCACAAACCAAAACCGAGGGAAACACATCAACTATAAGAGGAAAACAACGGTACAACACAAACACTGAACTGCATCAAAAACAAACGCCAACATACATAGAAACGGACTATTTGAAAACAATAACATATGACAACATATTAATATATTTTTAGGAAAGTTTTGTTATCATGCAATAAAGAACAAAGGAGAAATAAGTAATGTGAAGGTAACATCCGGTCGATGAATCAATGAAAAAGTTATGAAATTCAATATTGATTATTTAACCCCCCAAAAAAATAATGTTGGAACTATAGAAAATAGTCTTGATGCATAAATATCAGCATGAACACGATAGTATATGATTTTGTTTTATGTTAATAGGTCAATCAGTACATGAGCAATAGCATATTGAAAACTTGTGTCCCCCTATTTATTAAACAACACTAACAATGGAATATATAGCAGACTTGACTGAAACGGATATGAAAGCCCGATATTTATTGTCAATTACAAACAAACACGGTTCACAGGGATATTACGCTTCAAGGAAGAAATCTAGGTATATATTTCACTAACACTAGACACCAATATTCACGTTCATTTGAAAAGGTAATGGAATACTAAGGAAAAAAATGTGGATGTCATGGTATGTATTACTTCCGAAATAATCGATACAAAAATATCTCAAGTTGGTTTAAAAGCGCACCAACCGCGTCGATGTCCAAGACAACAGGTTTATATACAAATTAGGAGATGTGGTATGATTGCCAATGAGACAACTATCCACCCAAGTTCAAATGAAGATTTGTTTGTTTGGTTTCTGTTTGTTTTGTTCTTGAGAGAGGGAGAGAGAAAAGTAAAATCACAAAAATACTGAACTCCGAGGAAAATTCAAAAAGGAAAGTCCCCAATCAAATGGCAAAATCAAAAGTTCAAACACATCAAACGAATGGATAACAACTGTCATATTCCTGACTTGGTACAGGCATTTTCTTAAGTAGAAAATGGTGGATTGAACCTAGTTTTAAAGCTAGCTATACCTCTCACTTGTATGACAGTCATATCAAATTCCATTCTATATTGACAACGATGTGTGAACAAAACAAACAAAAACAATGAGTAAAAATGTCACAAATAGGGGTAAATAGTCTAATTCGGTAGGTCACATTCGTGAAAAGGGAACGGGATTGTAGTTACGACATAAGGAACATATCCGATATCATCTGTGAAACGGATATTCCATAACGGTCAACCAACTCGTGATGGCGTCCATAAAATTTACAAAGTGATGATTTCAACTTCACCATTTGGAACTCTTGGTTTAAAAACGAGAGAGAGAGAGCAAAAAAAACATGAAATATTGGGCATTGAGATTAATAGTTCAATCATCGTCCTTGTTGTAGCCACTGCCCTGACAACAACAAATGCTGGTGCACTTCAAATTCTGTTCGTAGCATACGCAAGATTTGGTAAAAATAGTTTTGCCTTTACATGTACAAACAAGGTCCTGTAAAAAGTCAGAGGACATTGGATTCAAAATATGCTGAAACTATGGCACTATTCCCACATATCAATATTCCAAAGGTGATCTGGGTGGTGATTTGGCGAAATAAGTATTCATTCAGACGTACACCTAGAGTGAAACTCGAAGAAAGTGCTGTCTGAATGATGCGTCTGAAGCAGGTAGTCTAACTAAGGAAGCACCCTTAGAAGGCGCTGACGTCACTCTTTGAGTTTATATAGATTACCATATGCTGATGGAGCATTGCTTCTGGGGTCATATAGATCCGCGATGAATTGACTTTTCACTGCGACAGATGTGTCAATATTAGTACCAGCTAGATTGACAAACTTTGATACATGTATGAGTTTTGTTTCGACACCTTATTATAACTGTCTTTTTTGCCTATTTCGATTAAGGAAGACGTGTTGCATCCTGTAAGAGCATGAGCAGCTGGTAGTGTGCAAGACATCAGTAGTCCAATAAATATAAAAAGGTTGTATATGTCGCATGTGTCGTGGACAGGTAAACACCGTCTTGCGTCTTTGGTTGAAGAAACGTTCCAGTCTGAAACCACAATTCATCATATTTGACATCTAAGGAAAGAACCTTATCAGAAATAAAACATAAGTGTCTGATGATTTTAATATAATACGACCCCTGGAATAACCTTTCACCATCTGCTCATTAGCAAACAGAGACGGCAGACTAATTCTTATATCTGCCTCTTCACTCACTTACAGATCCGGCACAAAATTGCTTTTGAAAAGATCCCGCTATGAATATTTCGTCATGGTCTTGCAAATCAAAATCATTGTATTGTGGGAGAACATAGTCACCTACAAATCTTATCAACCCCTGTTTATTTTTGGGTACACAAAGACATTTCTAACAATCTCGAATTGATCTGCCTTTAATGACTTGAAGAACCTTAGATCTACCACCATTTGAAATAGACCTCCTTATTCTTTCTGCTGATCAATTTTGTAGAATGTTCCACATCATATCGATCATACACGTCCACGACACACCCGAAATTTTCGAAACAAGCTATAAGGGTTTTAAAGACGTCCTTGGCCAAAATCTCCAAAACTGTTTTAGCTTATTACATAAAGACTGTACAATACCCATACCATCTCTAATCATGGGTGTACTGGTTTTTAATGCAGGGATATCACACACTCAGCTAAAGGTATACATTTCCGTACAGTATCACATGAGAGTGCATTGTAATTATATACATATGAAGATAATTGTCATCTACTAAACAGGCAGTCATATTTATCAGAGAGGTAGGAATAAATTGTGAAACTAGGAATAATACATTTTGACGGAAATAGATAGTAATAATTTGAAATTTCGAACGATCGTAAACTGCTTTTTACAATTTTTTCCGCGTCATGATGGGTCTGGAAGAAAGGATCAATATGTATCTAGCAAATTACACGACAACGAAAATGCTTTGTTTTCACAAACAGATCATCATGTAGACTTTCTGTTAGTTTTTGGAAAGCAACATCGTGCTCCGACTGATTTCAATCATCAGAAGCGAGATAATTTTACATTTTAGCCAACAGGTAGCAATGCATGTTGAATGATGCAGCGTCTTGTCCTTGCAGTAATCTATGGAGAGTAAACTGACCACTTGATAGTCTGCCTGGTAATTTGCGTCATTTAAAACATAATCCGCACGCTCAAAGGACTCAACATGCCTTAATTGCTTGTATTACTTTTGTCTACAGAACAAACATTGGGACCAGTATAATGGTAATATGCCATGGAGCGTATTCTAACGCTAGTTGATTCATCATCAGACGCTGTTGAGCATTGGTTTTTCCCTAATTCAAATGTATTAAAATTTATTCTTCTTGTACATGTATAGGCTTTTTAACACGACATATGCTATATAAAAGTAAGGAGATGTGGTATGATTGCCAATGAGACAACTATCCACCAAAGTTCAAATAAAGTGGTTGTAATACTTTACTTGTTCTTATTAAAAGGAACCAGCACTGCCCATCATTTTCCGGATTAATTCGGATGTGTTCCAATGTGGTTTAAAATTAGTCTATTCGAAAAACTCTACAAGAATAAAAACACCTCAAAAGTTTTTAAAACCTTAACATCTGTACTAAGTCAAACATTGATACAAATTTATATTCCTATGTACAAAAAATTAAGAAAATACACATTTATTTCATTGTGAAAAACACAGCAATTCATAAGTCAGGGGAAAATAGAAAAAGGGAGCGCAACATGACTTATTGAGGGGAATATTGAATAGTAAAACTGCTTTATGATTAGTATTATAAAAAGGCTTGTAAAAGTTGATTTGTATGTTCTATAAAATTTCTTAAGTATTTGTTGTTTCACTATTTTTTGTCAAAATCGACTACGGGTGATGTATGTAAGAAAAGTTATATACTTTGACAGACGGTAAGACGAAAAAAATGTCACATGCAATTGAAATTCTTCAAATTCACTCCATATGTGTTTTCATATTAAATGAAAGCTGATATATTACATTTTATTTTATAGCAATTATTTGCTGATATCTTCATTCATATATTAATCATACATGTAAGCGTTCCTTGTTTGATAATGAAAAAAAAAAAAAAACAAAACAAATCGGAAAATCACGCTTTTAAAAAAACTGGACCTTGGGAAAAAATCTACAGGGCTTAAATGATAGTATAATGTTTACTCTATCATCATGTGGATTTTGGGCCGTGAGGTATGTCGGTCCATTAAACTCTTGAAATAAGCGACTTTTTCTGGATTTGTCACTTCACTAACGAGAATATGGATGAGGTGTTTGAATCTCATTGCTGTAATCTTCAACTTTTTAGAGTTGTGATTTTTCTATTCTTGATTTTTTTATCCGTTTACTTTCATTTTTTATTTTAGCACCTCATTTTTCTTCACTGTTTGCCAGTTTTTGCAGTTGCTTTTTGAGGCTCATAATTTTCTGTTCTGTAAATCCATTCAGATCCTCATGCACTACCTTTTTACTATGACTTCATTATGAAAATGTTCTTGTTTTGAATACCAGTTGCAAATAATTTTGAAAGTGAAAAGCAACATATACAAATCATAAGAAAGAGTTGGCATTTTCAGATTATTTACGGGTTGTAACTCTCATTACAAAGCAAGCTTATTCCAGATGAATCCTATTGATATTCCCAATGTTTAATTGCAATCTTTTGAAATCCAAATTCTTTGCCTTTATACATATAGCATGTTTCTGGGGTAGAGCCGTATGATTCTTCTCCTTTACTATTTCTGAAAAGTCAAACTGTATATATTAAGGCAACATACGTATGACTCAACCTCTAAAATTTGTCCCGTCGTTTGTGTAGTTGTCTCATTGACGTACACACTTTAAACCTCTTTCGTATTATTAAACAAGCTACTACATTAAAATCGGTCATGAAATCCTTGCCATCAAAACAAAGAATATATTCTCATGCAAAGATCATTAAAGAGTCTTGACAGTATGGTATAGTCAACAACTTACGACCATGATGACAAATAGTCGTGATTAATATGGTGTTTGACATTATGCGTCAACATGAACAAAATTATCTTGGAGAAAGGCTAAAGTTCATTACTTCATGCATAGAAAATCTGAATGATGATTTAAGCTGCTACTTACATGTACACATGATGACAAAGTACTAAAACGGAGCAAATGGTAGCCTTCAAAACTAAGTCGATGATAACCCAATGCAGAATGTAATTAAAAAAAGTATTTTTTTATTACTGTATGTATGGAAATATTCATTTAAGGCATTTATCAAAGAATAAATACTCACGTGATTGGTTCTGTATTAATAATCGAACGTCCTTTGAGGAAAAGGAAAACAATTATTACAAGTACAAAACCAAAACCGGCTAATCCGGCTAATATAATAGGCCCACTATATTTCTTCAAGTTTTCTGTATCTGTGAAATTAAAACAAAACCAATTCGTTTTCGTTGAATGATTGTTCAGAACCGTTTTTTTCTTGCACATTGGATGTGTGTTTACACAAGTATATGAGTTGTAATTTCAAACAGTCATATTAATCTTAACATTATCTGAAAGGTCTTAACCAAATGAAAGTTTTTTTTTAGATATTTTCTATTTTCTTGTTGTTAATTCAATATTTTTCAGTCATTTGCCTCGCAGTTCATCCAAGAATGTTCAGTAGCTCTCATACATTTTACCTTGTTTTTCCTATGTACAAGTCAGTTAAAAACTGATGACCATTCTGATCATAAACTAAGCATATCTAGAGAAAATTTGCTGAATTGTTCTGAAATTTCCGCAGAGTATAAATTTTGAGAATGACTGAAAGACTGAATATGGCTTATTTTTTCCTTAACTGGACATGTGAATCTCTTTCAGATTGAATATCATATAGATAGAATTTCGAAATCTCTCATAAATCGGATGCATGGATGTGAAAAACATTATTTTTCATCATTTTCCTGTTGTCAGAATTTCCAGAATAGTTTATTTTTCTTTTTTGACAGTATTGTATTGTTGCCGAAAGAATAGTGCAGCAATTTACATAAAAAGTTCTAATTCCCAGACAGTATATAAGAGAGGGGAGGAGGGTATTTAAAAATTTACCTGTGAATTGAGTTTCAAATGTCGTTTCGTCTTTTAAATCTGTAGTTGTTACTTTCAACTCCGTAGTGGTTTTCGTATCTTTAGAAGTGGATGGAATTGTTGTTTGAAGTGTTGTTTCCAATTCAGTAGCAGTAGAAAGAACGGCAGTTGTTTTTGTTGTCTCCTTTGATGTTATTTCTATCGTGGTGTCCCTTTCAGTAGACGTAGATGGCAGTATTGTTTCGTGTGTTGTTGATGTTGATACTATTTCTGTTATAGTTTCGATTTCAGTAGAAGTAGGTGGACGGGTAGTTTTCTGTGTTGTCATATCTGTCGAAGTTTCAATGTCAGTAGAAGTGAATGGAGGCGTGGTTTCCTGTGTCGATGTCATTTCTGTCGTAGTGTCCATTTCAGAAGAAGTGGATGGTACCATTGTTTTCTGTGTTGTCTCTGATGAAATTACGTCTGTCGTGGTATCCATTTCAGTAGATATGGACTGTGAGGTGGTTTTCTGTGTTGACTCTGTTGTGGCTTCAGAAATGTAGAAAAATAAATATTCTCTGTACACGTTCTTATAGAAACCGGATAATAGTATGCTTCAATTCAGTGTTTGTTTTACATGATTTTTTTTTTGATTTGATTTCAGTACAACTTACTTACAACTGGTTTTTTTTTTTTATTTTTTTCTTTGGTTGATATTAACTACCTTCAAATAATGGGTATAACTTTGGAATTTTGTTATGTGTTCAAGAAGTTCACGATAACTGATTTCTCTTTGAGATTTATTTCTTAACAAAATGAATACAAAATTGGTTCGTTAAATTCATACATTTTGCTATGAATTTTGTTTCGAAATTCGATCTTTCATTCGTCTGATGTGATGCAGGAACTGATTTAATTTCTAAAGCATGCACCTAATTTAAGTTTCAACTTAAAACACTGTG
The DNA here is from genome assembly GCA_017311375.1 of Mytilus coruscus. NCBI lineage: Eukaryota > Metazoa > Mollusca > Bivalvia > Mytilida > Mytilidae > Mytilus > Mytilus coruscus. Next base: position 65,323,945 of record CM029597.1, on the reverse strand, counting down.
TTGCTGTAAAGCATTTATGTGATTTTTGTTATCGAAAGCGTATCTGATAAAAGCAAGCATTATCAAGTCAAACTCTTTTAAATATAGTTGATAGTTTAAGATTATAGTGCTAAACACTGATTATAAGCATTCCATCTACAAGTATACGATATTTTGTGGCACAGGATCAATATATTATACAAAATTATAATGTTTTAGGCATAGTTACTTTTCTTGGAAAGTCTTGTTCAAATGAATGAAGCTCTAGCATCTCCATGATAACTATCACAAAGCAGATGTTTATTTTCAAATATACTGACTAAATTTCATTTCCCTAAATAATTACATAAGACTTGAACATTATATTGTTTCGTGGCTTGGGACAAAACATTTAAAACGGTAACTTTCAGGACGCTAGAGGATAAAATAAATTTTTTCTATGAAAACAGTGATTAGAAAATACAATGTACAACATACCAACGGCACATGAACTGTCACAGGGTTCACACAAGGAAGCATCAATTGGTAAAGCGTCATTGGTGCCTAACATAAACGAAATAAAAGCACAAAACAATTATAACTGGAGTTTAGGTTGATAAATGAGTCTGAAGTTTACGAATGCTTGAATGACAGATAGAATGTTTTGTAAAACAATCGAATTGACTAAACAATGACATAACAGGTTACTCTTCAACGTTGGTCTTTTCTGTAATTGATATTTTGTGAGGCCGAGCCCTTTAATTGCTTACTAAACGTTATGGATTTTTCTCATTGTTGAAGGCTGTTCTGTCATCTGTAGACATTTAAATTTCGTCCTTTGGTCAATGTCTGATCAATATCTCATTTCCTTTTATAGTATTCTTATATATGATTTCTTAATATCGCGGATGTGTTTCTCTGATGACTTTGTATCATTCTTTATAACAGAACGAAAGAAAGTAAATGTGTCAAACAAGTGAGAGGTTTATCTAGCTATAAAAACCAGGTCTAATAACAATTTTCTACATAATGAAATGTAATAGGAATATTACATATATTATTGAAGTTCTTGAGTGAAGTTTTAGGATTACTTTTTATACATAAATACTGATACAGCATTCAAGGCAATGTATAATCACATGACCAGACACAAGTATTGAAACATTTGACAGTACTATAGACCACAACAACCAACAACACCCGATCACTTGTAAACCAATCTTGATCTGAATCTATGTAACATTGTTTACATCAAAAAGTATATATGTAGTAAATGTCAAGAAGATGTGATCTCAACTTCAAGGTAAACTATTTTAACCATACGATATGGACTAACGGTCGGATGCACATTTCAAAAATCATAATTTTTTTCACTAGTAAACTAGTTTTGATCTCAAATGGTCATTCTTATATAAACAGTACATTATCCAGTCATTTTCAGTTTAGTCTGTAAATTTCAAGACTTATTCACTGCGGTAAATTAAGTACGGTTCAGACCCTTAGCCTGCAGTCAATTAAGATCTGTTAAGTATATACTAAAAAATGAGATGAGGTATGATTGCCAATGAGACAACTTTCCACCAAAGTTCAAATAAAGTGAATGTAACTACTTATAGGCAACCGTACGGCTTTCAACATTGAGAAACCCATACCGTATGGTCGGCTATAAAATGCCACGACCTGAAAAATATGAAACAATTCAATTGAAAAAACTAACGGCCTAATCTATAAAAACAAAAATGACAGATATGAACAAACGACAACCACTGAACAACAGGTTCCAGCCTGGGGACAGGCATATAAAGAATGTGGCGGGTTAAACATATTTGTGAGCGCTCAATCTTTCCCTAACGTGGGACAGTGGTGTAACAGCACAACAAAAGAACAAACTATAAAAATCAGATCCATACAAAGCAGATAAACATCAAACATAAACATAGACCGGACGTGGCTGGGTATTTATACATCCTTTATCCCTAACAACAAAAAAGACACTATGTTCAGACTGGTCAGTAGTTGTTTTTACCTGTTTACAAAATCAATATACCGAATTGTCTGAAAATTAACTAAACGGTACTGAATTGATTCCAAGCGAAATGTCTGAACATTAATGAATTTACCAAAGTCGATTAGCCTGAAAATTGACTGAAAGGTTGAATATGAATGAAAAAAAAAACTATTGTTCGGACTTTTCAGATGATGTTAACATTAAAACAACCGTTTAAAACTAAAATCCATTTGCTAGTGGATTCTTTCAAGAAAAAAGACGAAAAAACCCAACTGCTAAACTAGATAAAATACCCGACTTTGCTATTACATTATAACCAATATGCGGGGTTGAGACAGTTTTGCGAGCGCAAATTATACATATACCCTTTGCATATACGTCGTTAAAATATGTCACAAGAGTATGTGCCGATAACGAAACATTTCAAGTCGCGTTATCACATTCCATAGTTCATTGTACTGTAAATTCTGGGTCAAGCTTTGATTTTTCATCTTTGTTAAGTATTCTACAGCATAATACATATCTGTAGTACATGTCAAATTGATTTGACCACAATTTCATGGTAGCTATCTTAACATACGATATGGACTAACAGACGGCCACACATTCCGGGAACATAACGGCATTGCTAAACTAGGCGGACACAGTGACGGTAAATCAAGTAATATAAGGCTATATATTACCTTGTCTTCTTAATGTGCGAATTTTCGGTGATTCAGTGTATTGACAAAAAGTACTACACACTGGATCATTATCATTTGGTGGGTTACCCTCTACTGAGGCGAACACTCGCTCATCCGGATTTACGTCGGTGAAAATATCTTTGAAATGAAAAAGAAAATAATATAATATACACAAATATATATTGTATTCAAGCGTACATTCTTAAATTCGATAAATCTTTAGAAGTGAAGAAAAATAACCATTTAAACTCTCTCTCTTTCTCTGTCTCTCTCTCTCTCTCTCTCTCTCTCTCTCTCTCTCTCTCTCTCTCTCTCTCTCTCTCTTATTTGATGGTGTTTGTATTGCTTAATCTTTAGTTGTCTGTGTACTGTATTTTTAATGTTACTTTTCTTTCCTTGTTTTTTTAAGCTATGTAGTTGTGGAGTTTTATTTGACTTATGATTATTGGATACAACCTTAGTATCCTTTTCTCGTTTTAAAGCACTGTGTAAGTGTCGTTCGCCAATCAACATTATTGAATTTTGTGAATTATATCTTTCTTTTAATATATTAAGCAAATTGTGTATACAAACAGGAAGAATATCTCGTCCGTAAATGTTTGACTTTTTTCGTCTTCATTCTATATTATGGTGTTTTTCTTATAGATATACTGTTACTTGCCCAATGTCCAGTGTCAAATATTACATTCGTATTCATGTTTTTAAGGTGTATGCGCAAATGTGTTTTCAATACATATGAATGTATAACATGTTAATCAATTCCATATAATTGTAACCCTAAACCTAGCGCGAGTCTTTTGAAGTCTTTATAATTGTACTACTATATCAAATCATTGGCTGACACTTTGAAATAGCCGGGGTAGCATTCTTAGTCTACAAAAAACACCATATTTTGTACATGCAAGACAGTTTAAAAAAAATCATAAAAATCAAAATAACAATAGTATTAATTAACAAAATATCTTTTCTTTTTGTATTTATATAGCCAAAATGTAATTTTCTGCTCACAGTCGTCACAAGCATCTCGAATATCATTTCAAACATCAGTTTTTAACACATCTAGCTCTACTTTTACATGTAGATAAACTCATCATAAATACCAGGGTCAAACGTTGGTACGCCAGACGCGCGTTTCGTTTACAATAAACTCACTCACCAGTAAAGCTCGAATAAAAAAAGGTTATAAAGGCATAATCAAGTACGAAGTTGAAGAGCAATGAGCATGATGAGGACCAAAAATTCCGAAAGAGTATGTTAAAAAAAACAACATTAACCATGGCTAACAATGTTGTTGCACTAGATTTGCATTCAGACAATACGTGTATCAGCAGTGATGCACGATGTCAACATATTCGTAAATCCAAACCTAATTAGAAAATTTAAAAAATTGATAAAACCAAAAAGGACACAATTTTAGCCAAATACGTTCAAGCAATCATAGATTTGCGTAAGGGAGATATACAGTTTATTTGTTTAACATCAATTTATTTTATAATCAAGCAATATACGTATTTTTGTGCTTGTACTAAGGTTCTAGCTACTGGCCTTGTGATACCTTTGGGGGCTAACAGTCCACCATAAGAGGTTTAAAATTAATGCATATAATTTACATGATTCATGCACAAGTAATTCATTACACTCAAACTTGTGTAAAAATTATTTGTCCTCATCTTCCATTTCTAATTGCTGTTGATACCTTAACTTCCTGTGCACATGGTGTATATATATGTGTGTCAATAAATAGTTGTTGTCATGACTTATTTGCCTATAACATCGCATTTAAAATTGTCCCTTTTGAATCTTAATGTATCTAGCAAGCCACATTTGTTTCACTATGACCCATCAAGATAATTACCTGACAAAAGGTAAAAGTAATATAAATCGGCGGTAACTTTTGTTAATTTCATACAAAGATATAGCCAACGGGATCCTGAAAAAATTCCATTAGTAAAGCTGGTGTCACTTCTGAAATACATCATACATAAAGAATATAAGCAGTAATTACATTCAAAATACGTCATATGAAATAAGTGTTTGGTGATTATAATGTTAAGGAGATTATTTAACCAATGCATGCGTATGAACATAAACTATTTACACAGATATATGTCTCGCCTTTTTTTGATAATGCAAATGTTGAAATTAAAATAGCAATACTTAAACGTGTAAGTTGTGCAAATATTCAAAGTCAATGAACCATGACTGAGGAACATGGCTAAACAATTTCCATAGAAATGAGATGTGCCAATGCTAATACAACTGCATACCAAATACCATTGACTTGTCATAGGCCATTCCCTTTAAACAAAACTACACACAAACATTAACTTGTAAACTATGTAAAAGTTTAAAAGTAATACACCAAGATGAGGGGGTGGGGCTATATAATCTCCATAGAAACGAGACTTGCAAATGCCAATAAATTTGCATATAAAATATCATTGACTTAACATTAGCGGTTCATCTTTAAACTGATCTAATCATAAACTAATACATGTAAACTAAGCAAAAGTTTCAAAGTCAATAGACCATGACTGAGGAGGTGGAGCCAAATATTCTCCATAGACATGAGATGTGCCAATGTTCATACAACTGCATACCAATTAACATTAGCCTACCACTAATGGTTCCCCTTGAACTGACCTAATCACAAACTAATACATGTATACTAAGTAAAAGTTTCAAAGTCAATAGACCATGACTGAGGGGGCAGGGCAAAATAATCACCATGGAAATTAGATGTGCCAATGCTTATACAACTGCATACCAAATATCATTGACCTACCACTTGTAGTTCACCATAAACTAGACCTAATCACAAAGTAATACATTGTTGACGCCGCCGCTGACGCCGGAAACAGCATGCCTATGTCTCGCTTTTTGACACCGTCAAGGCGAGACAAAAACTATTTCCTCTGTGCTTATTATGTGACATTTATAATTTCCTATCCATAACCAAAAATCGACAAAACATTTCAATTCACTGATTGTCGATTGAACACTTTGACTACTAAATAACTTTCTTGTTTTAGTGCCGATGTTCAACCTTCTTAGTAATCAAAACATAATCATATATATTGAGGTGAACACATGTCATGCATGTATACTGTCGATATAAAGTAAGATAATAAACCGATACATATTGCACAAAAATAAGGAAATGTTTATGCCAAATAAAATGATGTTAATCAGAGTTCAAATGACATGGATATAAGCAAATATATATCACCGTAAAGCCTTGTTTGTTTCTGTTTTAATTTCATGCATTCCCATTCGTTAATAACACTTTTTCATAACAGTTGTTAAATGGTTTAGTTTCTTTAGTTTTAGAATAACGGCCCTTCTATTCGTGTTAACCTTTTTTTCCAAGACGGTGTTTTTTTTTCTTCCGCAATGCGATTGCCGAATTTCTATTGTTATATTATTGACTATCAGTTCCCGTGGGTATCATCAGCTTAGTAGTAAGTACTTCGGTACTGACATGGTTTATAACAAACCTTTCCAAAAATGTTCGTATATAAATTTAGAAATTATTAAGAAACGTAAGTTTCAACTCCCCAAGGCAAAGTTAACTTTAGATAGATTTCGCTATAATTTTTGGTCTCTTTTGGTAAATATAGCTCATCAGCTGTTTCGGTTCTTATACATTATTGGCTTTCAAGTATTCGGCTTTGAGCGTTTCTGATGAAAGTTAATCTAGAGAAGCCCTTCGGACACATGGAATATATACAATGTTGTTTTCCTTTTTTAAGGTTAACGCATCTGCGAATTGCCCAAAAGACAACAATTCAAAAACAGTATAAATCCTGAACAGTTGGATAAGTGAAGAGTTAATTTAAAAAAAAAAGTCTAAGTACACGTGTTTATTGAAAACAAGCCATTTTAGTTATAAAGAAAATATTCATTTTTGCTTTGTTTTGTTGAAAATTGGAAATTCATATAAATGTAACAGAAAATATCTGTAATTATTTCTCAAAAGAAGTTTAAGTTTTTCCTTTCGTATATTTATCAATAATCATATTTTGTTCAGATTTGAATTTATTATTTACCGATGTATAATGGTCTGGCTTGGGATATTTTGGATTTTTTTAATCTTTTGAGCAAATAAATTGTAGTATTTGTTTTTCCCTTTATTCTCTCTTTTGTGTTACCATCACATATTACACACAGTAGGACAGCTAGGTACTTAAAAAGCTTTGTGAAAATAGTCCTATCTTTTTTAATCACGATTGACTTTAGTTGATGTTGCGTTACTTTTATGATTTAGTGCATATTAAATTCATATTCACTTTATTTAGTTATATGAACTATGGTTACATGAAGTATGGTTATTGTAAAAATACATTTCCCTTGACCATTATAAATTGATATACAGAGCGCTGTATCTTCCATTTACCACAGCATTTATTGAATATCTAGTACGTGTTGTTGTTGTTTTTTTTTATCTTCCTTCTATACTAGTTTATATTCATGTAATATGCCTTTTTTGACACAGATCTTGTTGGAGTTTTCTACTTTTGACAAAAAAGAAGGTGTTGATTTATGAGTAATGTAGACTTAAATCCTACACGTTTTAAAGTTGGCATACTACAATGTATTTAGAGATTTATTTTTGGAATTCAGTATTACAATGACCAGGGTCAAACATGCCCGCTGGATTCTATTTTCGTTTTGCTTTTGTCATTGAATCTCATTTTTTCTTTGAAGATCAATGCTTTGCTACAGTTTGCTACTTTATCTCAATTGCCAAAGTAAAACATATAATTAAATATGCACAACTACATGTCCTAGTGAAACATTTGTGTAAATTTGTATAAAGTTTTATGAGGCTCTTTTTTAAGGAGTTGTGGGTTAATAGTGTGACTTTGATAAAGACGCAGACGTCATGATTGATCCCCTATTCGCATGAGTCGATTCAAATTTGTTGGACGGAAACACATTCACCGTTATTATCTTTTAATGAACACATTTATTGGCAGCGTTTAGTCATAACGTATATTCCACATACCGTTTTTTGTCATACGTTCGTATACAATGAGTTAAATTCTAAAACAATGGTACTAAGACAATACTAACTTGAAAACCACAACTGCCTCTGTGTCAGAGATGTCTAAACTGTTGGTACAAGTCCAATCTTTGATGGTTGTTCCAAAAGCGTTCAAATTGATGACGGAGTTTTGTAGCGTTGTAGTTGAGATGATGAGAGTTGTTGATTGTTCTGAATTGTCCGATACTTTTGTGTAGTTATATTCCCACACTGCATTCGTTAAGTCTTGAGGTAATGAACACGTGGCATCTGAAGATATAATTTGGATGAAGTGTAACGTGGACCATGTGATGACAAAGAAAGACCAAAAATAGATGTAAGCAATATTAGTTTAGTGAAATCAGTTAATTTCGGAATACCTCATAGTGTATCGGTATACTTCGGAAAGAGAATTAACTGAATGTGTTATGTTATGGATTCCATAATCAGAGGTTTTGATTAAGCCCATATGAGACACCCGGGCAAAGCCTTTTCTTTTGTAAACAAATGTGGCATATAAAACTTTTCACCCTTTGCTACGGGAAATCAACTTCAGTTGAAAATTGTATGATGTCAATAAAATTTGATCTTGTAGATTGGAAAATTGTCGTCCCATCGATACTGATATTTCGCGCCTTCTTTTTTTATATTGCATGGTGGTTCCAAATCCTGAATTAATTTAAAAAAAATGGCTGAATGAATAATATATACCTATAAACTTTTGAGAAACAAAATTGATGAATCAAGCTGAATAAATATAGATATAATAATGTGTAGGTCAATAAGACAACAACGCAACGACAAAAAAACATACAAATGTCACACTAAACATGTCTTAACTATCTCAATCGTCCCGTATAAATAACTGTTTAATAATTTAACAGAAACTATCAACGATCAGATCCCAACACCAAAGTTTCTAAACAAGTTTTTGCTGATTTTGGACCAGGGACATACATATGTGGCGGGGTTAATTTAGTTGTAGAGTTTTCAGTGCTTAATCTCTATCAGTTGCCTAATAAAACGTACCTCAAAGAGCATCCATTAACAATAGTGTAAATGCTGAAAGTCGCGTCTGATCATAATATAATAAATATTTTGAAAGTATTTAAGACAAAGGATTTACTACAGTAGCCCATACTATTTTATATTATCATTGACTAGTAAAAATGAAGCCAAGGTCACATAAACAATACCAGACGGAAATTAACACAAAATTAATTGACGAAACAAAAAATCAAGGTTAGATGACATCTGCCAGACTAACATGTTGACCTAACATTCATACAAATACGTGAGATATAATATGTGATACGGACATGACCACTAAATTTCAAACCTGCATCTGATAAACCCGGATACAGTACAAAACTTGGTTTATATGCAGATAACATCCACATGTTCTCGGCCCAATATGCATGTGTAGATGGGATCAGTTGAAACTCTTCAGAACTGACAGAATAATTTGTTATGGAAGTATTTCAAATTGTTCTAGCCTAGAACAGTTGCACCCTAAAAGAGTTCTAGGTTACAAACTAACACACTCTGGTTACACTGTCCAAAACCTTTTTAAGGTAGAACTGTCAGGAATAGTCACAGGATAGAACTGTCCAGACCTGTTCTATGATAGAAGATCAAGAGTTTAAAATGACGTAATTCCGACCAAGGATCTGATCATGATTAAGAGCAGTTTATTGTTATTCTTGAAATCAGGAACAGTTAACTTCACGCACAAGGATTATGAAAGTATGAAGGTTCTGTAAAATCTCATTTTTTAAAGAGAATTATTGTTTTAGCAAAATGCTTAAGCACTATAGAAAATATAACAGCAATGTTTCCGTATTGGTTAGCAAACATGGTAATCTTTGGAAAAGACAGTTACACAGCTTGAGGGGTACTTTGAAGGAAAATGTATCGAAGGTTACATCCTTTCATTTCCTAGAGATTGCTTTATACATGAGTTTACCTGTCATTTAACAATCTTCTGTATTTAGATATATTTGGTATTGTAATGTTATGTTTGGTATACAATGAAAATATTTTTTCATCCTGACAGTCCCTGGCTAATTTTAAGAGACTGTAAAACTGTACTATTTGCCACAGAACGTTAAGCAAGAATATATCTATCCATTTATTAATTTACCCGACAAATTTGATAACAATGACGGCACAACTGGCCAAAATGGTCCCGTAATTGTATAAGACAGTTTTAAAATATTTGATACTGGCTACCAATACTACTAATACCTCAACTATTGGTTTATTTCTTTGTTTACGCAAAGTTGTCTTTTCTCGACATAATTTGTTTTATTGTCCACTCGCTATCGTCACCCTTCTTTACACAGGATTCTTATTGAAAAAGAATATGTCGTCATATCGAAATACTTCCATGGCCAATCAGGTTCTGATTGATTTACAGCAAATTTGATCCAGAGATAACAGCGGATATTTTTCGTTTGCCATTTTTCATAGATCTAAGGTTTTGTCTATCAAATTAATTACTAACATATACTATTAATTATTACTAGATGCCTAATTGTCATGAGGAACACGAGGGGGTTAACTATTATTGAGCAAGACAGAGCGAATTCAGAGCAAATTCAGAGCAACTAGTTTGAGGAATTCTGTGTAATGCTTTGTTGACCTTTTTGTATCTATTTTACTCACGGGATAACTATTTTTTTTTCGTCGACTCATGACTGTAACCATCGCTTTGTATCTTTTTCAAAATGTTTAATCAATGTTAATTTGAAGGAATATGTCTTGTCTCTCTGTCATGCAATAACTATAGAAATATACTCATCATAGATACCAGATTTAAAATTGTTTACGCCAGACGCGCGTTGCGTCTACGAAAGACTCATCATCGACCCTCGAATAAAACAAACAAAAGAAAGCATATACTCACATTTAAAATATAATTACACGTTTTGTCATACAATACTACATACAGGAATGCAGTTCAAAACTATAGCAGATATAATTTCCTTCAACATCGTGGCGATAAAAAAACGTTCTAGGTGTTTATTTGTACAAATCAAAATTATAAATTATTAAAAATTTACCTGACATTGACGAATAAATTGAACAAATAATCACTGAAATCAGGGCGTTGTAAGAATTCCTTATTGACGTGTCAATGTTCATCTTGCTCTAACTCCTTCAATACAAAACTTCAGATGTTTTTCCTTTTGATATCAGTTTATTGAAAGTTCCTGCCTTAATATCCAAAACTCCTGAACCCATTTGATGCAGCTAACAACAACAAAAATAATATATCGACACACGTTTTAAATGCTCTTTATGACACCTCAGTGATTAAAGAAATGAATAAAAATAAATCTAAATAATTCAGTAGGTAAACTATTGTAGTAGAGATTTACAATTTCACGCCTTATGTTAAATCATACAGCGATTAAGTTTTTTTTTTGGGTATGACAAGTTCGTTTTGGGTATTTTAAGTATTTATCTTCAGTTATCTGAATTGTCATTTACCACTTAGCTGAATAAAATTTCAGCAAAGTTTATATTCTTAAAAGGTCAACGAAAATAACACAAGAGTAACAGTTAAATCAGTATCTTGTTCAAGGTCGGTTTAAATTCGTAGGTATGCTTGTTCAACCAGGCGTAACGGTCGACATTTAGGATGTCATAACATATTATTTTTTGAATGGAATATGTTTATCTTTTATCTGTGTTATTTAGACAGAATGAAAAGACGAAAGAAAGTTGAGATCTGAAACGGTTTCGTTGTGTGCCTGTTAAAGCGAAGAGCCTTTAGTTACCAAATTGTTTTATTTAATGGCTTAATTGCTTAATTATTAATCTTATTATTTTTGGACATTTTCGATGTAATTTCTGTTTAATCTTCATATGTACTTCAAATGTTTGTGGATCTGCGTGAGACAAATTTAAAGGCTGACATATTCATGAAATTGTTAAGGTATGTGTCGATTTCCGAGGACTGTATGTTGTTTCGTCAACGTAGACTCTACATACTTTCTTTCTTTTCATATAAGGTAAATATGAAGATTAGCATTAAATATGGCTTCTTTTCAATATGATTCATTACCTTTTCCGTATATATGTATTAGAAGCAAATCGTTTTTATAGACGGGTTTATTGAAAGCAATCACAAATTCGCCAGAAATAAAATTGTCATCAAGATTAAATTTCAGCATCCTTTAAGAAAATACAAATATTGAAGCATAACTTTTAGCGGTCCATACATTGCCAGTTGCAAGAAAATTGTCTTTTCCTTTTAATAAACCTTTATCAAAGAAAACCAACCGCTGGAATATTGTATACATTTGGAGATATATTTATTCCACATACAGGCGCTATTACAATGTTGTGCCACAGACATGCATAGTTCAAAATTTGAATATGTGTTTTGTGGTTAAGTGTGTATCCTCTACTATATAAGATGTATCATTTACTGTATGTAGGATTTGATAGATGCGTTTAAAATAGTCAACAACTCTGTACTTTAGTAATAGGACATCCCCCGTAGCAGCACGTGAGATTGGAGGATAATACAAACTTCTGTTCATCCTTCTTGAGGAACTCCTGAATAAAGTCGACAAGAGGAAGACAACTATTGTTTCCCCTAGAAATGCCGGTCGGCCATTGAAAAATATGTCAAATTTCAATACAAAACTAAACTTAAATAGGTTTCAAGGCTGAATGTAATCATTTGGGTTTCGTTATAATGTAAAATGAATGAGAAGTGAAACGACAGATTAACTTGTGTTCTACATCGGGGGCCTCGTAGTCTTCCGTGAATTTTGTTTTTGATTTTTCTCTGTATTGCACGTGGTATTTCTTTGAAATTATCTCCTTAATTTTATCTCATTTGACTTTTTCTAGATTTGAAGAGATTTAAGATCTTAGTATATTGTACAGTACTGTTTTCTTTTATATTTGAAAATTTTTATGTTGATATTAAAACTAATGTGTGTGTCATTTCGTTGCTCTAATTGACATTGCAACAGCTGTTATCATGGTTATCTGTAAATCAGCTAATTATAAGAATTAAATCACATTTCTTTATTATTATTATTATAGCCGATGTTCTTGTTTAGAATATGCAGATCAATATATGTAACATTTTTTATGTAAATAATACCTTTATAAACCCACGGAGCATATCATAGTCGCTTTTGTATTCAGTAAAATATATTTACATGACCCTTGATTGCTTGCAGTTCTGAATATTATTTTTTTTATAAATGTGTAGATATATGTCAATGATTTAAGTAGTTCTGTCAATCATAAGCTCAAAACAAACATTTTTAAATAAAGCGTCGACGATTTGTTTGTATATGATGGTACTATAAAAAAGTAATATAAGACTGTGTACATATCATTTAGTTATATATCATTTGGATATTGTGTGGTCAGTGAATCTTACCTCATTTGAGAGTGTTATTACAACCTAAATATTGTAATCCCGGGCAATGTCATGACGTACACTTATACACACATACTAGATATTTCTTTCAGTGTTAATGCAACCTTTTATTTGAACATAATATGCAGTTTATTATATTTGAATTACAAATATATAAGTCATATAGATTGTGTTGATTTGTTTATTAATGTGCATCACTTTTTTTTTATATAGAAAACCAGTTACTGAACCGTTGATCCTTTTTTTGTAATTTCAAAACCACTTTAATACTAATCCATTGTCCTAACGTGAATTCCCCATCATTTAAAGATTATTCGAAGCTGTTATCCAATATAAGGTTGTTGGAAAATTATTACAAAAACCTACAGTAACGTTATCTGCACATACGGCAATATATATGTTCCTAATTATTTTATTTTAAATAAAATGAATTATTGAAAACTGTTTAAGTTTATTTTACGTTTATTAATAAACACATAAAGTAACATGACAAAATCTCTTTTTATTGCAATACATTGTAAACATGTATAATAAAAACCAATGCTGTCCTATTTTAGAACTAGTTGAACATAAACAAATTAATGCAACAATATCAATAGAGGTTTACAAATTCGATCTCTGTACGTCATAATAGCACTATCATATATTATGCGTGTATGAAACAAAAGTACACACGCTGAATGTCTCACCTGCTTTAATTATCATGATTGAATTCAAGTTTAAAGGTGCTATATTAAAGTTTTACTACATGAATCAAATACACTTAACATTATCAATGAAGTCAAGTTAAGATAAATCATGCTAAATTCTTCCATAGATACCAAAATTTGGTATTGAAGTTTGACTGCATCTGTAGCAAATATCTCGCAAACGGGACATCACATCCTAATTTTTTCGGTGATGTTGTTTACCGAGTCCGTAAATTTAGATTCGATCAGAGTAAGCTTATCTATCCTTTATATAAACGAATTCATAAAGGTTACAAACTGAACACTGTAAATTGATCCTTGAATATTATTTCCATCTGTATAAACAATTATTTTGTTATCAGCAAATTAAAACCAAACTAAACATTGTTATACACATATGTTCATTCACGGTCCTATTATCTGTCAATACCTTTGCTTTTCGCATTTATCAAGGTCATGTTTTTCTCCGACTGTTAATGACGTATGTACCCTAAATTTATTGGATGTTGGATGTTTATTGGTTGATACTTTAGATTTAGATACATTAAATTTGTGTATATGTTGTCAGTGGCTGCAAACTAGCTTTTAGTAACTGCTTGTATTTCTAGATTTGAACTTTGTGTCTTTTGTAATTGTGTTTTTGTTCTTTCTTTTTTTGTGCGTGATATGGATCTGTTAGGTTAAACCCTTTTCAACTGATTTTTACAGTTTGATCTGATGTTCTACTGTTACACCACTGTCAAGTTTTGGGGAGGGTTAGGCACCAGTAAACATGTTTAACCCTGCCACGTTCTGTATGTGCCTATACCGAGTCAGGTGCCTGAATTGCTTTGGTTGTTGTTTGTTGGTTGCTGTATATCATATTTGTTTTTCGTTTCCTGTTTTGTATATAAATCAGGCCTTTAGTTTCGTCGTTTGAATTGTTTTTCACTTGTCATTTTTAAGCCTTTAATAGTTTACTATGCGGTATGGGTGTTGAAAGCCGTACGATCACCGAACTGTAGTTGTTAATTTCTACCCATCTGGACTCTGGTGGAGAGTTATCTAATTGGAAATCATGTGACACCTTTTTCTCTTTATATATACTCCTATACCTTACAATCATTCCCAGCCTTCTTTATAATGGTACCTGCGAAAGTGACCAAATCGCAAAAAAAAATTTTTTTTGAGGTCATGGCGATATGTACCATGCAAGACAGACATGCACACCTTACAAACAATCAATACATCAAATGCAATTTACCTATTGCTTATTGTCTCTGATTAACTGACAAAATAATCAAAACATACCATTGACCAAAGGACCATGAAATGAAGTCAACGATATATATAACATTTCAATCATTCCATACATTAACCATAGTGACTTTAAAGAAATAGACCAAAACACACAAACTAAACATTGTCCAATGGACCTTGAAAAAAGGAAACGATCAGATGAAACCTTCCAGTCGGTTATATACACCTTATAATCTTAATACACCAACTATAGTTTACATATTGCATAATATGTTATACGGACTTGACCACCAAAGCACATCTTGACCACTGATCCATAGAATGGGGTCGATTTCTTGTTAACCCAGTCTTACGCACATGTTGACCTTTCAAGGATCCAAAATAACAAATATAGATATATCTACACTTATACACACATACTAGATATTTCTTTCAGTGTTAATGCAACCTTTTATTTGAACATAATATGCAGTTTATTATATTTGAATTACAAATATATAAGTCATATAGATTGTGTTGATTTGTTTATTAATGTGCATCACTTTTTTTATATAGAAAACCAGTTACTGAACCGTTGATCCTTTTTGTAATTTCAAAACCACTTTAAAACTAATCCATTGTCCTAACGTGAATTCCCCATCATTTAAAGATTATTCGAAGCTGTTATCCAATATAAGGTTGTTGGAAAATTATTACAAAACCTACAGTAACGTTATCTGCACATACGGCAATATATATGTTCCTAATTATTTTATTTTAAATAAAATGAATTATTGAAAACTGTTTAAGTTTATTTTACGTTTATTAATAAACACATAAAGTAACATGACAAAATATCTTTTATTGCAATACATTGTAAACATGTATAATAAAACCAATGCTGTCCTATTTTAGAACTAGTTGAACATAAACAAATTAATGCAACAATATCAATAGAGGTTTACAAATTCGATCTCTGTACGTCATAATAGCACTATCATATATTATGCGTGTATGAAACAAAAGTACACACGCTGAATGTCTCACCTGCTTTAATAATCATGATTGAATTCAAGTTTAAAGGTGCTATATTAAAGTTTTACTACATGAATCAAATACACTTAACATTATCAATGAAGTCAAGTTAAGATAAATCATGCTAAATTCTTCCATAGATACCAAAATTTGGTATTGAAGTTTGACTGCATCTGTAGCAAATATCTCGCAAACGGGACATCACATCCTAATTTTTCGGTGATGTTGTTTACCGAGTCCGTAAATTTAGATTCGATCAGAGTAAGCTTATCTATCCTTTATATAAACGAATTCATAAAGGTTACAAACTGAACACTGTAAATTGATCCTTGAATATTATTTCCATCTGTATAAACAATTATTTTGTTATCAGCAAATTAAAACCAAACTAAACATTATTGTTATACATATGTTCATTCACGGTCCTATTATCTGTCAATACTTTTGCTTTTCGCATTTATCAAGGCCATGTTTTTCTCCGACTGTTAATGACGTATGTACCCTAAATTTATTGGATGTTGGATGTTTATTGGTTGATACTTTAGATTTAGATACATTAAATTTGTGTATATGTTGTCAGTGGCTGCAAACTAGCTTTTAGTAACTGCTTGTATTTCTAGATTTGAACTTTGTGTCTTTTGTAATTGTGTTTTTGTTCTTTCTTTTTTTGTGCGTGATATGGATCTGTTAGGTTAAACCCTTTTCAACTGATTTTACAGTTTGATCTGATGTTCTACTGTTACACCACTGTCAAGTTTTGGGAGGGTTAGGCACCAGTAAACATGTTTAACCCTGCCACGTTCTGTATGTGCCTATACCGGGTCAGGTGCCTGAATTGCTTTGGTTGTTGTTTGTTGGTTGCTGTATATCATATTTGTTTTCGTTTCCTGTTTTGTATATACATCAGGCCTTTAGTTTCGTCGTTTGAATTGTTTTTCACTTGTCATTTTAAGCCTTTAATAGTTTACTATGCGGTATGGGTGTTGAAAGCCGTACGATCACTGAACTGTAGTTGTTAATTTCTACCCATCTGGACTCTGGTGGAGAGTTATCTAATTGGAAATCATGTGACACCTTTTCTCTTTATATATACTCCTATACCTTACAATCATTCCCAGCCTTCTTTATAATGGTACCTGCGAAAGTGACCAAATCGGAAAAAAAAAATTTTTGAGGTCATGGCGATATGTACCATGCAAGACAGACATGCACACCTTACAAACAATCAATACATCAAATGCAATTCACCTATTGCTTATTGTCTCTGATTAACTGACAAAATAATCAAAACATACCATTGACCAAAGGACCATGAAATGAAGTCAACGATATATATACATTTCAATCATTCCATACATTAACCATAATGACTTTAAAGAAATAGACCAAAACACACAAACTAAACATTGTCCAATGGACCTTGAAAAAGGAAACGATCAGATGAAACCTTCCAGTCGGTTATATACACCTTATAATCTTAATACACCAACTATAGTTTACATATTGCATAATATGTTATACGGACTTGACCACCAAAGCACATCTTGACCACTGATCCATAGAATGGGGTCGATTTCTTGTTAACCCAGTCTTACGCACATGTTGACCTTTCAAGGATCCAAAATAACAAATATAGATATATCCTACAACTCATAACAAGTAATCATTTCACATGATGAATGAACAAACTATATTTTTTGTCAAGCAGTCACTGAACAATGGAAATGAGGTCAAAGTTAATGGACATACGTAAACTTCGTAGCATCAGGTATCTGCATGCATGTATTCTATCTTCTGAAATATAAATCTTTATACAAATAGATAAGACCGTCGACGTCGCCAAATCTGCCTGATTGTAATCCCTATGTCTCACCTACCTGCGACGAAACTAATGCGCAAGTAACCACCAATTAGAACATTAAACGAATCAACGTAAGCGTTATAATACCATAACACTAACTTATATTTTAAAACGTATAAACTAACATAAATATATGCAATATATAACCGTATACAGATGTCATGTGCATTGGTTATAATGCTCTTTAATGACATATACATGTATGTGTTCCAAAAATCCTAGGTATGATCTTTTCTTAATAGGATCATAAATAGGTAAACTTAATTCAAATATTGAGTGTACATTTTGCATACAAAGAGTTGCAGGTAGTACTCTAAAGGAATACTAAAAGAATAATATGTATAAACAATTTTCTGTTCTCATTTTCTTTAAACTGATATGGTTTTCCACTTAGGCAATGCAACCAAATAATTCAACTATTTATCGTTTTTTTCCCTATATGTTGTCCTCTATATATTAACATATATCTGCAGATAAAACATTTTCAACTTATTGATATTTATTCTATATTTTCTAAAGTATTCGGATTCTTCCTTGCATAAACTTAACCTAAATTTGCTAACCATTTTGACACTGCAAACATTGTCCTTTTGAAGAGCTTGCACACCAAGCAACCAGCGCTCTGATTGGTGTAACATTGATTATAACTCTGATTTCTTATATTCGATTGTATAGATGCGGCTCCACAACTAATTATAACTAAAATAGGCGAACCTATTACATGTTAATAAAAACGAATAAAATCGACAGACGTGCTGTTTTTTCTAAATGCAATCTACAAGGTAACAGTTCTCAGATTGACCATTCAAATCTGTAACATGTTCAAAGACAGTAACATGATTAATTCGACTTTGAGCCAACAAATCGTCGATATCTCTTTTAAGTGCCATGCGCTTGACTGTAAATCGTTATTCCACAATTCTTTAAGGCTTTTTTCCGATTTTTTTTCCTTTTGAGTTCACATTATTTTCTATTCTTTTTATCCAAGCGTCTCGTACTCCCATAATTCTATTTTGCCTATTTCTCTTAATTCGTTTTTCTTTTTGCCAATTATTCTTTATTTTTATCCATCTAGAATCGCATTTTCTACCTACACTAGGAAAATGTTGTTGTTTTGAATGTCAGTTGCGACTATATTGAAAATTCAAGCAACATATACAAGTCATTTAAATCAAAACCTTCTCATTTTCATATTATTTACGAATTATTACAAAGCTTGCTTATGTAAGAGTTATCCTAATGACAATCCCAATGCTGGATTGCAATCTTCTGAAATCCAAATTCTTCGCCTTTATATAAATAGAATATTTCTGGAGTAATACCATATGCTTCCTCACCTTTCCCGTGTCTGAAAAGACAAACTATATATGTGTATAATGCCTACTTTTTTAGTTTTTAGAACTTTTGAGTATGTTTTATGCAAATCATGATGAACATCGCCGTGTCTTTATATGGTAATATTCTTATTTACACATGTACCAACAGACTTTGTCATGCTTGTACAGATTGTTTAATTTTTTTTTATTCTAGAGCTGTTTATTTAGGTACCTTATTAAGTTTTGTTTAAACGTACTTTTAGTTTGAGTGAACAGTGGAAGGGTTCGATCGAACAATAAGTAAAGGAACAAAGGTGTCTTTGTTACTGTTTCTTTTAAAGTGCCAGTCACAATACGGTGCGATAAAAATACCCTTCACACGTCTAGAGCTTAAGGTTGCTTAAATATGCGGACCAACAATATGCTAAGGAAAAAGAATGAAACCAAATTTGTTATCGATCGACGTGTGGATTTTCAATATACAGTCAACTATGCAGCAGTTCACAGGCGATGCATCGATCTTTTCGTCAGCATAAATCTGACTTTGAGCGAACCGGTCTTTGATTTCACTCGATCCTTAATGCCATGCGCTTGACTAAGAATCAGCAAAAATTACCATCAAACCCGACGATTTGTCTATTACCTAGATTAAAGACATGAATGTAAAAAGATTTATTATGTACCAATAGTTTCCTCTAGCGGTTGTTGGCAATTCTATCTATTGATGATTAAGTATTGCAGACTACACATGATGACAAAGCATTATATATTAACAATTGTAAACAACATAACCCAAGGAATATAAAAAAGGGAGTTTTAAACTAGTGTAGATATTTAAGAACTCCCTTTAACATACTTACATCATCTCTTCTGTATTAAGCCCCGAATGTCCTTTGAGGTAAACGAAAGTAATAATAACACTTAAGGAACCAAAACTTGCTATAACTGCTATTATAATAGGCCCACTATAAATCTTCAAGTTTTCTGTATCTATAATAAAAAAAAAAATAGCAATAATTTTCGTTGAGTGTTTTTTTCAGTACCTTTGAGACTTACATATACCATGTATAGCTGTTTGTGTTTAGGCGGCATCAAGTAAACACTAATTAATCAACTAATCGTACTTGTTTAAATGTTTTGTAAAAACAAAAGGTTGCTGATGGGCATGTGACCCCGATTTGAATACTATTATTTAAAATAGCACGTGCAATAGTATGATAGTAAAATATACGGACACTCATTTGTAACACCACGTGACGTTAAAGGGGCATTACCTGTCGAATTCATGTTCAACTATTTCACTCAATTTCTCATATTTGATTTATAAAACACTAAAACATATATCCAAATTTAAATTAGTCTAAAATAAACAATCAACAATGCATGGAGTCGCTAACATATATATATATATATATATATATATATATCAGCATTTCGTGTGTATTTTAGTCTAGACGCCATCTATGTTACTATCGAGAAGACCTATGAAGACTGTCGACGCTTATATAACCCGATATAAACATATATAAAAATAGATAGCGGCCACGTGCAATTTGATTTTTCAAGGTCTGCTTGACTTCATGTTGTTGGTTATAACAATAAGTTTATCCTCGTTTTTACCTGTATAAGAATATTTTTTGTGGATCGAATCAGTCAACGAAATGGTTCACCCTTGTTTCACTTCCAATGTTGAAATTATTTGCCTGTTAATAGTTAAACACGCTTAGTACATACGTAACTCATCTCAACCTTAAGGGTTAGATCGAAGTACACATGAATACAAATTTAGATTCGGTCGAATTATTCACTTGCATTGCAATGATACATCAGCGATGTTTTTGAGTTTATTTGACAAACTTGGACCAAACTAACTTTCCTTATGAAGAAATATTATTTCAAAATTCCGTTTTATTCATACTTGAATTAAAATGTTTTTAATTTTAAATGTTTAAATTCTTGTCTTAATCATAGCTAAGGCCCCTTTAACATTTCTTATTTTAGGAATAATAATAAGTTGTATATATGTACACAAAAATATATGCTGATTATCCGATTTTGATATTATTATTTCATAATTTCAAAGAAAAAAAAAACAAGATTGCTAATTTCATTTTAATAGTTTCTTGTTTGTGCCACAGTGGCCCATTGCAGCATCAATTTACATAAGCAATAATAACTAACAGATGTTATAGTAGGTAAAAGGGAGCTTTTGAAATATACCTGTAGATAGAGTATCTATTGTTGTTTTGTCTGTAGTTGGTACATTTATATCAATATTCGTTTCTGTATCATCAAACATGATATGAATTGTTGATTGTTGTATTGTTGTTACCAAATTGGTAGAGGTGGCTGGTAACGTTGTTTTCTGTGTTGTCTCCGTTGATGCAATTTCTGTTGTAGTGTCAATTTCAGTAGAAGCGGATTGTGTCGTAGTTTTCAGTGTTGTCTCTAATGATGTCGTTTCTGTCGTAGTGTTCATTTCAGTAGAAGTGGAAGGTA